>CM076581.1:1273166873-1273574912 GCA_034641835.2 Pinus albicaulis | reverse complement strand
TCAGACTGTCTTGTTCCAGATTCCCAAATATTTGTGTTTTGTGAGGGTATTTCATTTTTTCTGGATTAGCAAAAGGAGGAAGTTGTGTTTTTATGGTTTTTCCTTCCTTTGAGAAATCTGTTTCCTATCCCAAACTGGTTTTGTTTCTGACATTTCATTTTCAATTTGCAGAAAATCAAGTTTAGTTTTGTTATCTTGTGGTGTTTCAGGGTCGTGATAGTTTTGACTGTCAAACTCATCATAAAGGAACTGATCTGATTGTTGTAATGTGCCTATATCTTCACAATCTTCATTCACTCGCTCATCAAGGTCCATTTCATTATACAAGATGAATGAGTTCAAGTCTGAATGAATGGAATAGATAGGGGTGTTGTTGGGTCTATCTATGCTACTTACCATATACTTCATGTGAGATTCCCGGTAGAGTCTCCTTGTTTGGTTAAAAATTGGGATGGTAGCATAAGACATGTCAAGTTGGAGGTTCCCCAGAAGTTTGGCTCCGCAAGATCGGGACAAAAGCATGCCATATTTGGGGAAAATTTCAACCACGACTATGTCCATGACTAGGCTCTTAGCAGGGATTTGTGTTAGATTGACACATAAGTCCTTGATTAAGCCCAAGCACTTAACCCTGGTTGAATCAAAGGAATACAAATATTTGTAGGGCGTGGTTATTTCTAGGCCTAATCTCTCCATTACTACCTTTGGCATGAGGTTGTGAGAGGCACCAGAGTCTAGCATGGCATTATGTAGGATTTTTTCATGTATGTTTAGGTTGACATAGAATGGGGGAATGGCTCCTTCTTGATATTTTCCATATACTTCGGGTCCAAACAACAGTTCTAGTTTATCATCTGTCAAATTTAGAATATTGGTATCATTTCCTATGTTCAAAACTTTCAAAACTTGGGAGCGGTACATATCGTGAGCTACCAGTTCAGTGAGAGGGATAGTTATTTTGATTTTAGTGATATCTCCTTCAAAACTGAAAGGTATTTGAGTTTTGGATATATTTACATCAGTTTTATCAACCATAAATGTTTCCACATTTCTAATTTGTTGATTCTAATTCAGGGATTTGGTCAATAGAGTCTTCTCAGGGCCACTAGCAGAGGTACTAGGATAGCTTGTGTCAATACTTCGTTGGCTAGTTTGGTCTCTGTTATGATTAGTTTTCTTAGGCATGGTATTGTTATTATCTGCTATTCTTTTAAGAATGTTTTCGGGAGTTTTCTTGACAGCAGTGTCTGAGTTTTTTTTCCTGGATTTTTCTTGGTTTTTCTTAATCCTTATATCATATTTTCTATGAAATTCCATTATGGAATTTTATAATCCCAACTCGTGGTCTTCGGAATCTTCATAGCTAGTTTCATCTTGGTTTGAGGAGAAAAAACCCTGTTCTTCTTCTGTGAGAAAAACATCACCCTCGCTATCAGAGCCTATTAAGTTTAGATGATTTTCATCTAGTTGTTCAATGTCTCTTTCCCCTTCATCAACATAGTTATCTTGGAAGGGTGGCCTGATTTGTTGATCATTTTCCCTTGGTCTGTTTTGGGGCGGGTCTCTTCTAAATTTTTAATTCCGGTTTCTGTTTTGGGGATTTGATTGGTTGTCCCTAGGGGGTGCTCTTTCATTTATTATTATTCTCTCCATCATTATTTGCATGGTCCTAAGAAGGTTTTCCATCTTGGAATCAGATGAGGAGGTGGAGGGCATGGTGTCATCTTTGTAAGTTACCCTCTTTTCTGATCTTAGCCTAGCTCTTTTTTCAATCAAGTTGGCCTCTACACTTATAGCTCCCTTTTGCATGTATTCTAGAGTCAGGGGCTCTCTTTCTCTTAGTTGATAGGCCATGTCGGGGTAAAAACCCTCTGGAAATTTAGCTAAGGCTAGGCCTAATGGGGTTTCATGTTTGACGGTAGTGCATTGTAAACACTACTAAACCTAATGCAATAGTCTTGGACAGTTTCCCCTGTGTTTCTTTTAATATTGCTATATTTCGAGCGGATCTGAAGAGGATTTTTCTTGATTTCCCATTTGTTTATGAAATTTTGGTAAAGGGAAGGGAGATCATGTATGTTGTTGGGAGTTATACTTTTGAACCATTTCTTAGTTTCTCCTCCTAGGCTTTGGGAAAACATCCTCATCTTCATGGTTTCATCTTCTAATTCCATGCAGTCAAAAGCATCATTCATTCTGTCTACATTTTTTTGGGTAGTGGTGGATTCAGCGCCAGTGAAGTGTGGGATTCTGGATTGGGAATCATTTGGAAAAGGTACTAATGGGTGTGGTAACACAATGGGTGCATACCATGCTGCCATGATAGGCACTAATGGTGGATTTAAAAGTGGAGGATTTGTGATACGAGATGGAGTGGTTTCCACAGTGGCGGTGTGAATGGGTGTGGTGGAAGTACTCGAACCAGTAAACTGATTCTGAGCAGACTTGAGATGAAAAGAGCCAAAGTGATGAATAAGTTCTAAATCAGGTGGTGTGGAAGGAGAAGCTTCTCCACTAAGACTCTACTGCAAGTCTATGGGCTCAACGTTGGTATGGTCGCTCCTACATTGTAACTTGGTCCTGAAAAGGTTTTTTGTATGGCACAAGTCAAACTGGGGATTTTGCAATGTTGTAAGATGTTCAAGTACAGAGCTTGATTTATGAATGGTCCTATTAATAGATAAGTTTCTAGTTTCAGAAGTTTTCCACAAAATATTTTCTCGGTCATCAACTATAGTTGGTGGGTTCGGGTCCGAATGAGATCTGGTATTGATTCTTCGCGAAGCCAGATTTCAAAATCAAATTTCAAAGAGGCTGTAAGATGTTCTTAAATTTTTTTCAAAAATTTTACCTCTTTTATGTTTGCTAAACTTACACTGTGTGTGACTAGGATTCTAGACTTCCTAGGGTCTTTTCGGCACAATCCTTTAGGAACCTAAGGGCACTAGTAAAGTTAAAAGGCCTACTAGAGGCTAGTAGAGTCGCCAGGTGGATATTTTTAGTTGTTTTGAAGATAAGTGTTTATGGTCCACCACCAATATTGACAAAAGCCAATCTAGAAATATTTTGGGGTATTCTGAGTTTCTATATGCAATCCTTAAGGTGTGTAAGAGTGCTCTATAGCTGGGTCATCATTTTTCTAGTATGGTGAAAAAGCTATATTTCTATTCTCAGGCTATCAATTAAGTTCTTTATGATTTGACGAAGGTTTCTGAAGTCCTAAGGGATACTTAGTTTGTCACTGACATCAGAGGTTGCATCATGATCACCATTGTGTTAGTGATAGTGATGAAGTAGCTATAAATCATAGGATATTGTTTGATGAAGGGATTCTGGAGTCCTAAGGGTTATTTAGATTGTTATGAACTCAAAAATTCCCACCATGATCACCATTATGTTGGTGTCCCGTGATTTGGCATATTGGTAAACCAAATGACAAGGTAACATCAGACCAGTCTTTGGAGTCCTAGGACCTAGCCTTCCTAGACTTAGAGAGGGCTCTCTCTATTATGTGAAGGATGTGAGCTTGTTCACTTTGGATGATTTATTTTAGGCTAGTTGTTAAGTGTAGGTTTGTTTGTTGGTTTGGGTTGGGGTAAGATGATTAAGTAGGATAGGTGGAGTGAGAGGTTATCAAATCAATTGGGCAATGGAGTCTATGAAGTTATTGATATATTGGTAGCAAATCGGGGTACATCACAAGGAAAATGTAGTGTATTTAATTGATCTTTTAAGTTTATGTGTGAAGTGAAATGGACAATAAGTTTGGGAATCGAGGTAGGGAAAAGGGCAGTTAAGAATCCTTTGTCAAATATCTATGAACAGGGAGGTCTTTAATATTGATAAGAAAAAGATACTAATCATGATATAGGGCACACCATTTACTCAGTGACAATACTTTTAAACAAATAAACATTGAAGATAAAAAATTCAGTAGAACACAAAAGCAAGACAACTTATCTAACTTCAATCATTCAACTTTCAAGATTTGAAAACATATAAGAAACAAATAGCATCACTAAATGAAGAGGGAACACCTAAACATCATTCATTAAACTATAATTAACTTCGAGGCAAACTGATAAGCATATTCAAAGGGCAAGACCGAAACAAGACCTCTTTCACTTAACCTAACAATCAATACATCAAAGAGAGATTTCAAGACAGAGTTTAGATAGCCTTAAACAAGAAGGGCTTACCATGAATCATGTTTATAAACTATCATACTAATCCAATAATGAAATAGACAAGCTTAGGTGGGCCTAAGGAGCAATGAATAATTTTTTAAGCTAACCCAACAGAAGAAAACATGAAAACAATACCTAACAGGAGCAATGAGGTGCCTCAAGCAACATTTCTCATCCTATACTTCTCTGAGCTATTGTAAAATAGAAAGATGGACATATGGAAAAAAATAAAAAATAAAAAAATATGAGAGATACATCACCATTAAATAAAATCAGGGATCCTGCAAGAAAGCCCTCATCACCATCAATCAAGGCAATCCATCCACAAGCTCCACAACACTAAATTGTTCTTCAACTTTCAAAAAACCATGTATTGCTCTTAACACATCAAGTTCCCATGTTTACAGTGAATCCTCATGCCTTATATAACAAAAAAGGAAGAGGAGAGTCCACTAGAACATCTAGAAGCCCATTGGCCAATCAGAAATATCCTAAGTTGTCCTTGAGGCCTTGCAAGGCCCAAGGCACAAAAATATCTAACAAAATATATTTTCTGGCGAAAAATAGCAATTATATTGACTTTTAGGCCCTGAAAAGCATGAAAAAACTTCCAAATTCACATTCTTCCTAGTCATCTATAGGAGCGTAGCGTACTGTGTCAAACAGTGAAAAAATTCCAGGTGCGCAATGCAGAAATAGGCCTTTTTGCAGCAGCCCTTTGGAGGTCTTCTCGACACCGAATTTGGCTCCGTGGTGGATTGTTTAAAAGCCTCATGAGTCTACTTTGAAAAAAAAAATTATCTATGCTAATTCGAGTCCATTTACCTACACAAAAATCAAATCTCCCAACACTGCTCTGTGCGTAGCACCTGGTCTTAAAAGGAGACAGAAAGGTCAAATGTTTGACATGTTTTGACCTTTTGAGGGGGTAAAAATGTTCCAAATGATCTAAAAATTGGTGAGTAGACTTTTGGTGATGTGAAAAATCCAAAAAGGTAAAATTTGAGAGTTTAGGATTCACCAATGTTGTGCATAGTGCCTAGGGCGCTGCGCTTCTAGGGGTCAAAATTTGGAAAAAACAAGAAGTTGTCCAATTTGCCTCAAAATTTGTGGAGAGACCCCTCAAGAGGTTTTTGACACCTGTTGAGAAGCATGGGCCAAAATACCAAGCCTAGCTTCATCCTTTTCCTCATTTGGTGTCGGGCCCTCACTTTGGGTAGTTTTTAGCTTCTTCCTTGCAAAGTGATTTCTTCATTTATATTTCTCAGTCATTCTCCTTTGCAACCTCAAGTCTTTGTTGGCCTTCTCCAGTTTGGCCTCTAAATGTATGTTGGCCCTTTCAAGCCATGATTCCCTATCATGCTCAATTTCCATGGCAAGGATTTCGGTGAGAGGAAATTATTGTGCTTGGGCTGATTCTTCCTCTCTTTGATTTTCCAATGCTTTCCTAAAACCCATAGTCCTTGGACTTCTTCTAGTTTGACCCTCTTCATCAATATTCTCCTCATAAGAGCCCATGTATTCCTTCAACTACACTTGTGACATTTGAGCCTCTTTCCAATATTTGAGTGCCCTTGCTTCATAGATGGTTAGCTGGTCACTCATTTGTTTGTTCTGCATCTTCAAGAAGTGAATGAGATTCTGTGACCTTTCTAATTCAACTTCCAAGTCTTTGATCTGTGCATTCCAGTCTTGTAGAAGAGGGTTTAGTATTATTGTCTCATTTTCCTCGTCACTGTTTATTTGAATGAGCTCAAATTCTCCTTCTTCCTCATGATTTTCTTCTTCCTCTATCACTTGTTGTTTAGCTTTGTCTTTCAATTGAGTTGAGGTGGAGTGCATGGCCCCTTGCTCTTTGGAGGCAGCAAACACATGCCTCTCTCCTCTTTGATAGGTAATGGTGAAAGGTGCAACAAGTTTTATTTGCAAACTTTGACCACTAGTGAACTTTGGATTATTTTCCTCCTCATGGATGATCTCTGTGTGTGCATCTTCCTTATCTTTCTCTTGGCTTCCATTTTGATAAGCATCCTTACTATCGTTTATGCCATTATCACTGTCAGGATCCTTAGGACCATACTCCTCTATTTTTGCAATGTTAGAGGCACCTTGATCTTTGTTTGGCATATCTTCATTTCCATGATTGTCCTCTTCCATCTTTTGACCCACTGTATTCATTGTGAAATTGATTCTTTGTATCACTGTTTGCATTCTTTATAGGGTCACTATCTTGGGTACCTTCATTAGTCTTCCCATCACTGTGAGGGTCATTTCCTTCTTCACTAGGTGAGTTCTTTTGGCTGATCTCTAAATCTTCACTACCCTGCTCATTATCTTCATTACTTGGCCCATTGTTATCATTTTCTTGCCTACTGAAAACAACTTAAAACTTTGTTTCTTGACTACTTTTTCCATTCTTGTCACTGTCATTTTTGTGTTCTTCATTGCTTTCATATGCCTCCTCCCCACTATCTTCATATGTATTCTCAGTGTCATCTTCTTCATCATAAGACCCATTGTTTTGTCTCTTTTTCTCATCATGGGGCTCACTGATTTCAACTGTGTTTTCTTGCTCATTGTTTCCTTCTTGGGAAGCTTCCTCTTCTTGTTCATCATCACTCTGTTGTTCTTCTTCATTATTGTCTTCATCTACCTCAGTTTCTACCTCACTGTCCTCTTCCTCATCATTTTCATCATTTTGCTCCTTACTGGAGCTACTGTTAGCTTCTTCACTTGGTACATTAGGAGAAGAGATAGGTGGTTAATTTATTTGTGGAGAAGGCATATGCAGAGATGATGGAGGAGTGGAGGTAGGTGGTTATGAAGTGGAAGGTATATTTTTCTGAATTAAGGCTTGGGGGTTTGTAAACACATCATGTGATATGAAGACTTCCCAAGGGATTCCTTGCTGCTCCAGTTGGTGTAAGACAATCATTTTCATCAAGGAGTGGTGGAAAAGGATTAGCATTTGGCGTCCATAGCTTTTTTTCTTGACAACTGAGGCCATATTGTCAATGCTCCGAAAAAGTTAGTGATGCAGCAACAAGGTGAAATTGGATTCCAAGGAGAAGTTGGTCAACCGTGATGTGGCCCTGGTCGCCTTCTCTTTGTTTTTTTTCCTACGTGGTCTTTTTTTTATTCTCTCGACAATTTTATTTATCAAATTTATAAAATTTGATAAATAAATATAATCGTGACTTGGATGTTATATTAAGTTCCCGACATACATATTATGCCAATGTTACACCTTCGGACCTTATATAACTCTTCAACCCTTTATAATCTTTATTTTTAATACCCCATACTTTGAAAACAAACCTTTATAATAGAGCCTTCACCCCGGGTCCACCTATATATATACACGTATAAAAAATCAATAAAATGTATACACCGTACTCATTTATCGTCCGCGCACTTGGAGTATTGTTCATGCATCTATGTCAAACAGTCACCGTCCGATCGCCTTTGCCCAGATCAACGGCTCTGAGAAATTTCGCCCGGCGTCTAACGTCGATCTTTAATGCATGAGGGCGCGATTTAAACAGTGGTTTTGGAACAGTGGCCTGAGCCACGTGTCCAACAGTCTATGGTATCACTCCTCGTCGGGGAAATACCACCTCCTCCCCGAAAGTGGTGCGAAATGGGGCAATCCGCCTTCCAAAACCACTCGCAGTTTTTGTACAGGGATTAATTATGGTTAGGACGGTTTTGCACCATCCTTTGTATGCCTTTAACTCGGGGCCTGACTCTGGTTAGGGGTTCAAAAATAGGAGGATTCTCTTCAGGCGGGAATCTCGCCAACAATTAATTCGGATTCACAACTATGATTTCTCTACACGGCCTCGCCGGCGGTGGGATAATTTCACAGGATTATCAACCAAATTATGGGATTTCAAAGACAGAACAGACTACCAGTACACGATCATCTCACAATCAAATGAGTTCCCCACAATTAACATGTCAAGGCAACTAGATAATCAACAGAACCATAATTCATTTAATCGGAAGAAATCGACCCTGCACAGAGGTTTATAGTGGAACTCTTGTTTTTTTTCCTCTCTCCTTCTCTTCTTTCTCATACATCCAGAGGATACAATTATATACATTACAGAGTTACTCTTTGGTTCTTTAGTGAGGACCATTTAGAAACCCAACAATCTAATTACAATAATTCAGTGTAACTGATGTATGACAATTGGACTAACTAGACTATTCGACTCCTACAACTCTAACTACCCTGAAATGAAATAGTCAGCTGAGGTATTGACACCTAGCTGTTACAATTTTGATGATTTCGAACCCTCCTAGCCACAACATGTGGACAAAACCTCCTACATTGCTGGCTAGTGTCTAATGCCCCTGCATCAGACACCTGAGGGCAATCTTCTTCATGGGCCCCTATCCATGAGCTCTTCCACTGATTTTCCTATCTTCTGCAACATTCCTTCAGTCATCCAAGTGGCATCCTCCTCTGGTTTATCCCTCCATTTGATCAAGCACTGGAAGTACTCTTGTCCTCTGGTCCTTCTAAATGGTCTTCTATCCAATATCTTCTCTAGTTGCAATGGTTGTGCTGGAGGTAACTGTTCTTTCCACTCAATCTGTTCCTTGTCTGTTGATCCTTCTTCTGCACCATCATCTTCATACTTGTACAAATCTGAAACATTAAAAATAGGAGATATTCCAACATCAGGTGGCAATTCAATCTCATAAGCATTTGCAAAAAACTTCCTAAGTATCTTGCATGGCCCAATCCTTTTGAACTTCAATTTGTTGTACTGCTTCTTTGGGAACCTCTCCTTTCTCAAGTGTGCCAAAACCTGATCTCCTACTTCAAAATGAACTTCCTTTCTGCTCAAGTCTGCTATGTTTTTGTATTTGATGCTGCTGCATTGTAATTGTTGTTTCACTTGTTCATGTATGGCTTGGATCTCTGAAGAAAACTCCTCACCATCTGCACTTCTCAGTTCTTCTCTTCCCATATTTCTTAATTCTGATATTCCTCTGGGATGCATTCCATAAACAATATGAAATGGACTCTGCCCTGTGCTTCTGTTTGGTGAATCATTATATGCATACTCTGCCTGGGGCAAAATATGATCTCACTGCTTGGGATGCTCTCCTGCAAGACTTCTCAACAAATTTCCTAGACTTCTATTCACTACCTCAGTCTGTTCATCAGTCTGGGGATGATGAGCTAAGCTGAAACTCAGTTTAGTGCCAAGTTTCTTCCACAGTGTCCTCCAAAAGTGACCCACAAATCTGGTGTCTCTGTCTGAAACAATACTCTTGGGCAACCCATGTAATCTAACAACTTCTTTGAAAAAAAAGTTAGCAACATGGGTGGCATCACTAGTTTTATAACATTGAATAAAATGTGCCATTTTGGAGAATCTGTCCACCACAACAAAGACTGCATCATTCCCTCTCTGGGTCTTGGGCAATCCTAGAACAAAATCCATACTCACCATGTCCCAAGGCCTGTCTGGAATAGGCAAGGGAGTGTACAATCCTGCATTCTGGCTCCTTCCTTTAGCATATTGACAGATTTTGCAATTCTTCACAAACTTGTCTACTTCTGCTCTCATCTTAGGCCAGAAATAAAAGTGACTCAACTGCTCATAAGTCTTATCAGTACCAAAGTGTCCAGCAAGTCCATCACTATGCTTCTCTTTGATCAAATTTTCTCTCATGGAACATTTTGGTACACACAGTTGGTTCTTTCTGAATAACAAGTCTTCCTGCAGAAAATAATCCAGCCACTGGCTTCTGTCTGTTAAAACAGGGTTACTACATGCCTCAAATGCATCTTTAAAATCAGGATCTATTTTATACAATTCCTTGAGAAAATCAAACCCTACAACCTCAAAATTATTTTCTTGAACAAGCAAGTGTCTCCTACTCAAAGCATCAGCTACTTTGTTGGCTTGGCCACTTATATGTTTCAAAACAAAATTAAAACCTTGGAGATACTCAACCCATTTAGCATGCTTATGTTTCAACTTGGGCTGCTGTACAATATACTGCAAAGCATGATTGTCGGAATACAATACAAATTCCCTGGACATCAAATAATGTCTCCACTTCTTCAGTGCCTGAACAATTGCATAGAATTCATTCTCATAAGAGGAATACTTTCTTCTGGTGTTGTTTAGCTTCTCACTGAAATAGGCTACAGGCCTATCATCCTGACTCAACATAGCTCCAATGGCCTCTCCACTGGCATCACATTTTACTTGAAATGGTTTAGTAAAATCAGGCAGAATCAAAACAGGCTTCTCTGTTATCTTTTGCTTCAAAATTTTAAAATTTCTTTCTGCTTCAGCAGTCCACTTAAATGGTTGTTTGCTCTTCTTTATTGTTTCAATTATGGGTGCATTGATCTTACTGAAGTTCCTTATGAACTTTCTGTAGAAACTAGAAAGTCCATGTAAACTTCTTACCTCAAAAACATTCCTGGGTGAAGACCACTCCACAATTGCCTTAACCTTTTCTGGGTCCATCTTCAATCCTTCGGCAGAAACAACAAAACCCAAATACACCAACTCTTCTTTCATGAATGAGCATTTCTTCAAATTTATTAGTAGCTTCTCTTGGTGCAGCTTCTTCAAAACATGATTAAGATGCCCTAAATGTTCTTCTTTAGTTCTGCTGAAAACTAATATATCATCTAGATACACTGTCACAAATTTACCAATGAATTCTTTCAATACCTCATTCATAAGTCTCATAAAAGTGCTTGGTGCATTTGACAACCCAAAAGGCATTATCTCCATTCATACAGTCCTTCATTTGTTTTAAAGGCATTTTTCCACTCATCACCCTCTCTTATTCTGATATGATGATATCCACTTTTCAAATCTATCATTGAGAAATATTTAGCACCACTCAAACAGTCCATTAAATCTTCAATTATGGGCAAAGGGAATCTGTACCTGATTGTGATCTTATTAATTGCTCTGGAATCAGTACACATCCTCCAGCCTCCATCTTTCTTTGGGCTCAAAAATACTAGTACTGCACGTGGACTCAGACTTTCTCTGATCAGTCATTTGTCCACCAACTCCTGTACCTGTCTCCTGATTTCCTCATTTTCCTTGGGAGTCATTCTGTAGGCTGCCTTATTTGGCAGATTTGAACTAGGGATAAAATCTATCTGATGGCTGATCTTCCTCACAGGTGGCAGCTCATCAGGTAAATCATCCACAACAATGTCACAGTAATCATCTAACATCTCTTGTATCTCTACTGGTAAATCAGAAATCTTTGTAGAAGTAAGAACTACTTTAGGTTTGCAAACTAAAGCAAAAATTACCTCTTCTTCTTCTATCTGCTGCAGATATTCCTTCCCGCTCAGCAACAAGGTCTTTGGATCAATCACTCTGCTGGATGGCTCTCCTTCTTCCATGGGTATCAATGTATTATGTACCCCATCTTTGAAGAACTTGTAAGTGTTCTTATTGCCATCATGCACTGCTGATCTATCAAACTGCCAAGGTCTACCCAGTAGTATATGACACACATCCATGGGCATTACATCACACAAAAATTTGTCCTTGTACTTGCCCATTTGCAGCTCTATTTCACACTGTTCTTTCACAACCAGCTGGTGCCCTTTATGCAGCCAGGACACCCTGTAGGGAGTGGGGTGCTCCCTAGTCTTCAGCTTCAGTTTTTCTATCACCTCAGTGGAAACCAAATTTTCTGTGCTGCCACTATCAATGATTAGCTGGCAGCATTTCCCTTGGACTTTGCATATGCTCCTAAACAAAGTCTTCCTTTGTGCAGGCTCACTGACTTCTTTGGTTTGTTTCAACAGGACCTTATTAACCACCAAGGACTCTCCCCTCTCCGGAAGAACTTTTTCTTCAATTTCTGCTTCTTCTTCAACCTGGGTAACAACAACATTTCTTGGACCAGCACCCACATTCTCTGGACACTCATAGTGCTTATGTCCCACCTGCTGGCATCTATAACACCTCAATTCTCTACCTCTGCCTCTGTCTCTGCCTCCTCTTCCTCTTCCTCTGTAGGAACCCCTTCTGCCCCTTGCATCATCCTCTGTAGATGCATTCTGAGGTGAGCTACTGTCAGCTCCATCCCTGGGTGTAGGCTTTCCTCTACCACCCTGACTTCCCTTCCCACGGAAAGTACCTCTCTTCTTGGCAGACTGTTTCCTCAGGAGTTTCTCCTCTGCTTTCAAGGCCATCTGGTATGCCTCTTCCACTATCTTAGGAGACAAGAGACCAATCTCATCTTGGATCTCCAGCTTGAGACCATTCACATATCTGGCAGTCTTCTCTGGTGTATCTTGGAATTGCCCAGCTCTTATGCTCACTCTGTAGAATTCCTCTGTGTATTCTTTTACTATCAGCAACCTCTGTCTCAGGTTCTGCATTTGTCTATACAATGTCTGCTGGTAATCACTAGGTAAGAATTTACCTTTTATTTTAGCCATCATTCTGGTCCAGATCTTGATAGGTTGCTTGCCAACTCTCCTCCTTTCTGCCTGCACTCCATCCCACCAAAGTGCAGCATGTCCCTTCAGCTTTGTACTACAAACTTGACTTTTTTATCTTCACTTATTTCTTCATAATTGAAGCACTTGTTTAATTCATTTATCCAGTCCACTAGCTCCTCTGGATTCAATCCCCCTGCATAGCTTGACACTTCAATCCTGGGCTTAACTGCAGACCCCAGAATAGTCCTAAGGAGCCTCATGTCAGGAGGAATTTCAACATTTTCTTCAGCTTCTTCTGTTTCAGGTTCGCTGATGTCTTCAGGATCTCTGGTTTGTCTTTGCTCCACAGCATCCATTCTGGCCTCGACCCTCTGCAACACCTCCAACACCTCTGCGTTGGCTACAGGTCTCCTTCTGCTGGCACCTCTACCAATTCGGATTGCCATGTCAGCAAACAACTTAAACTTCTCGCTCTGATACCACAAATGACGCAGCAACAAGGTAAAATTGGATTCCAAGGAGAAGTTGGTCAACCGTGATGTGGCCCTGGTCGCCTTCTCTTTGTTTTTTTCCTACTTGGTCTTTTTTTTATTCTCTCGACAATTTTATTTATCAAATTTAGAAAATTTGATAAATAAATATAATCGTGACTTGGATGTTATATTAAGTTCCCGACATACATATTATGCCAATGTTACACCTTCGGACCTTATATAACTCTTTAACCCTTTATAATCTTTATTTTTAATACCACATACTTTGAAAACAAACCTTTATAATAGAGTCTTCACCCCGGGTCCACCTATATATATATATATATACACACGTATCAACAATCAATAAAATGTATACACCGTACTCATTTATCGTCTGTGCACTTGGAGTATCGTTCATGCATCTACATTAAACAGTCACCGTTCGATCGCCTTTGCCCAGATCAACAGCTCTGGGAAATCTCGCCTGGCGTCTAACGTCGATCTTTAACACACGAGGGTGTGGTTTAAACAATGGTTTTGGAACAGTGGCCCGAGCCACGTGTCCAACAGTCTGTGGTATCGCTCCTCGTTGGGGAAATACCACCTCCTCCCCGAAAGTGGTGCGAAATGGGGCAATCCACCTTCCAAAACCACTCGCGATTTTTGTACAAGGATTAATTATGGTTACGGCAGTTTTGCACCATCCTTTGTATGCCTTTAACTCGGGGCCTGACTCTGGTTAGGGGTTCAAAAACAAGAGGATTCTCGTCAGGCGGGAATCTCGCCAACAATTAATTCGGATTCACAACTATGATTTCTCTACACGGCCTCGCCGGCGATGGGATAATTTCACAGGATTATCAACCAAATTACGGGATTTCAAAGACAGAAAAGACTAACAGTACATGATCATCTCACAATCAAATGATTTCCCCACAATTAACATGTCAAGGCAACTAGATAATCAACAAAACCAGAATTCATTTAATCGGAAGAAATCGACCCTGCACAGAGGTTTATAGTGGAACTCTCATTATTTTTCCTCTCTCCTTCTCTTCTTTCTCATACATTCGGAGGATACAATTATATACATTATAGAGTGACTCTTCGGTTCTTTAGTGAGGACTGTTTAGAAACCCAACAATCTAATTACAATAATTCAATGTAACTGATGTATGACAATTGGACTAACTAGACTATTCGACTCCTACAACTCTAACTACCTTGAAATGAAATAGTTAGCTGAGGTATTGACACCTAGCTGTTAGAATTTTGATGATTTCGAACCCTCCTAGCCACAACATGTGGACAGAACCTCCTACATTGTTGGCTAGTGTCTAATGCCCCTGCATCAAGTAGTATGGCAGGTTCATCATTTTGACTTTGGTGAAGTGGATTATTAACCTTATATGATATGAGTAAATCTTGGAGTATCTCCCCTCATAGGTGAAATACCTGATAATATGCCTCATCAGTAAGGAATACCTCTCTAGCAGGTGGGAGAAAGGGAAAACAACCTTGCAGCCTTGTTTACAGCTATGTTTTAGGTAGGGCTCATAATAGCTCAAATCCAACTTCTTTTGTTTAAACCATATCTCACTGATGTCTGGTAGACCTGTTGCTTTTGAAATGAATTCAGATGAGAGTTCAAATTTCACTCCTGTTAGGTTAACTTGGTGATTTTGTAAGCCAAGGATGAAAAATCTAGTCAAGTTTGAGTGGATTTTAACTTGCTTGCCCTTTCCACAAAACTGATAACACACAACATCCTGAAAACATGAAAGGATCATGAGAGAGGAGGTAATTTGAATGGTGTCTAGGGGCTCAAACCTATTGGCCCTTCCCCCCTTGTGTTTAGGCTTGGTAGGCCTTTGGCTCTCATCAATGTTGGTATGAATTTCTCCTTCAGACATGGTGACCGGTTCTAGCACAGCAAGATTTTTATATTTTGTTTGGGAACCTTTAGGTCAAAGGATGACAATTAGTGAAGTGAGGGAAAATTTTGCAACTGGGGGCCAAGATGAAGCTTTCAAGGAGTGTACTCAGTGTTTAGAGGTTTGTTTGGTGTCACTCAGTCTCCTCTTGCATATATAATAGTTTTTTCCTTTGCAAACCCTAACGCAAGAGATTTAAAACTGACTTTTTATGCATCCTAGGTTTTGGTCTAAATATGCCTTTAAAGGTCTCTTTTGCTTAGGAAAATTAAAGTTTGGAAGGCAAGAAAATGAACCACCAACCTTGTTTCTTTGATTGCAGGAGGTTTGGAGGCGAAAAGTCAAATTTTTTGGCCCATTTCAGCAAATTGAGACACACTCTGCTTGTGTGTAGTGCCTATGCATAGCACCTATGCGTAACGCCTGGGTTGACTCGGGCCTGAGATGGGCCAGTCAGGCCCGTCGGAGCGTAGCGCCGAGTGGTTGATAGGCAGCTAGGGCGCTTTCCTGTGCCTGTGCATAGCGCCTGCCCAGGTGCATAGCACCGGGCCCTAGGTGCACAGTGCAATGTTAAATAACACTGCGACCACCTCTCCTGTGCGTAGCGCCGAAGGCCAGGTGCGTAGCGCCTACGAAAATTTACCAATTTTGCACAGAAAGCCTCAAACTCTCTCCCAACGGCTTTCTCTTGCTTGAATATGACAAATGATACGGGGAAATACCCAAAAAGGTCTTTATAACCTTTTGAAAAATAAATTTGAAGCCAAACCCACTTTTATAATGTTCATTTCTTTTCACTTTTCTTCACTGTGCCTTTGACTGCTTTTGGTCTCGTGGTTGAGCAATTTTATTAAAACATTGTTCCTTTTTCACTACTGGAGGCCTCTTAAGGTTATTATTAATTTGACAACCTTCCTGAAGACACCAAGCCTATGCCTCTCAGCCTATTTTTGGAGAAAGAACTATTTTTTACTTTAAAACCTATACACAACAAACTCATTATTTTTTCCATTTCTCCCTTTGATTGTTATTCTGCCATGTTTTTATCTTTAAGAAATGAGGAAAATACCTGTTGGTGGGAGAAATACCCTAGCAGTAAGTATAAACAGAAGCTTGGTTTTTTTAGATGTGCCACCTTTATGGGAAAGTAAATCAGGGATATATATGTTTCTTAGGCCACTTAGACAATGATATATGTCTGGTGAGGGAGGTGCGATCTTGAAACATTTTTGTGTTTTGTTGGCCACTTCTGATCTTGCAGGTGCCTACACAGTCTTTGTCTTTCGATCAGTGTTTCTTTTGAAGTTTGGACAGGTCCCCTTATCAATGATGACCCATGTTTTCATAGTTACTTTCTTTGGCAACTTCTACCCATGTTTTTCCCTTTTGGCCACTGGAATATGTCTCTAGTTGTTCTTTAGAGAAAAGAGGCCTTTGAACTGACATTTCTTGCCTCTTCATGCTGATACTCTTCATCATCTTTATGCCTATGGTGTAGTGGAGTATTGATCTTCATGTCTACCAAACCTTAGAAGGTAGTTTGAAAACCCTTGAAACCATCTACTATGATGGAGGTTTCTCTGTTACTATTTGGACCATCTTTGTCCATTTTCCCAAACTTCTAAGTTTTTTAGGGGCACTTAGAAAAACAAACAGTTTTATCTTCTAAGTTCTCAAAGAAACACTTATCAAACTCATTACTTATGTCTAAAAAGCCTTCAATGATAATTTGAAGGGCTTGAGGTGTCCTTTTGCCTTTGTAACCCTAGTATTGCTTTATTGTTTGGTCAAAATAGTGATAAATCCTTATTTCCATCAAACCCATACCTTACTGCTTTCTTCTTGGTTGTGAGTGGTTTTCTTGTGATGGTGCCTCTCATTACCTTACCCCTTGATAGGTTGATAGCTTTTTGACTCTTTTGCATAAAAGTAAGTAAGAGACAACTGCCCCCCTACAAAACTTTGTGCTTCAGGCCAAATACCTTTTGAATGATCTCATCTGTGAACTTAAGCCTGTTGTATCTCACTACCTGTTGTGGATGCTTTTATAAGTTTTTTTAGGCCTATGTTATGTTGTTGACCATTTACAAAACATTCCTGCAAAAATGCTTGGACATGGTAAATTTCTCCTTTGCAGGCTTACTGCTTTATGAAGAGGATATCTTTGGAGGTCTTTGATGTTCTTTGGACAATGATAAGCTTCATCCTTGTGTTCTCTTGACTTCACCTTTGAATATATGTGGAAATAGTGAATTTAGAACCATGATAGTGCATAACCTAGGTGACCCTATTTGACTCATTGTAATGTCCTTGGAATAGGTTTTTGACTGAAAAAGCTTGAATCATGGTTTGGATGAGGGGACAGGGTTTTGAAACTCTATTATGCACTATCATCTTAGACAACTAGAAAACCTTGCTTGCTTTAGAGGGCTTTATAAAGGGAGTTTTGACAACACAATTGCTTGAGGCACTTGGTGAGTACGGGAAAGAGTTTGGTTTACTTGGCGAAACAAGGTGTGAAAGTGGAGGGCTTAGGCAAACAGACACAGAGTGTTATAGGCAGCGGTGGCAAACATAGTGAGAGTGAGGGACATTAGTCCAGGATTTGGTCTTTTCTGGGTGATAGATTGGCCAGGCTTTGATAGAGAAGCAGGATAGTGAAAAATTTCTTTTTGAGGAGATTTGAGGAGATTTCTAGAACTCACATGATTCTTGAATTTTGTTTCTAGAAATCCAGGACAAAGCATTTTAGTCATCTAAACAGGAAAAAATTACTTACGACTAAAAATACCTATTCTAAAATTACTTATGACTAACAATACCTATTCTGTGATATCAATTTAGAGGAAATAAGAAGCTTCAATCCTGCAATGTTTTCTGTTACCAGGTTCACAAACGCTGCAATGATGCCAACGAAAAGACCAATTAGAAATGCCAATGAACATTTCAAAATTATGTATTGAAACAGTTCTATACTTGTTCTGGGCCTCCTCTCTTCCTTGAAGAAATCGTTTTCGATAATTCTGGGAATTTATACACAAGGCAAAATTATGAGTTACACAAAAGCGAAAAAGTGCAATTCAAAGCAAGTTCAGAGTAGAAATAAAATGGGTTCTTACCCATAGTCCAAGCTCTGTAGATCAGGAGAGACTCCCACAAGAGACTTCTGACTATTCCTGGCAAATACAGTAGACCCATTAACTCTACTTTGTCTCTTTTTCAGAAAAGTCTCGGATAACCCTCTTTCCAACACTGAGTATTTATCGTCCTCGGATTCCATTACTCTCTGAATAATATTTCTCAATGCATGTATTGAATTTATATGTTTTAGAGCCTTGAATGCTCGTTATATTCATCACCGTGCATCTGAAAACAATACAAGGTGACAGACACCATGCATATATATTCTACAATGCGGGGTGGATCGAACTCGCGATCAATAGCAGCAGAAGCCATGACTTTTCAACATAAGCTTGCCATGAGCGAGCGAGATTTTATAATTGTTCAGTTAGAAAAATTTTCAAACCATTGAAGCTCGAATATAAAAGTATGTAAACTACGTTTACTCACCTAACAGTAAATGTGTCTTTTTTATATCGATATTTATAGGACTGCTCAAGCATACTTTCATGTGACTCGAAATCTAAAGTAGTTGGGGCTATCAACTCTGCCATTTTACTTTCATCTTGAATATGGTGGAGCACATGCCTTTAGGGATTATTTTTCAAATGGCAAAGTAGTTGGAGTTATCCATTACTGATTCTTCGTTTTCATTTTCAATAGGGTGGATCACATGAAAGATCACATTCTCATCCATGGTGCTTATAAAATTGAATACATTTGCCACCAACTCCATACTTTCATATGGACGTGAATGCCATTTCGTTGACACTTGAACATTTGACAACTGAATCTTATCTTACATAAATAAACAAATCACCGTCGTTATACATCCCCATGTTTTAATTTCTAAAATTATCACAGTGACATCTAAATAAACAAGAGCTGGAGGCAGCCGTAGTCCCTGTCGGACAAGAAAAAGGAGAAACTGTGGAGCAATAATAGTGCATTGATGACAACGAAGTTGATCACCAATTAATCAATTTATTGATCAATTAATTCTTTTATTGATCAATGAATTATGTTGTTTAGTTTTCCAAATGAGTAACTCTACTATATCTCCCAAATGACTTCTCTCTCATTCTCCACTTAGAGATTATGTATAAGCACACAAATTTGGTAGAAGATAGTAGAAGTCATTTCCGGTTGTTTGCCACATATCAAAAAATTATCAGTTACGTTTTTTATAATTAAATCTATAAGGAAGGAATTTATTTATTAAAATTTTCCAAACCAACAATTAAACACACCAATGAGGTAAATGCTCACTAAATGCATAGTTAATTTTAAGTAAGGAATTTCAGCATTTGAATCTAGTTACTTTTACCTGTCAGTACGGAGGGCCCATCAGCGCAAAAAAAACCTTTAAAATCTTACTGGATTGCTCTCATGTATTTCCATATTGCACTAACAGATCTCTTTGAATTTCTGAGTTGATTTCTCTCATGTATTTGCATATTGCACTAGCAGATCTCTTAATAAAAGATCTGTTCATATTTGGAAATTGTATATTAATAGCGTTTTCGCAAAAAATTAAGCCGTAAAAAATATGTTCTTCACATTTCGAAGCACTTCAACAAAAATGGTTATTTAAAAATTTAAAACTTATTTTACCGTAAAATGGTTTATGGCAAAAATGCTAGTCAAATTCCAACCTTGGTGGGACCGATTTCATCCGTGGCTGACCATATCGAGAGTTCATAAATTCAACAGAGGTATTCCAATGATTAAACGAGCATAGGTATTTCATTTGTGGCTGATCATATTAAATTCTGCATAGGTATTTTATTCTGAGACACAGATATTTTTACAAGAAGCATCTGGCCCTCTCGATCCTGGGAATCTATTGCATGCAATACACTTAGCTATTAAGAAAAGCTTCAGGTAAATCTTGATGTCATTGAAAACCAACGCCAGGTGCTTATTCTATGCATTTGCTTCTGGGTTTCGATCTCAGGTAGGGTGCTTATGAGACAAAGACAAAAATACCGGTTAAAACCAATTAAAATCAAATTTCACATTAAACATTAATAAAGCACTCAAACATTAAACATCAAGCTAAAAATATCTGCTCATTGATTTTACGAGCTCGGTTCTCTAGTTCCAGTCATTTGCAGTTTTATTTTTTTCTTTCTTTAACACTTTTATGAATACAAGCATAGCTTAGCCTTACATTTTCGCAAGTTGGTGTCACCTTCTAGTCTGCATAGGAGAAAAGCTAAATTTAAACTTAAACACTATATACATTTTATTTTGAATTTTGAAATAAAATTTTGAAAAACAACCCAAAAAAGAAAATGGGGCAATAGTATTACTTATTTTCAGTAATCTTGTCCAAATCTTATACTCACGTGCATCTTTTTAAAGTCTGGCTTCTCTCTCGACACATATTCTTTTACTCCAATCTTGGATCAATCAAATTTTCTTTTTAAAGTATGGCTTTTCTCTCAACACATATTCTTTTAGTCCAATCTTGGATCAATCAAATTTTTTATTATAATATATGCATTTCACTATTTTACACTGATGTAGCCATCTCCACTCAAAAATCTCTTTTTTCTATTTATTCAATTAAAGTTTACTATGCCACACAAATAAAGATTGAAATTATAAATTATAAATATTAATAAGAAATAAAATGATAAATAAAATAACTAAAAGGGTTGAATAGGCAAGAAGGCATGCTGCCAGCGTGTCTCAATTTCGGCCTGTCTAAAAGGAATGACACTGGTTGAATTCATTTAAAGAGTAGTATACAAGAGGAGAAAATTGCAGTGGATTCCACTTTAAAGAGCGGAAAAAATTAGCTTACTAGGGAGAGGAGAGACAGTGGAAAATAAACAAATAATCACAAAGAGCATCGCTTCTTGAAAAAGTGGTTCTTGTAACATACTCCAAATAAGTAACTACCCTTTATTTTCTCTCAAATATAATTTTGATCTAGTTATCTAGATAAGTCAATCGAGACGAAAAGGGTTGTTGGAAAATGAATTTTCAGGAGGGTAATGCAACAAGAACTCGATCCATAGCCCGACTCTGAAAATCCTATTGTATTCCTTCTCAAAGCTATAATATATTATAAGATTCTTGCACTAATGCTAATGAAGCAACCTTCCCCATTCCTGTACTCGATCATTTACAACAACACACTACGCTCAAGAACAAAGCACCCTTAAATATAGATTTATACATATATGCATTATAGGTTCTACGACTACCAAGGATTTTCACGACGGGATTGGCAAGGCAGTCGGTTGTCTTGCAGTCAAAAGAGCATTAATACATATCAGAATACTTGTGCTGAGCGCAGAAAAGGTCACTATAGTGGAACTTAAAACCTTTCGGCCAACCCCACTCACCTGTTGCACGCAAAACACCTCTTCTTGCTCTTCCTCGGGTTGTTACTCCCCGTCCTGTTCATTTTCATTTTTTTCGAACTCCTGTCCTGTTCATTTTTCTCCACCGCATGCTCTTTCGTCTTCACTATTGCTGTTGCTTCCACCATCAGGGTGTCTGCAATATCATATAGGCATGAAGCATTCTCAATTTGCAAAAGCACTATTGAAAAGATATTAATGCTAAATTACTTTGTACCAATCCAATGCTAAACTCTGAATTTTGAGTATTAACAAATATAAACTCTGAATTTTGAGCATTAACAATTATAAGAGTATGACCAATAATGAGAAACCTCATCCAACACTCTAGTATGATGTAGACATATATTCATTAACATCAAGTATAGAAAAACATTAAACTATAAATGTGGCAAAGCTATAACGACCTTTGCTTTCCAGTAGTTATATACAACCAGAAGTACTGTCTATCTAGTAATTTGTGACTGAAAAAACTGAGAATCGAAAGGAAGAACCGATATTTTTATAGCAGAGAATTCAAAGTTAAAAGAAATCTGAATAAAAATTCAAATATGAAATTGATATTTTTAAAACAAATTTAAGAAAAAGACTCTTAAATATTGCAAAACAGGTCTCTCTGAAAAGAAAGCTCAATACTAGAAATGACAGGAAAAAAAAAACAATTAAGAAATATTGTTAGGGACGATTGTGGAATAATCAATGCCAGAATCTCACTATCAGTGCAAGGGCCACAAAATATACAATGATAAATCCCAAAGGTTCCTAAACTACATAGAATGGTGTCGAAATTTAAAGGTCGCAATTTTCATTTTTTAAATACCAGGAACTACAATATTTTTAGACTAAGTTTCCAGATATCTTATAGTTTTGTCCCAATTTGTGTTTAATATAGTAATCGATTTGTGTTTAAGATAGTAGTAGTGTCTATGGTGTACACTATGTTTCTTAAATGCCTTCCACAGCCCCTTGCATGGAGTTTATGAATAGATAATTGTTTAACGGAATTTATTACTCAATACTTGTTGCTGATACCTGTTGCTTCCACCATCATGGTGTTGCTGGTGTAGCTACTTGAGGGGAGAGACACTGATGTTTTTAAATTTTCCAACTGCAGTAACAAATTTACAATGAAAACAAAAAAAATAAATTTCAAAAGTTATGATATACCGCGTCAGTAAATGATATACATAAATTTCCAGATTCTAGTTTTACATTTCTAGCTAGACAGGTCCCCGATGTTGGAAATATTAAAGTCACCTGCCGTGTCTTTGTACTGGAAGAAAGAATTAATTTTTTTATGGGCCGCAGCCACAACAACAGAGGAGAATTAATTTTGATATGGGCGAAGTCAATTTCACAGAGGAACTAAGATTTTCCCATAGTTCTAATCTACGGAGGAGCAGAAGTCATTAAGACAGTCATTTCGGGCTTTAAAGCCCTCAACAACTAGAAATGAATGAAATTGAATAAAACAGGCGGAAGTTCTTTAATTTTTGAAAAGCAGGACAAGTGGTCACCACCACTTGAGCGCAAATTGCAGATCGCAGCATTTTGAGTTAAGTGTCTTGTTGATGAGGAGTCGCGATGCGATGCGATCCAATCGCAATGTTGCAGAATCACCCTCCGCCCATGCCAAAGTCCCATTGAAAGTTGCGATGTGCGATCAACGCACCATCACATGATCGCACAATCGCGTGTTTTATATGTCTTCTGCTATATGGTTGACCGCTGATAGTTGCGATGCGATCGCGCGACCGAGCCATCGCACATCGCAATATCGCACTGTCGCAAGTTTTGTTGTTCCATCCTTCCGCCATCGCAAATCGCAAATAGCCAACTGCGATGTGGTCCCCACTCGTATGTCGCGCCATTGTTAAATTTTTAAGTTGCACAAAGGTTTTTCTTTTGTATTTTAATTATTCCTCTTGTTTTGGGTTTTTTTCCGTCGCGCCATATATAAAGAAAAAAAATCCCACGCGCATTGAGACATGCATTTTTGTTATTGTTATGCTCTGCACAGCAGTGCGCGTGAGAAGAAAAGAAAACACAACAGTGTTGTATTCGAGAGACAGAGAGTATTGTTTTTGATAGAACATAGAGTCGTTTTGTAGAGCACTGTGTCTGAAGCAGTCCTACTCTTATTCTGTGAATCCCTCTGTTGAGGAAGACATTTTGTAATAGTTTTTTAAGTTCTGTTAATGAAATAGAAAGCATTTTTCATGCCATCTCTGTCTGCAAGCAAATTTTAGTTTTAATCTCTCTGTGTTGTAGAGGGGAGTATTATTCTCTCTACTTCTGTTGTTTGGAATTCTCAAAATTTCAACATGGTATCAAAGCTAGTTTAGGCTCTTTGAAACTTTCAAAGAAGTTGAAGAAGAAGAAGACTTGTTGAAGCGTTTTTCTCGAGCAGTGTGAAAGCCCAACAGAAGTCAAAATTTTAGGTATTTCTCAAATATCATAGAGCTGTTGTTTTGGTTTAAAAGAGTTTGTTCTTTCAAGAGAAGGAAAGACAGTTATTTAAGTTCAGAGTTCAGTTTAAGAGCAATGGCTGGACCAAGTACAGGAATGAACATTGGAAATGTGCAGCTTCCACAATTTAATGGAAAGAACTATGATTATTGGGCCATTACCATGAGAGCCCTGTTTGTCTCACAAGATTTATGGGAATTTGTAGAAGATGGTTTTGTTGAACCAGCTGATGATCAGGCTTTTAATGCCTTAACTCAAGCAGAGAAGGATTTATTGAAGAACAATAGAAAGAAGGATGCTAAGGCCCTCTTCTATTTGTATCAGGTGGTAAATGAGAGTGTGTTTCCAAGGATAGTAGTAGCTAAGAGATCCAAGGAAGCATGAGAAACTCTGAAAGTAGCCTATCAAGGCATGGAGAAAGTTAAGACATCAAAACTTCAGTTGTTGAGAAGAGATTTTGAAACTCTTTGCATGAAAGAGTCAGACAGTGTAGACACATTTTTTACACATGTGATTGGGATTGTAAATCAGATAAGATCCCATGGAGAAACTCTTGAAGAAAGAAGAATTGTGGAGAAACTTTTGAGAAGCTTACCCTCAAAGTTTGATGTTATTGTTACCACCATAGAAGAGACCAAAGATCTCTCACAGTTCATAGTAGATGAACTTCATGCCTTGCTGATAACTCATGAACAAAGATTGAACAGAGATGAAAACTCATCTCTTGAGCATGCCTTCAAGATCCAAATGCCTTCAAGTAGAGGAAGAGGTCAAGGTAAAGGAAGAGGAAGAGGTAAAAGCCAGAACAAAGGCAGAAGGAACAACCCTTCACATTCACATGGAAGGAGCAACAGTCAAAGTCAAAGCCACGGCCAATGCAACAGCCAGCAAGGTGGACATCAACACCAACATGCTCATGGACAAAGGTATGACAAATCTAATGTCCAATGTCATTATTGCAAGAAATATGGGCACTATGCCAATGAATGTAGAAAGAAGCAAAATGACATGAAAAATCAGCAAAATGCTAATGTAGCAAAAGAAGAAAAGAACCCAAGTAATGTGCTATTAGCATGTAATGTAGCACAAGATAGAGAAGATGATGTTTGGTTCTTAGATTCTGGATGTAGTAATCATATGACTGGCAACGAAGCAGTGTTTGCCAATCTAGATGAAGAAGTAAAATCAGAAGTGACCACAGGGACTGATACTAAGATCTCTGTCAAAGGAAAAGGCAGAGCTAGTATTCGAGCAAGAAATGGGGAGCAGAAATTTGTCCCTAATGTAATAATATTATGTTCCAAGTCTGAAGTGTAATCTTTTGAGCGTTGGGCAGCTCATAAACAAAGGTTACAATGTAATATTCAAAGATGATGTGTGCACAATTAAAGATATACCTCCAAGAAAGAAAATCATTGCTGAAATTCAAATGACCAGCAGTAGAATGCTTTCGCTCAAGCTCAATATTGAATTGAAGCAAAAAGGAAAGAGCATTGCAGCTGTAACACAAGAAGTCTTCCAGAAGGAAGAAAAAGATGAAAATTGGTTATGGCATCTGAGATTTGGACATCTCAATTTCGGAGGATTAAATTTGTTGTACAGAAAAGGAATGGTAAGAGGTTTACCATTGATTGAGAAGCCCAACAGCCTATGTGAAGGTTGCATCTTGGGAAAGCAACACAGAGAAAATTTTCCTTCAGGGAAAAGCATAAGGGTGAAAGCACCCTTAGAAATCATTCACTCAGATTTATGTGGACCGATGCAGACAGCTTCAGTTTCAGGCAACATTTACATGCTGACCTTCATAGATGATTTCACAAGAAAAGTGTGGGTTTATTTTCTGAAATATAAGAGTGAAGTCTTTCAGAAATTTTGCCATTTTAAAGCTCTCGTAGAGAAACAGAGCGGATTGTATATTAAAGTCGTCAGAACCGATAGAGGAGGAGATATCAAAGGAATTTCTGCGTTTTTGCAGAGAAAACGGCATACACAAGCAGTTTACCACAAGGTACACACCGCAACAGAATGGAGTTGCTGAAAGAAAGAATCGAACCATAATGGAAATGGTTAGAAGTATGCTCAAGGCAAAGCACTTGCTGAATGAGTATTGGGCAGAAGCAGCAAATTGTGCTGTGTATATTTTAAATAGATGCCCTACAGAGGCTGTGATGAACAAAGTTCCAAAAAAAGCGTGGAGTGGCAGAAAACAAGGAGTCACCCACATGAGAGTTTTTGGATGTGTGGCATATGCACACATTCCTGACAAGTTGAGAAAGAAGTTGGATAGTAAGGGGGAGAAGTTCATTTTCCTTGGATACTGTGAATATTCCAAAGGATACAGATTGTATAACCCATCCACAAAGAAGTTTGTGATAAGCACAGATGTGCAATTCATTGAAGAGGAAGCATGGGATGGAAGTATTGAGAAAACAGTCAATGTTAAAAGCTGTTTATCTCATGATGAAGATGAGGAAGATGTAGTTGAAATTAACAACTCATCGGTAGCACAACCTCCACCAACACAAGGACAGCAAGGGACACCTCAAGCACCAGCGAGAACACCCTTGAGAAGAAGTGGAAGTGCATCACCGAGCACACCACATGGAGCAGATTCGAGTGCTTCATCAAGCATGAATACACCAAGTGAAAGCGGAACAAGATTCAGAAGCTCAGAGAAATCTATGAGCAAGGAGCGGCAAATGAAGGTATGAATTTCTTATTTTCTTTGTATTGTCAAGTTGATGATCCTATTCATTTTGAAGATGCTATTAAAGATATAAAATGGATAGAAGCTATGGATGATGAAATTAATGCCATAGAGAAGAACAAAACATGGGAGTTAGTTGATCTCCTAGAAGGTAAAGAAGTCATTGGTGTAAAATGGGTCTATAAGACCAAAAGAAATGCTGAAGGAAAAAAAGAGAGACACAAGGCCAAACTTGTTGTCAAAGGATATAAGCAGAAGCAAGGGATTGATTATGAAGAAACTTTTGCACCAGTTGCAAGAATGGAGACAGTAAGAGCAGTGCTGTCCATAGCAGCACAAAACAAATTGAAAGTATACTAGATGGATGTAAAATCTGCATTTTTGAATGGATTTTTAATGGAAGAGGTGTATGTGGAACAATCTCTCGGATATGAGAAGAAAGGCCAAGAGCATAGGGTCTGCAAATTGAAGAAAGCTCTTTATGGGCTGAAGCAAGCTCCAAGAGCATGGTACAGTAGAATAGACTCCTATATACTAGAAAATGGATTTGAAAAGTGTGAGGGAGAACCCACCCTCTACATCAAAGAAAGGGATGGTAAGCTGTTGATTGTTGTTTTATATGTTGATGATTTAATTTTTACAGGTAATGATGATTTTCTTGTTGAGAATTTTAAAACAGTCATGAAAAATGAATTTGAAATGACTGACATGGGTTTGTTAAGATACTTCTTGGGAATAGAAGTAGAGCAAGGTGAGAAAGGGATTTTTATTTCTCAAGAAAAGTATGTGAATCAAGTTTTAGAAAGATTTAATATGCAGGAGTGCAAAGCTACAATTACTCCCACAGTAATGGGATTGAAGTTGAGTAAAGATGACAGCAGCAAGGATTTTAATCCAAGTTTGTATAAAAGCATAGTTGGCAGCCTGATGTATTTGACTGCAACTAGGCCAGATATTATGCATGCTGTTAGTCTAATTTCCAAATTTATGGAGAAGCCAAAAGAAGCACATTGGCAAGCAGCGAAGAGAATTCTAAGGTATGTGAAAGGAACTAAAAGATTTGGAATTTTATATACTACTTCAGAAAATTCAGAATTAGTTGGATACATTGACAGTGATTAGGCTGGAAGTGTAGATGATCGGAAGAGCACTTCCAGTTCTGTTTTTCATATGGGTTCAGGAGCCATTTCATGGGCTTCTAAGAAACAGCCTATTGTAGCATTGTCTACAGTAGAGGCAGAGTATGTGGCAGCTACAGCAGCAGCGTGTCAAGCAGTTTGGATGAGAAGAATGTTAAGAAGTCTATGTCAAGAACAGGTAAAAGGGACAGTGATTTACTGTGACAATAGCTCAACTATTGCATTGTCAAAGAATTCCGTGTTTCATAAAAGAACAAAGCACATAGACACAAAATTTCATTATATCAGAGAATTAGTGAACAATGGAGAAATTGTTTTACAACATTGTAAAACAGAGGAGTAATATGCAGATATTTTAACTAAACCATTGGGACAGAAGACATTTGAATTTTTAAGAAAATGTTTGGGTATGATTGATAACCCAGCAGCTGACTTTAAGGGGGAGTGTTGGAAATATTAAAGTCACCTGCCGTGTCTTTGTACTGGAAGAAAGAATTAATTTTTTTATGGGCCGCAGCCACAACAGCAGAGGAGAATTAATTTTGATATGGGCGAAGTCAATTTCACAGAGGAACTAAGATTTTCCCGTAGTTCTAATCTACGGAGGAGAAGAAGTCATTAAGACAGTCATTTCGGGCTTTAAAGCCCTCAACAAACAGAAATGAATGAAATTGAATAAAACAGGTGGAAGTTCTTTAATTTTTGAAAAGAAGGACAAGTGGTCCCCACCACTTGAGCGCAAATCGCAGAGTGCAGCATTTTGAGTTAAGTGTCTTGTTGATGAGGAGTCGCGATGTGATGCAATCCAATCGCAATCGCAAATCGCAATTTCGCAGAATCACCCTCCGCCCATGCCAGAGTCCCATTGAAAGTTGTGATGTGCGATCGACGCGCCATCGCACGATCGCACAATCGCATGTTTTATATGTCTTCCGCTATATGGTTGATCGCCGATAGTTGCGATGCGATCGTGCGACTGCGCCATCGCACATCGCAATATCGCACTGTCGCAAGTTTTGTTGTTCCGCCGTTCCACCATCACAAATCGCAAATAGCCGACTGCGATGTGGTCCCCACTCGTATGTCGCGCTTTTGTTAAAGTTTTAAGTTGCGCAAAGGTTTTTCCTTTGTATTTTAATTATTCCTCTTGTTTTGGGTTTTGTTCCGCCATGCCATATATAAAGAAAAAAAGGCCCGCGCACATTGAGACATGCATTTTTTTTATTGTTATGTTCTGCATAGCAGTGTGCGTGAGAAGAAAAGAAAACACAGTAGTGTTGTATTCGAGAGATAGAGAGTATTGTTTTTGATAGAACATAGAGTTGTTTTGTAGAGCACTGTGTCTGAAGAAGTCCTAATCTTATTTTGTGAATCCCTCTGTTGAGGAAGACATTTTGTAATAGTTTTTTAAGTTCTGTTAATGAAATAGAAAGCATTTTTCATGCCATCTCTATCTGCAAGAAAATTTTAGTTTTAATCTCTCTGTGTTGTAGAGGGGAGTATTATTCTCTCTACTTCTGTTGTTTGGAATTCTCAAAATTCCAACACCCGAGAGTAGGCATGGAAAAAAGGGTTCCTTAATGTGAAGACTTGTTTACTCTGTACTTCTGCATGATCAACAGTATCATCGTTAGCATTTGGCCACTGCACTCAGTGTAGCAGCTAGAAGAGAAGAAAAGGCACAACCTCTCAACATTATCATCATTAGCATTTGGCCACTGCACTCAGTGTAGCAGCTAGCAGAGAAGAAAAATCACAGCCTCTCCTTGTTCTAGTTGTGCACCTGCGTTCATAATTTCTACAGTTTCCTCGCATCTGCATTCATAATTTCCACAGTTTCCTTTACACACTACGGGGAAACAGTCTGGAACTCGAAAGTTACTCCATTAACAAGGGCACTGGGAAATACCACTACTTGAAAAGGGTCAATAGGGTGGTTCCAAGAGCACATGGAAGATATAAGAGTTAATATGCAAGAGAGAAGAGGTGACAACTGTGAGATGAAAGGACAGGTGGCCTGCTGTTGAAGTGTGGCAGCTTCAAAACTTTACATGTATGATGCTTTTAAACTTTGCATAAAAGGCGAATGAGTTCACTTTAATGTTTTCCTTAAAGCATTAAATGTTTCGGAAATAATGCTAGCTGCAAGTAGCATTAAAATAACAACGTGTTAAAATTTGAAATTTATTACCCTAAGTTTTTCTAAAATCATACAGTTTCGCCAGCAATAAGAGGTTGAAGTTGAAACTTTAGATAAAAATTTGTTTAATTGCATTTTCCTTTTCAAACATTGATTTAAACAATTGAATACAGCGATTGGAAAAACTAAATTAATGCTAATTCAACGCCTATCGAACGCTATAGTCCCATCGGTAGGAACTAATAAGGCTCACAGCCATATGAGTTAAATGATAGATTAATTTTATTTATTTTAATCTAATATTTGACATTAATGACTGTAAAGTGTGAACAATTGAAATAGATTGAAAAAATAATAATTGATTAATTATTAAAATTAAGTTTAGAGTTTAATTACATTTTTCTATATCTTAGTTATTAAATTTTGGAAATTTATTCAAAAATAAATATATTTATAAGCTCAATTAATGTATTTAAATGTGAAAATAATATTTAAAATATTATAATTCATTTTATTTAAACTATATAAATAATATTATAGTAATGTTGGAGCAAGTAGCAAAATACACACATAATTAAAAGCACCTATGTCATTTATATAAAAATAAAAATGAAAATAATGAGTGTAAATCTATAGTTAGATTTATCAAATTTGGAGATAAAATACCTAAGGTGCAAACCTTTCTATTGAAAAAATATTTTAATCTCAATATTTGATCCCTTTTAACACTTAGTATTAACAAGGATATACATATGTGCACATGTGTGAACTCCATGCTGAGAACATACTGATAAAATGCTTTGACAATAAAAAGTTCTTTATTTTGTTAACATTGAAATATTTTAATCAACGTGGTTATTAAAATATTTTATTTATTATCCATATTATCCATAAGAAAACATTTTTTTAGTTATTATTAAATTTTTAAATACACTTTATTTATATTGAAAAGTATAAAATATTTATCAATAAAATATAAAGTTGTTTAGAGGAAGCAAGTTGTGGTGTCACGAATATCGTCAGCATAGAGAAGAAGGATGATGACTATTCCACCATAGAGAAAAAGGATGAGTTATGCAACCAGAATATAAGAACTCTCTACTCCTTTATATATAGAGTAGGCGAGGGAGGGTAACATAAAACAAGAAAATAAGTCCATATGAGTAACCAACAAGGAAATCCCACATGGAACACTCTCAAATACAAAAATTGACATGTACCAAACTAGGGTTTATTAGACCCCCAAAGTGAAACACCCTCTAAGCATGATCCTCCTTGGTCTCACTCACCCTCCTACAAGATCGTGAGCTTTCCAACACACCGTTAGTCGAATTTTACCTCTTCCACAATGATCCATTATCGCAATGTCCTCATCAAAGTGTTCCTTGTCTAATTGTGTGTCACATGTTCTCTCAAGTGCCTAATGATAGTCTCATGTGTACCAATGTGGTCACTAAGCTCTAATGCTCCTTCACAATATATTTATATGAGTCCATTACTTAACTCCTTGAAGTATTCACTACAATCCAAGTATCATCAAGTCAATTTTCCAACCTCCAAGGTGTACATGGTCCCAAGCTCCTAGGCATAAGTGCTCTCATACTTCCCAATAGGTACCTCGTAACTAACTCCTCTGTTATGTGCACCTAATTGATTATTCATCATTTCAATCAAGGTATTAACTTCCTAGGTAAGGTTGCTGAGCTAGCACTATAAACAAGGTCAAACATCTACCCTAACTAAGACACTTATATGTCCATGAAGCATCATCAAGTAATTAACAAACCTAATATTATCCTAACAAGATTACAACACATTTAGAGTAACCCCAAAATATAAATCCTTTTAAATTCACATCCCCCAACTTCGATATATAGATTCAAATCTTCAATGTTTCTTTTTTACAAATCATACCTATAAAATGTGCCATATTCATAGTTTTTAATATCAAATTGATAATTTAAAAGTGCGTTATATACTATATTCTAAACTATGATCCTCTTTTGTTGTGTTTGCATTAATTTGTACTATAATTAATTATAATAATGGTGTTAGACACTTTAAGCATGTTTGTAGATCATATATCTTTCATTTTCCATTTCATTCAATTTATGCGTGCTTTCAACGTCTTCCTTCAATTCACATGGGTTGACATTTTTGTCTCTTCATGGGTTAGTTCATAATAATACTATTAAGACATTCAACTCTTTACCAAGAATGTCACCACAGCCATTTTTTCACAACACCCATCAACACAACAACAAACGCAAGTTTCCTTTTACAAGAAATAAAATTTATTCCCAAGTTTCAATGCGTAGGACATAATATGCAAAAAAAAATTCTATGGGGTATATATATATATATATATATAACGGTAACATTAAAAACATTCTTCTACAACAAGTATATTAAGACAATTTTACGTTCCCATCGTTAAAATTAAATCCAAATGTTCTCACTGTGAATCTTTCAACTAAAATTTCAATAGTTGCCAAATTAGTTTTGAGGGAATTTCAGAATTTAAACCTTTAAGTTACAATCTTCACATCGCCATGATTTCTTTGTTTATCAGGTTGGTCACTAGATACTTGCTTGACACCTTACCCGTTTGAATTATGGGCTATAAAACAGGAATTTTTGTACATATGTAGATGAACCCTTCGGTGTGCAGGTAGAGGCATCCTAAATTTAGCAAATATCCATTTCATTTCATTGTATTTAATGTGTTTAAGGAATGCTCATGTTGTCATAGCAAAAGTTTGATGAACTGATAAATTGGATATGAAAGGTAAATTGAACTTTGATAGATAAGCCCCCAAAGGATTAATATGGGTTAGAGTTCTGCTATCCCAAGAGTATTATGTGGACATGTAATTTGAACTAACTCTTAATTAAAAAAAATTCTATAAGCTTAGATCTGCATCTTATGGAATTTCACAATTACTTTCATAAACAAATTTGGGACACAATTGGTTGTTATTACGGCCATCATCACATATTGATTGGACTTGGGGCTGATCCAATTGATAAGAGGACACTTTTCTAAATGCATTATCTTCATCCTATATTTGAATATGTTGGTGGTTTTCCATTTGGGTATTTTACTAAGTTATCAATAACTCTGGATTAGAAGCATCAAGCTCTTTCGTAGGTCATGTTTAGGAAGCTCTGTGCTTGTTCCAGCAGACATGATTGTAGACCAAATGAATGCACAAAGATTCCTTCTAAATTCTATAAGAACTGAATTGAGTCTTCTGCAGTCACCACATCATGGAGAATGGCAGTGCATGTAGAGAATTATCATTGCGGAAAAGGTGCAAATAACCCCTGCAGAACAATATCGGTTTAAAAATCACCAATGCATAATAGTGATTTCAATGATCTCCTCCAAAGAATCTAAAGAATGAACCCAAAAATAAAATTAAATTATTATAAATCAATTATCACCTGAACAGAGTAGAAATTATAATGATCACCTAGACAGAGTAACAAAAAACTCCTTCAAAGATTCATCAAATTCTTGAAACCATGCAAGAACCTGTTAGTTCAATGTTCCAACAATATTTCTCAAGGGTGCATAAAGGTTGTTGTCAAACAAGAGGATAAAATAAAATAACTAAATAAATCATGAAAGAGGCGTGTGTGTGCTATGTAATGAAGTTGAAGAGAATAACATGCTTTACAGTCTTATGTACAAATGTCAGATTGAAATGCTCAATTAGATAAGAGGATGAGAATTTCATGGTTTACTGTCAGGGAGGAAGATGGAATAAAATAAACTGAATCAGAGCTTTGTGCACTATTGTCAAATGAAGGTGAGGAGAATTCAATGCTTTACTGCCTTATGTACAAATGCCATATTAAAGCACTCAATTAGAAAAGAGGATGAGATTTTATTTGTTTTATTTTACAGTCAAGGTGAAGATGGAAGAAAATAGACTGGGTTTCTGTGTGTTATCTAATGAAGTTGAGGAGAATCACATGCTTTACTGCCTTGTCTATGAATGTTTGAATGAAACTCTGAATTAGATAAGAAGATAATTTTTATAACCTGTACTTTCAAGCATGAAATGGAAGGAAATAGAGGGTAGGGCTGCAACAAATAGGAGATACCACTTCTTTATTGTTGCGTTCACATTGGTATAAATTTCATCATATGTTGGAAATTATATGTTATGGCAAACCAACCCAGATAAGGCAGAATAAAAATGAATAAATTTAAAATTGTCTTCTCAAAAATTGATCTAGAACTAGTGCAAATTCCATTTCTAGGCTATATACATCGGCAACGTCTAGCTGCATTTCAAATCTAGATATTGATATGCAAGAACTACCTCTACATTCCATGTGCATTTTCAAATCTAGTTTTAGATGGACTTAGAGAAAATGTAATGTTAAGGTTATGTACCTGGAGTGTCAATTTCTGGAATAACACGAATGCCATAGTTTCGCCCAAATTTGATGGTTTTCTTGACATCCTTGTTAAAATATCGCATTTTTGGTGAGTTAGATCCATTGATAGTAAGGGCGGGATCTGAAATTAATTCGAGGGAGAAGGAATGTGAATCGTTTGTGTGCCATTAAGCTTTTTATAGTGTAATGTCCCTCAACTTCCACATCTGCAAAAAAAAAGTTTCTCGAAGGTTGTCTCTCTAAGACTAAACTCTCCTCTCATTTTACAATTTTCATGAGAATCGATGAGACTCAATTCTGTCTATTTAACTAATACATATGTATTCAGACTACCTTATCAATTTTCAATTTCATATACTTTTGCTAAACATAATTTATATGTCTAATCTATTCCCCATTGTATCTATATTTCAATAGAGTGAAATATATACAATTTTCTTTATGAATCTCTTTGTTATATTAACCGTTATAATTCATATCATTAAATATTTACTTCTATTTCATATATATATATATATATATATATATATATATATATATATCCACCATATATATATATATAATCTACAAGATATAAATAATATAAACTCCATCACATATAAAATCCACAAGACATAATCCATCACATATATATACCTATAATCTACCACCTATATAGAATTCACCATATATATATAAGATGATGATTTTTATTCGATTGCAGATTTCATTTAATGTAATTTAATTATAAAAGTTCCAATTCTATGATTTGTATTCTTGACAATATATATTGTTCTTTACATAGGCTTTGGAATACCTTATTACAGTGTCAGTATATATGACTTTATCGTTCCCTTACTTAGTTGATATGGAGTACATCTCAAGTACTTTATCGTATACTGGTTTGATGGTTTCGTATTACATCGCCTTTATCACACACTGCTCATCGTACGTTTAAATTTGATTTATGGATTTGCTCGTATCCTCTAACTCTGAGTTAAAATATATTTTATAGCGCGATTTGGTTACAGTTTTGAATGCACATTAAATTCCTTGTGGTACTTGTACGTTTGGCTTTTATTGAATTCCTACTGAAATCAAATCGTCAAGATCGTTGTTGATCCAGGTGAGAGTCTACCGATTTGTGCCACTTGTATGGCTAGATTTTATTAGGGTTCTCGTCTATGATTTCTATAAGGGTTGAACAGTAAACCCTTGTTCACTTTTCTATTCAGACTTCCATTCCTTCAATCATCCTTTGTTTGTTATCGCTTTGGTATCTCTGCTCGATTTCTGAGATTTAATGGTGCAATACGCCGACTTCGTCGCACTCCCTTGGAAATACGCAGAGGTAACTTACGTTCTCCAACGTTTTGGTCTTAATATTATGGAAATGCAGTATGTGTTTGGTCGCTATGATTTTATTTTCATATTATTAGATTTAGGCATTTACCACGACCTCTCTCCTCATTATAAAATTCATAGCAAAAATCTGAAGGGGCTTTATATTCCTGGTATTCGTTCAGTGCAGGTCTTTATCTATCACTTACATTCAAAATTTATTGGCATTCTACAGAAATGGTTGTATCGTTATATAGTTTTATAATTGTTTTTGTTGCCTATTCTATATACGATCATCAATCCATTTCATATTCTGAAGTTCTCATTTCTCAGAACCAATTGACTGATACTGATTATTGCCTCATCTTATTTATGGTAAGTGTGGGTATGCGACGTCTTATCAATACGAGGCGAGTGTTTTTCGCCCTCAGTAATCTTTGATTCCCAACTGATTTTTGCGATGACTACGAACTTTAATAATAACCTCCTATCATAGATTGGGAATTTATCTAGGTACAATTTCTCTTCTGTGTATAGAGAATTCTCCTTTCATAAACTCCTATAAATGAATATGTTTCAGTTATATTGCCAAATCTTCTAATATATTTCAGTTTTTCTTCTATGTTTTTAACTCAGATTGATACTGTCGAAGTCATTCATTGCCCAGGTAATAATTTTGTTAAAACTCAGAATCATTCAGTCCCCTAGATAAGATTTCCCCTTTGTTCTCTTTCGTTTATTTATTTACTTGTTTATTTAGCTGATACAATTTCGATATCTTTGTTTACAGTCACTGACATCTTTAAATTAACATAATGTCATTCATTTAAAGGTAATTATTTGTTACCTACTTCGTCTGAGTACTTCCCGAGAGCTCGTTGCATTTTTCGTTGAAGAATTTGTAATATCTTTCTCTCTGATATAAGTCAGTACTCACGAGAAACTTCAACTATGTGTTAACTCGTTGCCTATGCAACAACTTGTTTAACATTTGATTTATATCAGCTCATGGATAATATCGTTGACTCCAAGGAGATTCGTACCATTGTCTCTATACTTTTTGCTTATTATTTACACCGGACTTTATATTACCTTGACTGGGGTTTAATTTGCACATGTCATGAAGATATAAATTTTCTCCATACTTGTTATTATTTTGCTAACGGATAATATTTCATATACTTCAACTTCAGCTTTCGACCTTCTGTATATGAGAAATTAAATTCAACGGTTCATCTTTCCTATCTGAAAGTTAAAATCCTTTATACCGATGGTATTTTGTTTTCTATGTACTGTCAACTATACCAGTTTATTTTGACTCTTTTATTTTATTTCTGTTAATTCCACATAGTATTTGGGTCAGGAAAAATTCTTTTCGTGGACTACAGGATTTCGAATCATTCAGAAAATATATATATTTCAATGTAATAAGTGAGAACTCTCTCACGTTTAGTAATGGAAACCACTAGTACAGAAATTAATTCTCCAGTAATATGTTGTCTTTTCAAACATAAAATTTTAAATATTAAATAACCATTTTCTGCAATAATTTTATTCTCGAGTATTAATAAAATACACTAGGGGAATAGTATTTTAAGTTACCAAATATATATCATTACATACACTAGTTTCCTTTGTTATTTATAGAAGGGTTTTAAATGTTAGCTTTATACTCAGAAACGAGTTTAATTCCTTTCAGAGTCCTCCTTACTCTGGAAACAGTATTGTCCTCATCTCTTTCTATGGTCAGAGATATATATGTTATGAAATTGAAATTTAGAATACTTCTATTTAATTGAATTTGAATTAGTAACTGTTAGTTTTATACCAGACTATTTTCTGATGCAAGTAGAATTATTCAGTAAGTGTTATCTCTTTCCAAAATAACCTTTTTTTTTGTTTAAATAATTCTCTGTTCACAATAACCAACTACATCTTTAAATTTATAAAACTCTGCTACAATTAGACTAATTCATCCAGAATTTAATAATTTCTATTCAATTAAATTCATAATTTCTAGTGTGAAAATTCTAGCTCAAATTTACAGTCATAATTAAAAAGTTATGTTATATGGGAATAAAATTTATCTCCAGATTTAAACCATTGTAAGGTTTAGAGATTCTGGTAGATATTTTCCCATATAGTTTATCCTACAACTATATAGAAATTTGAAGACTAATTCTTCCGATATTTCTGTTAAATGTATGGAATACAATCATCTATAGCATGCAACATATAATACTTTCGCATTCAATAAAACCTAAACTTTATACCTACACTTTATAACAGAAAAATTTAAATGAACTGTGCATACCACTTAATTATATGACCAATCCACCCAACCTTTGAATTCGTCTATCTCCAGAATTCACCCCCGAGCTGAGATCCCTCCAAGAACAGATCAACCTCTAATCTGTTCAGGAATAGCTTATTTAAGCTATTGCTTCCCAAAGCCTATTTCTAATTCTGCGTCCAGAATATCAAGATGCTTTTCTTCCTGTTTGCCTAGGCTTCCCTATTTAGGGAATTTTAAAGCTACTTTCTGCTTTTCCCATATTTTTACCTCTTCCCAACTACTCTCCACATCATTGGGGAAACTAGATTTTCCTCAAAATCTAATTTGGAAATAAATTCTTTCAAGGATTTTTGAAAGATTGTGGGGAAAGTATTTGCCTTTATCCATCCTCATGGATTTAGCAAATGATCTCATAATTCTCATTTTGGTCAATCTGCACAGAATTATTTTATTCATTTTCTCAATTTAAATATTTAATTACATCCACAAAATACTTGTCCTTTGGGATCCACCCCCTTAGGATTAAAGTTCAAATGTCTAGTTTTTTTTTTATATATATCAAACACATAAACTAGGGGTGTTACATATTCCCCCTCTGAAAGCAAACACCGTCCTCGGTGTTAATATCTAATTACTAGAGTTCATTTTTCAAACAAAAATGGATATGTTTCCATCATTTCAGCTTCTCTTTCCCAAGTAGCTTCTTCAGTGGTAAAGTGCTTCCACTGCACCTTTACTCTTGCTACCGTCTGATTTCTCAATTCAATTTATTCTTGCTCCAATAATTGAAGCGGTTCTGGAAGGAACTCCCCTTTTGGTTCCACCTATACCACATTCCAATCAACAATGTGAGAAGCATCATGTATATATCTTTTTCATAACGAAACATGAAACACATCATGAACTCTAACATGAGGCGGTAAGGCCAGCTTGTAAGCCATTGGTCCCACCCTTTCTAACACTTCAAAAGGACCACAATATCTAGGGGCTAGTTTTGCACAACTTCCAGCATAAAGTGTGCTCTTTTTGGGTTTAATACGCAAGTACATATGCTCCCCCACTTTGAATTCTCCATGTGTCATTTTCTTATCAGCATAGTTTTTCTGGCGATCTTGTGCTGTCTTGATGTTTCTTTGTATTTGTTTAACAATTCTTTCCATCTCTTGTAAAGCATCTGGTCCCAACATTAGTTTATCCTCAAGTTGACTCCAGCTCAAAGGAGTACGACACTTCCTTCCATAAAGTGCTTCAAACAGACTCATTTTGATGGAGGATTGATAGTTGTTATTATAGGAAAATTTAGCTAAATGCAAGTAGTCTTCCCACTTTGATGGCCTATCCATCACATACATTCTCAGCATATCCTCCAAAATCTAGTTAGTTCTCTCCGTATGCCCGTCTGTCTGAGGGTGATAGGCAGTACTAAAAGTCAACTTAGTGCCCATACCTCCAAATAGACCTTTCCAAAAAGATGATGTGAAATTAGCATCTCTGTCTGAAACAATCACCTTTGGGACCCCATGGAGCCTTACTACCTCCCTCAAGAACACATTCGCTACTTGAGCTGTCCCGAAAGTAGATTTCACTGGTATGAAGTGTGCAAATTTGGTTAAAGTGTCTACTACTACCATCACTGAATCATGTTGATACTTGGTTTTGGGTAATCCTGTTATGAAATCCATAGAAACAGTATCCCATTTCCATTCTGCAATCGGCAAAGGGTTTAACAGACCAGCAGGATGCTGATGTTCAACTTTGACTAGTTGACACTCCATGCATCTAGCTAAATATTCTGCTACATCTCTTTTCATTCCTGGCCAAAACAACTTCTTTTTCAAAGCTGTTAACATTTTCTGATATCCCAGATGTCCTGCATATGGCTGTTTGTGATATTCATCCAGAATCTCTCTTTTCAAGGACTCTACATTAGGAATATATAATCTGTTTTTGTAACAGATCATTCCTTTCTGGTTTCACGTGTATTCAACCATCTCCTTCTTTATTATTTTCACTTGGAGGTTCTCATAATTTGGATCCTGGTCTGCTACCTTTTTCACTAAATATTCTAAATCAAATTGGGCACTCCTTCCAATGTTGTTTATATTTTGACAAGCATTTCTGCTCAAGGCATCAACAATTTTATTTTCTTTCCCTCTGATATGTTTTATGTCCATATCAAATTCACTCAGAAAAGACAGCCATCTGGCTTGTCGAGCATTCAAATCAGTCTGGGAAAAGAAATACTTAAGACTAATATGATCAGTCATCAATGTAAATTTCTTTCCAAGGAGATAGTGTTGCCACATCTTCAAGGCATGAATAACAGCAGCTAACTCCAAGTCATATGCACTATAATTCTGTTCATGTGTCTTCAGTTTCCTAGATTCATATGCAATAACTGAATTTTCCTGCAAAAGGACTCCTCCCAACTCCTCTCTACATGCATCTGTACATACAACAAATTCTTTATCAGGATCTGCAATTTTCAAGATAGGGGCTGTAGTGAGTTTTAATTTTAATTGTTCAAAACTGTGTTGGCACGTTTCAGTCCACTCAAATTTGACACCCTTCCTTTGTAGTGAAGTTATGGGGTATGCTATGGCAGAAAATATTTCCACAAATCTGCGATAATAACCTGCAATCCCCATAAACAATCTCACTGCTAAAACATCAATTGGCATCGACCATTCTCTAATAGCTTTTATCTTTTCAGGATCAACAACCAACCCTTGCTCAGAAACAATATGTCCCAAGTATTGGATCTTGTCTTTATAGAATTCACATTTACTAAACTTGGCATATAACTGATTTTATTTCAAAGTTTGCAACACTATCCTTAAGTGCTCTTTGTGCTCCTCCTCACTTTTGGAATAAACCAAAATATCGTCTATAAACACAAGCACGAACTTATCCAAGTACTTATTTAACACACTGTTCATTAGGCACATAAAGGTGGCAGAGGCATTTGTCAAACCAAAAGGTAGGACTACAAATTCGTAGTGACCATACCTGGTTCAAAAGGATGTTTTGCTGATGTCTTCTTCTTTAATTCTGAGCTAGTGATACCCAGTCCTTAAGTCAATCTTCGAAAATACTGAAGCTCCTCTCACTTGGTCAAAAAGATCATCAATTCTGGGTAAAGGGTATCTGTTTTTAATGGTCAACTTATTCAGTTGACGATAATCAATGCACATCCTAAAGGTTCCATCCTTATTTTTCACAAATAAAATCGGTGCTCCCCAAGGAGACACACTCGGTCGGATATAGCCCTTATTCAGCAATTCTTGCAATTGCATTTTCAGTTCCATGAGTTTGGGGGAGCTCATTCGACAAGGGGCTCGGGAAACAGGTGTTGCTCCCGGCACCAGATCGATTGAAAATTCAATCTCTCTTTTGGGAGGAAGATGAGGAATCTCATCTGGAAAAACTTCCTTAAACTCTCTTACTACTGGCAAAGCATCCACCAGATTTTCTTGAGTTTTCTGTTTTGTCTCTTCTACATGTACTGCATATACTTGGTATCCTTTCCTAGCTGTTCGTTTTAATTGCAGTGCTGATATTTGTCTTACAGAGATAGGTTTTGGTTTTCCCTTGAGAATAAAAGGTTTCCCCCCTTCATCTACACCATGCAGGGTTTTATCCCAGCAATTCATCATGACCTTTTTCTTTTCCATCCAGTCCATTCCTATCAGCAAGTCATATGAACCTAATGGAAAAATGTTTAAATTTACCTCTGCTTGAAAATCATTTAATTTGATTGTTGTTTGAGGTAACTTATGAGTTACTTTCCTCTTGGTTCCAGTGGCTAACTGAACCAGCCAAGACTGTTGAAATTTTTCAGTTTTGAGTTTGCATTTTTCTACAATTTTTGTACTAAAGTAACTCAAAGAAGCACCCGGATCAATCAACACTGTAACAGATTGGTCAGAAATCTTACCCTCCATTTCAATCATGGTAGCTTGATGTTCTGCTTGTTGATTCTCCAAGGCTGCACTGATAGTAGGTATATTTCTTGCTATGTCATTTACTGTGGTCGCTTCGCGATCTCTCATAATCATCTAAATGTTTCGGTGGGGACAATCCCTCAACAGATGGGGTTCTCCACATCCCCAGCATTTCAAGGGTTCCCTCATTTTGGCTATGCCTTCCTTCTTATTTCCTTCATCTAGTTGTTTGGAACCGACTTGGGATTAGGCAGTTTGACTTTCCTTGGGTTTGTTAAATTTCTTTCGCTGATGATCCCTGCCAAAGTTCTTCAAATAAGTTGGTTTGTGTTTCTTCCCCTTGAATTCACTCTTATTTAACCATCTTTTTCCATGTTCATTTTTACCTTTGAACTATTGGTAACATAATCTGGCTTTTCTTACCGCTTCATCCATGGTTTTTAGATTATCGAACTCTATTTTCTCCTTATACACAGCAGGCAGACAGTTCAGAAACCTTTGCACCTTTGCCTTCTCTTCCCTAATGTAAGGGACATATCTCAACATATTTGTAAACTTAGTAAAAAATTCATCAATAGTAAGTTTTCCCAGTCTAAGCTCATGAAATTCTTTTGCTTTATCATCATAGTAACATTCATTTAAGTAGCGGTTTTTGAACTTAACCTGGAAGTCTTCCCAGGTAACTGTCTTTTCATCAATGGCATGAACCATTTTCGTCTCCTCCCACCATAAGGTAGCCTTACCTTGTAGCTGGTAAACAGCTAATCTGGCCTTCAGATTGCTTTCATATTCATAGACCTAGAAATACTTAATCATGTTCAGCAACCAGGCTTCAGCATCTTCCTCCTTCTCCCCATCATAGGAGGGAGGTTTGATCTTTCGGAATTCCCCCCGTAATTACTTTTTCTGTTTATACTGATGCCTAACAGCATCATCATCCTTAGACTCATCAGTCTTCCTCTTTCCAGAACCCTCACCTTCTTGGCTGTTCCACGAAGTTAGTTCTCTGATGAGCTTTTCCTGCTCCTCACTGGCTAATGACAACTTGTCATTCTGGCTTCTCAACTCAGCCATTTCTCGTTGCAAACTGTGCAACATAGCCATCAATGGAGCGTTGGGATCTGTTGTATTGTCATCATTACGTAGATCAACATAAATTTCCTCACCTTCTGCCATTCCAGCACCACTGTACACTAAACAACACAGATCAAAAAAAAAAAAAAAAAAAACAAATTTTTTTTTTCAACAGTAAATCATTTATACAGTAAGCACACACAACAACAACCCAGTTTTGTATAACATGAGCTCTGATACCATTTTTAATGTCCCTCAACTTCCACATCTGCAAAAAAAAAAATTCTCGAAGGTTGTCTCTCTAAGACTAAACTCTCCTCTCATTTTACAATTTTCATGATAATCGATGAGACTCAATTCTGTCTATTTAACTAATACATAGGTATTCAGACTACTTTTTCAATTTTCAATTTCATATACTTTTGATAAACATAATTTATATGTCTAATCTATTCCCCATTGTATATATATTTCAATAGAGTGAAATATATAAAAGTTTCTTTATGAATCTCTTTGTTATATTAACCGTTATAATTCATATCATTAAATCTTTACTTCTATTTCATATATATATATATATATATATATATAATCCACAAGACATAATCCATCACATATATATACATATAATCTACCACCTATATAGAATTCACCATATATATATAAGATGATGATTTTTACTTGATTGGGGATTTAGTTTAATGTAACTTAGTTATAAAAGTTCCAATTCTATGATTTGTATTCTTGGCAATATATATTGTTCTTTACATAGGCTTTGGCATACCTTATTATAGTGTCAGTATATATGACTTTATCGTTCCCTTACTTAGTTGATATGGAGTACATCTCAAGTACTTTATCGTATACTGGTTTGATGGTTTCGTATTACATTGCCTTTATCACACACTACTCATCGTACGTTTAAATTTGATTTATGGATTTGCTCATATCCTCTAACTCTGAGTTAAAATATATTTTATAGCGCTATTTGGTTACGGTTCTGAATGCACATTAAATTCCTTGTGGTACTTGTACGTTTGGCTTTTATTGAATTCCTACTGAAATCAAATCGTCAAGATCGTTGTCGATCCAGGTGAGAGTCTACCGATTTGTGCCATTTGTATCGCTAGATTTTATTAGGGTTCTCGTCTATGATTTCTATAAGGGTTGAACAGTAAACCCTTTTTCGCTTCTCTATTCGGACTTCCGTTCCTTCAATCATTCTTTGTTTGTTATCGCTTTGGTATCTCTACTCGATTTCTGAGATTTAATGGTGCAATACGCCAACTTCGTCGCACTCCCTTGGAAATACACAGAGGTAACTTACGTTCTCCAGCGTTTTGGTCTTAATATTATGGAAATGCAGTATGTGTTTGGTCACTATGATTTTATTTTTCATATTATCAGATTTAGACATTTACCACGAACTCTCTCCTCATTATAAAATTCAGAGAGAAAACCTGAAGGGGCTTTATATTCCTGGTATTCGTTCAGTGCGGGTCTTTATCTATCACTTGCATTCAAAATTTATTGGCATTCTACCGAAATGGTTGCATCGTTATATATTTTTATAATTGTTTTTGCTGCCTATTCTGTATATGATCATCAGTCCATTTCATATTTTGAAGTTGTCGTTTCTCAGAACCAATTGACTGATATTGATTATTGCCTCATCTTATTTATGGTAAGTGTGGGTATGCGACGTCTTACCAATACGAGGCGAGGGTTTTTCTCCCTCAGTAATCTTCAATTCCCAACTGATTTCTGCGATGACTACGAACTTTAATAAGAACCTCTTTTCAGAGATTGGGAATTTATCTAGGTACGATTTCTCTTCTGTGTATAGAGAATTCGCCTTTCATAAACTCCTTCTATAAATGAATATGTTTCAGTTATATTGACAAATCTTCTAATCTATTTCGATTTTTCTTCTATTTTTTTAACTCAGACTGATACTGTCGAAGTCATTCATTGCCCAGGTAATAGTTTTGTTAAAACTCAGAATCATTCAGTCCCCTAGATAAGATTTCCCCTTTGTTCTCTTTCGTTTATTTATTTACTTGTTTATTTAGCTGATACAATTTCGATATCTTCGTTTATAGTCATTGAAATATTTAAATTAACATAATTTCATTCATTTACAGGTGATTATTTGTTACCTACTTCGTCTGAGTACTTTCCAAGAGCTCGTTGCATTTTTCGTTGAAGAATTTGTAATATCTTTCTCTCTGATACAGGTCGGTACTCACGAGAAACTTCAACTATGTGTTAACTCGTTGCCTATGCAACGACTTGTTTAACATTTGATTTATATCTTCTCATGGATAATATTATTGACTCCAAGGAGATTCGTACCATTGTCTCTATACTTTTTGCTTATTATTTACACCGGACTTTATATTACCTTGACTGGGGTTTAATTTGCCCATGTCAGGAAGATATAAATTTTCTCCATACTTGTTATTATTTTGCTAACGGACAATATTTCATATACTTCAACTTCTGCTTTCAACCTTCTGTATATAAGAAATTAAATTCAACGGTTCGTGGTCTTTCCTATTTGAAAGTTAAAATCCTTTATACCGATGGTATTTTGTTTTCTATGTACTGTCAACTATACCAGTTTATTTTGACTCTTTTATTTTATTTCTGTTAACTCCACATAGTATTTGGGTCAAGCAAAATTCTTTTCGTGTACTACAGGATTTCGTATCATTCAGAAATTATATATATTTCAATGTAATAAGTTAGAACTCTCTCATGTTTAGTAATGGAAACCACTAGTACATAAATTAATTCTCCAGTAATATGTTGTCTTTTCAAACATAAGATTTTAAATATTAAATAACCATTTTCTGCAATACTTTTATTCTCAAGTATTAATAAAATACACTAGGGGAATAGTATTTTAAATTACCAAATATATATCATTACATACACTAGTTTCATTTTTTATTTATAGAAGGGTTGTCAATGTTAGCTTTATACTCAGAAATGAGTTTAATTCCCTTCATAGTCCTCCTTACTCCGGAAACAGTATTGTCCTCATCTCTTTCTATGGTCAGAGATATATATTTTCTAAAATTGAAATTTAGAATACTTCTATTTAATTGAATTTGAATTAGTAACTATTAGTTTTATACCAGATTATTTTCTGATGCAAGTAGAATTATTCAGTAAGTGTTATCTCTTTCCAAAATAACCTTTTTTTTTTGTTTAAATAATTCTCTGTTCACAATAACAAACTACATATTTAAGTTTATAAAACTCTGCTACAGTTAGACTAATTCATCCAGAATTTAATAATTTTTGTTCAATTAAATTCATAATTTCTAGTGTGCAAATTCTAGCTCAAATTTACAGTCATAATTAAAAAGTTATGTTATATGGGAATAAAATTTATCTCCAGACTTAAACCATTGTAAGGTTTAGAGATTCTGGTAGATATTTTCCCATATAGTTTATCCTACAACTACATAGAAATTTGAAGACTAATTCTTCTAATATTTCTGTTAAATGTATGGAATATAATCATCTACAACATGCGACATATAATACTTTCGCATTCAATACAACCTAAACTTTATACCTACAATTTATAACAAAAAAATGTAAATGAACTGTGCATACCACTTAATTATATGACCAATCCACCCAACCTTAGAATTCGTCTATCTCCAGAATTCACCCCCAAGCTGAGATCCCTCCAGGAACAGATAAACCTCTAATTTGTTCAGGATTAGCTTATTTAAGCTATTGCTCCCCAAAGCCTGTTTCTAATTCTGCGTCCAGAATATCAGGATGCTTTTCTGACTGTTTGCCTAGGCTTCCCTATTTAGGGACTTTTAAAGCTACTTTCTGCTTTTCCCAGCTTTTTACCTCTTCCCAACTACTCTCCACATCATTGGGGAAACTAGATTTTCCTCAAAATCTAATTTGGAAATAAATTCTTTCAAGGATTTTTGAAAGATTGTGGGGAAAGTATTTTCCTTTATCCATCCTCGTGGATTTAGCAAGTGATCTCAAAATTCTCATTTTGGTCAATCTGCATAGAGTTATTTTATTCATATTCTTAATTTAAATATTTAATTACATCCACAAAATACTTGTCCTTTGGGGTCCACCCCCTTAGGATTAAAGTTCAAATGTCTAGTTTTTTTTTTTTAAATCAAACACATAAACTAGGGGTGTTACATATAGCTCATTGTCCCTTATGGTCCGCAGAATGTCCTTGAGGGAAACTTGATTTTAGGAAATTGCATCATTCCTTATTTCATACGGAATATTGTCCAAGGAGAAACTTGATTTGTTCATACCTATGAGTTAGAGAGCAGAACAGGGGAATCCAGCAAGGTAGTAGCGTTGAGACCAGGGGGATGGTCAAATAAGGAGATCTCACCCCACCAGGTGAAGAGACATATGGCAAGCACTTAAACTGATCTACATTCAATCTGGGTGCATTGAATCCCCCTCGGGCAACTAATCTCTCTGTAAAACTGCCTCCACCAGTCCTCGTAGGCGGTTTATGGACCTGCCCAAAACCGCTCATCGGCACCGATCCAGACACAAAACTGCCTGAAATACTAAAAGGTTCATTCTCCTTATCACTCCTGCTACTTATTTTATTGCCATTAAAGCTCATGGGTGATAACGGCTTCAAGTTTTCTTCTTGGCCCTGCGAGGTTTCGATCTACCGTCTTGCGAAAAGGACCGGGAAATGAAGTTGTCCGCCATCATCGAGGCAATAAGCATTTTTGGGCTATTAAATGGACCCCAATCTAGATACCCCATCTGTTATTTTCTTTTTTCCCCACCATAGATTTCGCAGGAGTTCCGCATACTAATCACCCTTTTGAGAATCGAAACCCGCAAAGCATTTTGATCAAATGTATATATAGAGGATTTTCTGTGAGAAGGGTTGCTATGAGTTGAAGGGGATTTTTGGGTGAAAATTGGGTATATATAAATTGGATCCGGTGATATGGGTGTGAATTCATAGTTTTAGGGGCCTAGTGAGTATGAGTGACCAAGTATGACTTGGTCAATAGTTTTGTGTTTTGTATTATTGTAGTGATTAATTTGGATGTATCAAGCAATTTATATTAAGTTAATATTTTAAAACACTAATATAAATATGAATCATGAGAATGGTTTTGTATTATTAACCTCATGTGGTTATTCAAAGGTTAATAATTAAAATAACTTACGTTTTTGAAGTATATAGGTTTTCTTTCCATTTATAAAGATGGTAAGAATTTGATAGAAAATTTAGATATAAGTAGAGTCTACTACCATTCATGGTGAAACATTATTGTTTAGTTCATAAGCAACTTAAATAGTAAAAAAAAACAAGTGAAGTTGTATATCAATAAGAATTTTAGCTTTTTTTTATCATCATATATCAACAATTAGAAAGAAATTTGCTACAAGATTAGATAGTTCTTTAAAATTTATCTACTATCACATAATAAGTTAATATTTTGGTAATAATTCGATATAAATTTTAGGCATGGGCAGAGTTCTACTATGATCCAAAGCTAATTTATAGTGGAACAATGCTTTTACAAGTTTTGCCGAGTTCTAGGTCAATCTCTATTGTCAAGTCAATCTCTATTGTCAAAATTTCAATGTGGTTTTCAATGAATGAGAACTATGACTATCTATGTCGTCAAATTTTTCCCACTATAGGGAAGTTTACTGATGTATTAAATGGCTCTATGATATCACCCCTAACCTCCATATTCACAGAGTGAACATGGGTGTTTAATAAACATGTAGTTATGATTAAGATATTTATTATGGACCTAAGTGTTTACTTAATCAAGCATTGTTCATGGCATGGCATATTGATACATACTCCAATGCAATTGCATCAGTTTTGTGTAACCATACAATCATTTTTTCATTAGCGACCAAGTTCCAACACCTACAACAACAACGGATAATCCTACACCGATTTTGAGTTCCCTACGTGGTCATCTCATCCATGGTTTAATAAACCCATGGTACTGCAATGATCACCAATCAAGTATGACTAGGGGAATTGTAGGTCCATGCCAATTTCAATGCTCAACTTGGATTAAGATAGTTCCTATGAAAGTGGTGATCAAATGTGTACATCGTGCTTAAGATAAGGTGCTTATATTCATTAAGTGATAGTTGTAGTTACAAGGATAAGGTTTTGGTGTTATAATGCAAGGATTATAAGGAGTAAGGGCTCTGAAGCCTAAGAATTATTGGAAATATGGATTATAAGGTTAGGGGTTTTAATGCAAGGATTATAAGGAATAAGGTTGTAAATATTAGGGATTATTTGAAATATGGGTTATAAGGTTGTATTAGGGGTTTTAGGGTTTAAAAAGAGATAGGGATTAAAGGAAATAAAGTTTATGGTTTATGATGGTAAAATGTTAAGAGATATAATGGTTATAGTATTATGGTTATGGTTTATATGTGTTAAGGAGTATAGCGGTCAGATGTCAATGATTGTATGTATTAGATGTTAAAGAGGTAAACTCTTTTAAAGGATAAGGGTTGTAATATTTAGGTATTAAGTATGGGAGGGGTTATAAGGATTGTGTCTTAAAATTTTTAGAGGAATTAGGGCTTAGGATTAAAATTCATATGAATTAACAATAATAGAGGTTATATGTTAGAGGGATTATGGACTATAGGATTTTTGACAGGGAAAAAATTCCACCTTGCCAACAAGGGAAAATTAACCTGATCGTAGGTCCCACCTAGACATGCTCTCGTTTGGAATGGCTAATCCCAATGGGTTTTAAGAAATGTTATAAGCGTTAGAGGAATAATGAGTTAGTGGTTTAGGGATTAGGGATTATGGCTTAGGCGAATAGGGGCTTAGGGGTTAGGGTAATAATAAGTTATTGGTTAAGGGGTTAAGTATTGGGGGCTTATGGGTTAGGGGATTTAGGCGCATTTAGGAGTTAGGGGAATAATGAGTTAGTGGTTAAGGGATTAGGGATTGGGATTAAGGGAATAATGAGTTATTGGTTTAGGGATTATGGATTATGTGTTAGGGGAAGAGGGGCTTAGGGTTTAGGGGTTAGGGGAATAATAAGTTAGTGGTTAAGGGGTTAGGTATTGGGGACTTAGGGGTTAGGCGATTTAGATGAATTTAGGGGTTAGGGAAATAATGAGTTACTGGTTAAGGGATTAGGGATTGGGGTTAGGGGAATAATGAGTTATTAGTTAAGGGGTTAGGGATTAGGGTTTAGGGGTTAGGGGATTTAGGTGCATTTAGGGGTTAGGGGAATAATGAGTTAGTGGTTAAGGGAATAGGGATTGGGGGCTTAGGGGTTAGGGGATTTCGGCGCAGTTAGGGGTTAGGTGAATAATGAGCTAGTGGTTAAGGGATTAGGGATTAGGAGTTATGGGATTTAGCAGTTAAGGATTTTAGGGGTTAGGGGTGAGGGGTTAAATTGAGAAAAATTGGGGAACTTTCCAACAATACGTCAAAACTATCGAAACTAAAGTGTTAGAAAATTGACCATATGTACTAGTGTCCCATTAATAATAATATTTTATTTCTTTCTTCGAATAATAATTTTGTTAGTCATTCCAATAATCATTTTAGTTCCTCTTATCTACCTAATTTCCACTCTCTTAATTTGTATTGTACTAATATAATTCAATATTTGATTTATCATTTCGACCCCTCCCATTAATCTCTCTCCATCATGTCGCCCTCCTTCTTCTCTTAATCCCCCTTCCCATATTAACCTTAATGATTATTTTCCTAATCCTCCCCCTCCCTTCGATCGTCTCTCCCCTAGTAAACTTTCTTCACCCCCACACCCATCCCTACCCCTACACCCTCCTTTACCTCAGTCTTCTTTCCCTCTTCTGCCCCTTCATTACAAGGTGGTTAACCTTTCCTCTGTTCAACTTGATACCCCCACTTTAAGACTCCTCGAGAAATTCTTTAACTTTTCCCCAGTCCCTCGTTCCATTCCTTTCGAGGATATTATTTGCTCCATCGAATCCATCTCCTGCAACCTTCCCTCCCATTCAACTGAAGAGCTTCATCAAGAATGTGAACGCATTCTTTGAAACTATAAGCTCCCCAAGACTAACCTTTCTAAATATGAATTTTTCACCCTCTGTTAGATTAAATCCAACATAGATATCCTTATGCTAAAAGATGATAGCAACAACGCCTTTATCCTATTAGATTCATTAGATTGCAATCGTAAGATGTTGGACCTTCTATCCTCCTCCTCTCACCAACCCCTCTCTAAACACCTGATCCAACCCATTATTACCAAGGTTTCCAAAGCCATTAAATCCTCTTCCCTTGACCCTTCCATCCAAAATATCCTCCTCCCCCTCAAGCCCATCACCCCCAGGATTTATGGTCACCTGAAAATTCATAAAGCTGACATCCCCCTCCTCCCTATTATCAATGCTATAGGAGGCCCCACCCATGCCCTTTCCAAATTCTTTTCCAAAAATCTTCGACCCCATTCTGGCCGCTCCTCCTCCTTCATTAAAGATTCTGCAAACTTTATCCATCAAATTATAACCCTTAAGCTTGATAAGAATGACATTATGGTTAGCTTTGATGTCATTTCTTTATTTACCAAAATTCTGCTCTCTAAATCCTAAACCGTATCTCTAAGGTTGTGGACTCTGAAAATATTCATCTTATTAACCTTTGTCTCACCTCTACCTTTTTCTCCTTTAACGATGTTTGTTATGAGCAAACTGAGGGCACAGCCATGGGCTCCTTCCTCTCTCATGTTGAAACCAACATTTTTATGGAACACTTTGAATCCAAGGCCTTATAAACCTTCCACCTTAAGCCTAAATTCTGGAAGTGTTTCGTTTACGACACCTTTGTGATTTGGTCCCATGGCTTCCCTGCACTCCGTATATTTCTTTCTCATCTTAATAGAATTTCCCCTCATATACAATTCACTATGGAATTGAAAGAAAAACATTCCCTCCCCTTTCTTGATGTCCTCGTCTCTCACCTCCCTGATGGTTCCCTAACCCACCAATTCTTTAGGAAGAAGACTCATACCAATATATACCTTCATGCCAACTCCCACCACCATCTAGCTCAAAACTTTGTCGTTCTTAAGACCCTTGTCTCTCGTGCTATCATAATTTCTTCCGTTGAATCCTTCCCCAAAGAAAAAGCTCATATGTCAAAAGTGCTTAAAGTCAATGGTTACATTTCTTCCCAAATTAATAATTCCTTTTGCACTTGCCTCCATCCCCACCCCAAAACTCGTCCCTGCACCCCTCCCTTAACCAAAGTAACCCTTCGTTATATTCAAAGTGTTACTGATCACATTTCCAAAATTCTCTCTAAAATGAACATAAAAACCTTATTTAAACCTCATCGAACCCTCAACAAGATATTCAGGTCTACCAAAGACAAAAATGACCCCCGATTTGGCCCTGGTGTATATGAGATCCCCTGCTCTTGTGATAAGTCCTACATAGGAAAAACTGGCATATCCTTTAAAATCTATTTGAAAGAACACGTGGCAGACACATACCATAACTTTGTAGCCAAATCGGCCATAGTTTCACCTTCATAAAGACTAAAGACTCCACAAGACAAGGCAGATATACATCATATGCAAGAATCTGCGTCTACATGAATATAACAGAACTACTACCAGAGGCCATAGAGTTGGAATATCACCATGAGGTATGAAAAAAAACCATCGACTATGAACACATCCCCTTTCGATGCAGGAGATGCCATGAGTATGGCCACTTATTATGAGAATTCCCATTAAACCAAAAGAGCCAAAGGATATGGAAAAATATAAAAATCAAAAGAAATAGCAGGAGGATGTGGAGGGCTTCCAAGAAGTCCAGAGAAGAAAGATGAACAAGAAGATTAACCAAACCCCCAACCCAAATTCAATAAGGATAGGTAAAAACAATAAAACTACAATAGGTTTATTACCCTACAAGATGAGGAGGCATTAGAAGAAATGGCAGACCACCAAGATGCAGCTAACCAGGTCAAAGAAATGGAGGAGGAAAAAGATAACAAAGATAAACCTGAAAAATAGAGGGAAGGGAAAAAAAACAAATGCAAGGCAGAAGCGAAGATGAAAGTCAAAGAAACCACAAAAACATGACAGGATCAGTCAAATATGGAAATATATAGGTAGAAAAAGTATCTATGCAATGAAGAGCAAGTTTGCACAGACTAGTGAAAGAATGGAGACACCTTGAGGAAAGGTTCATCCCGAAAGGCAAAAACAACTCTACAAAGAGAATTTCCAACAGTACAAATTTAAACAAGGAAATTCAGGAACAGACCAATTGGATCAGCTAGGATCCTAGAAGATCCAGGGAGGAGATCAAGGGCCGACAGAGAAAGGTAGTAAGAAAAGGGGTAGAAAGAACCTCAATAAGACCATTCATATGATTGGTGAATCACTAGTTAACTTAGGGAAGGTAGTTTCTCTTTCAGCGATCTTCCACCAACTTAGCAAATCATTTAAATGATTATAACAACCTGGAATATTCGTGGCCTTAATAGTAAAGGAAAACAATGATATTTTAAGGAGCGACTGAGGAAAGAGAAGGCAAACATTATGATCATCCAGGAGACTAAGATCCCGGAACCCAAACTCAAAGTGATAGTTCGAATTTTTAAGCTAAAATATGAGGAGAAGTCTAGCATTATGTAATTTAGCCTTTGAAGGCTCTTTTTTGGTATATATTCTCAATGTGGACTTGAATCAGCTAACTGGAAGTGATAAATTCAGTTAGCTAGTGGATTTCGAGTTAGAGGTAGTTGGTGAGGCATGTAGAGTAATTCTAGTTGTAACAAAGTTCAAAGTGCAGTGGTGCATTAGTTAATGCAAGTTGTAAATAGTTTAACTCAGTTAAGTGAGTTAAAATCAGTTGTGATAGTTGTAAGTGAAGATACACTAGTGAGAGATCAAGTGAATTAAATATTAATTAATTCACAATCAGTGATATCACATGCAACTAAGGATTTACTATTATTAGCTACATGCATGTCAGATCAAGTGGAGACCCAGTTGAGTTCTAGGTGAAAGGGAAGTTGAATATCGGTTGTAGGATTATTGGGTTGCACACATACAACAAAACACCTATTTGAGTTCCCATGACACTTGCACAGTCAAGGTAGGCAAGAATTACTATCTTTTAGGGATCTATAGCATGAGGAATTGTGCAAGCAAGGCAGGCTGTCTGGAGGCTAAGAATTGGCTATGTGTTGGTCAGTTTTGCATATGACAGTGTGAGACAATTAGCTGAGTACCGGAGGGCTCTTGTGAGAAGATTTTTGTATGTAATTGTTTCATGATCCATGTTGAATATACAATAGAATATAGTGGGGTTTTTAGCTATAAGCTTTCGCCGGGAAATTATCTGTGTTGTGTGTGATTGATATTTCTTCATGTTCATGTGATTAGCGATTGTGTTTTTAATTTCAGAAAATATTTGTAGAAGTGATTCAGTATTTAACTTTAGTACATTGTTAGATCGGGTGAATCCAATATATACATGCATGTTGTATAATTTCTACAAGGTAGCCTTGCCTTAATTCTCTCGAAGCTTGAAAGTAATTAGCAAGTCTACCATTGAAAAGTGGGGCAATCCAAGGCTTATCTATGTAGCCTTTGATCAGGTTGACGAAATCAGAGGAGAACCCAAAGGTAAGAAGGAATTTATAGAGGAACGGGAGGTTAACCCTGACAAAGGCATTTTCCATCTCAAGCTTGATCAACATCCCTTGCTCCTTATGTTGATGGATGGAATGCATTGCTTCTTGTACCTTTATGACATTATCCAGGATGTTTTTGCCTTTGACAAACCCACCTTGAGAGGGGGATATGAAATTCCCTAGCAATGGCTTAATTATGTTGGTTAGGAGCTTCGCAAGGATTTTTTATGAAACATTGCAGAGGGAGATGGGCCTGAATCTTTCAAAGGATCCCGGGTTCACCTCTTTAGGGATTAAGGCTAAGAAGGTGGAATTGGTGCCACCTCCCACCTTAGCTTTATTCTGGAAACCTTTGATCATTCTCAGTAGAATGAATTTGATAATGTCCCAAAAAATTATATAGAAATGGATTAAGAAACCATCAGGCCCAGGGGCCTGGTCTGGTTCCATTGACCATATGACTTTGTAGATTTCTTCTTCAGGGAAAGGCTTCAGGAGGTTGGTATTGTCTTCTCTACTGAAAAGGGAGGGGATGTGAGAGAGGAAGTCCTTTGTGTCCTCTTCACTTCTATCACTCTCTTTTCTATAAATATTTTGGAACTGAGACTCTGCAGCTACTTTGATATTGTCGAAACCTTTGCAAACCAACCCTTTAGGAGTGGTAATTTTTAAGATATGATTACATGAGAGGCGAGCTCTATACTATTGATGGAAGAAATAAGTATTTAGGTATCCATATTTTATCCACAGGCTGTGGGACTTAATCCTCCAATATTCTTCTTAAGTATGAAAAGAGCGATAGGATTTTATTTGTGCAATTTGTTCCTTTTCAAGCTCCACAAAGGTGTTGTCTCTTTTTTCCATTTCCATTTGCAGGTCTTCCAACAGTTGGACTGTTTCTTTTCTCTGATGGGTTGGGGTATTTGTGGGCTTTCTGATCCAATCTTTTAGCTCGTGTTTTTTAGCCTTGAGTTTATGCTCCCACACATGGCTTGGGGATCCTATGACAGATTTGGACCAAGCCAAGCGAACAGTGTCGAGAAACCCGTCTCTCTCACTCCAGAGAGGGTTGAGCCAGAAAAGGATTGGGCCCAAATTTTCTTCCTCTTCCAAGAGGAGCGGGATAGGCTTATGATCAGAGGTTAGCTTGGGAAAGATTTTGGAGGAAATTACCCTTTGTTCCAACAACAATGAACTCTGTAAAAAAAAACAGTCAAGGCGATCAGAGATGTGGTCTTCCCCTACTATGTTGTTGAAACAAGTGAATAGTCCTCTTGTTGGTTTAAAGTCGATGAGATTCCATTGGAGTACAAGTTCTTCTAGCTTGGGGAGCATTTTGTCCCTACTGCTACTGCCTCCTCTCTTTTATTTCAAGTCTAGGAAAATATTTAGGTCTCAGGCTAATATGATGTTCTTGGGAGAGTGAAGGTATAATAATTCAGAAAAAAATCACCAACAAACCCTTTTTTTCAGCGTACAACACAGGAACATAAATATTAAAAAGAGCAAAGGTTAACTTACTTGTGGAGTGCCTTAGTTCAGTGAAAATCTAGTGTTGGGTCTCAAAGGAGTCCTCCAAATGAAATTTTTCCTCCGACCATAGAGTAAAAATTCCACTTGAGGAGCCCCTTGCACTTACAACCTTCCCTGCATTTTTCTTCCATTTCGATTTGCTGATGTCAAGAAGGGTGTTCCCTTCAATTTTAGTATCTTGGATCATGAGGATTTCAGGAGGTTCCATCTTCAGTAGATCTTTGATAGCTTCAAATTTCATAGGGTTCCCCAAGCCTTTGCAATTCTAAGAGACTAATTTCATTATTTACTATTGGAGGGGTTCATAGCTCCTCCCTTCGAAGGCCTTGTTCTGGTATTTCTCCCGATCAACAGTTCAATTTTGGATTGACTTTCTTGAGTTTTTTGCTATTCTCCTTGTTCTTCCCTGGCTTCTTTATGTGATTTTCTTCCCACTCTTTTTGAAGGCCTCTCAAGGGTTTCATCCTCCGAGGAGAAAGAGTTTTCCAATGGCTTCTTTCTGATCATTCCATCATATGAGGGTGGAGAGGAGGTGCTCAGGATTACTCCAGAGGGGGATGTTTCTTTATTACATTTTCCCAAGGAGGGGGAAGTATTTTACTGTTCTATGGTTTCCAAATTTGTTACTAAGGGGTCTACAGGAGTGTTGAGCTCTTCAATAGGTTTTTCATCTTCAATCGTTGGGGGAAAATAGCTCTCTACCCCAAGATTCTGCCCTATTGTTGATACTTTGGTCCCTTTTGTGACTCCTTTTCCTTTATCTTTTTTCGGGACTGCTTTTTGAACTAGGGTCCATTGTTATCCTTTCGAATTCTCACTTTATTCTTCCTCTTTATTTTTGCAGTGCCTTGCAAAATGGCCATAGCCGTCACAGTGCCTACATTTAAATGGAAGCTAGTCATAATCCAACTCCTAGATATGGGTCCAATTAGTAACCTTTAGTTTGATAGCTTCAGGTAGCCCAACTTCCAAATCCACCTTGACACATATATGTGCACATGAGTATTGATATTTTCTCACTGCTTTATCAATATACTTTTTAAGGGTATTGCCAATGTTTTGGAGAGACTTATGGTTCCAGCAATGCAGTGGGAGATGTGGGAGGAATAACCACACTGGAACAGTTGAAGGCACATCTTGAGCGGGATCGAAGTCAGGGGTCCATTTATTTAAGTATAGTCCCTTAGGACCCATAAAATATGGTATGTTTTTGAAGATGAGGCTTCTGTCTTCCACATTCTCAAAAACGAAAACAAAGTATCCTTTTTCTACGAAGTGGCTTTTGATGCCTTCCGAGACTAAAGGAATCCAGTTCCTCTGCACCTAGTCTTCCACAACTTTGGGATAGGGCCAAAGGCCAGTAAACTGTCCAATGAGCCCTCTTTCAGCCAAGTTCAATGTAGATCGACAAGTTTCTTCTATTGGAAGGGCCACCGAAGGGATGCTATCCATATTCTTCATGAACTTTTGTCGAGATTCAGTCAGAGGGTGCTTGTTACTAGTTGCTATCAGTTTCTTAAATGCAAGAACTTCTGGAGGAGGAGAAAGGGGAGCCTCGGGTTCCCCTCTTGATGCCATGGTAGCTGGGAGGTCATAGGTAGGTCAGCCCGTGCTCGACCTGTCAGAGTGCGCCCTAGATGGTATAATAATATCATCTAGTCGTATATTTTAACCCTAGACTAAATTAGTCATTTTTATTTCGATCACTTAAAATTGATCAAATTGAGTAGTAATTCACTTGAAATAATTGTGGTGACTAACGTTTTTAGTCACCTAGTCACTAATTTCATCATTTTTTACTAGTGCATCGTCTTGGAGAAATGGATGCCAGATGATTGGAAAATGGCCCCTCAGGAAGTAAGAATTCTGCATGGCCTCCATCTAGTGCCTAGCATAGTCTCCCCAGCTTCTAGGAAAGTTTTCCCTACAATAGGGGACACCATCAGGATATTCAAACCTCCTATAGAATTTTTCATCAAACTCAACTTTGTTGGAGCCTCAAAATGCAATCCAGGGAAAGCAGGCATTGGAGGGATTTTTCAAGATCATCAAGGCATAACAAGTTTCATATATTTTGACTCTTGTGGCTTTGCTAGCAACAATGAAGCATAATTCATAGGAGTGCACCAAGGTCTCCTCTTGGTCATTAGTATAGGATACAGAAAGATGGTAATCGAAGGAAACTCTTAGTTGCTTAAGAATACTCTCAAAAAACTTAATCAAGGAACAAAGTGGGCCAAACTCAGCTAGAGATGGCATACTGCTTCGCATGTGCAGGGATTGAAGGATACAATCAAGAAATTTGATTATATCATTATCACCCATGTATGAAGGGAAGGAAACGAAGCAGCTGAACTCTTGGAAAATTGTGGTTGCGCTCACCCGAATGAACCTATTGAATTAAGCAGGCCTCCTAATCTCGAGGAAGAACCATGGATCAAGCTGTATAGCATCATAGAGTAGGAAAAGTTCGAGGGCAGATATCACCCATAGTTCCTAGACTCAGCTCCCTGATTAGGGTGTAACGAAGAAGATTGACCCTCCCATCAGTGTTAATGGTAGTGGCCTTAGGGTTGAAGCCCACCACCTTCCACATGAGTGGCAAGGGCGGCAGGCTATATTGTCACATGCAGCACGAGGTGAGGTGGCGGGACATAGGCCTACGCATGGACCTTAAAATAAGGTGGAGGAAGGTGTGTGGGTTTTTTTATGACAGAAGACTTTGGTGCAGGCGCAACATCAAGATAACAAACCTCCATTGCACTTCCACCACAACGAAACTTAGGTATGTGCTTGGTTAACAACATTATTGCTATTATTATTGAAATCCCTAGTATTTCCATGTTCTTGGACTTCATGGCCATCTCGTTAATTCACAAGTAAAAGGTAAATCTATTTCCATGTTCTTCTTCTTCCAAATTTGGAAATCGTGTGATGGATCTTATTTATAGACAATGTATAAGTTGCATGTAGAGTGTAAGTGTTGGTGGCACCTTTTTATGGTTCCAGAGTTGTATGCGGATCCACGAAAATTCAAGAAACATAACCTCAAATAGTGTCAAGGAGAAACCCACCTTTGTCACTAACTAGTTACACCTCTTCTTTTGCAATTCAGTCATCTCTGCAATCTGTTACGCTTAGATTTATTTGTTCAACCTCACTACGTCAACACCTGTTTTTCACAATTAATTCATCCCTCCAATCGGTTGCTTCAACCTCATTTGTGCGTTTGTGTAGAAACTTGTGTTTCGCATCATGAAATATCCAACGTCTTATGCTTGGTTTTCCCTATCACACATCCATACCTATGATTCTTTCTCTTTCACTTTCAAAGGTATAATATTCGATTTCAACTTAGCATATCTCCAACCTCCTCAATCATGTATACATATCCATATTTGATAGGTTTAACCTTTAAATATTTGTTAATATATCTTCAACTATTATATATTTTTAATTATCATAATACTATCACTAATTCAGATATTTTTTAAAAATAATATAAAATTTAAATTAATAAAAAATATTTTTTTTTAAATATATAAAAACAAGTTTATTTACATGGGATTGAAAAATAAGTTTTTTTTTTGTAAAAATAACTATAACATCTGTGTTTTTGTTTTCTTGTTTTAAATAGACAAAACATCGCACTATTTTCCTCTAGTTATTATTTTAATAGAAAAATTGTTTTTTGTAGAAAATAAAAAAATAATTAGATCACTTTGATATTTTCTCTACTTCACATCAAATTAGGGAACAAGGATAAGAAAAATAAAACCTATTGTGGTGAATTGAAATTACTAATGATTCTAGTAGTAGTTGCAAAATTTTTATGCTACTTGAAACTCCACTTTTTCCTTCATTTGGATTGGTGAGTGCATGTCGTAGGAATAATTCCAATCTATAGAAATATGTATTTACATTAGTGTGAATGTTTTTTGGATTAAAATAGTATTAATAAAGTTTTTAACTTTTAAAGAGGTCATCAACTATAGAGAGTGCAATGCATATTGAAGAATGTTTTCCACTATGACATTTTAGTGATAAATCTATTTATATCACAAAACTTATCTTGTATGTTAATATAATCGCATCTTATATGTGATTTAATTGCATATTAAATTTCCAAAAATAAGGCTATTATAGTTTTGTTTTCTTTATTGAATTGTGAAGAGTGGTATTGATTTTCAAGAATCATGACTAATGTAAATGTATTTTCTTTAGCTAAAATCGTTTCAAGTGAAGTAATATTTATATTTATTTATTTGGAGTCATCATTCTAGTGGAGGTAATAGCCCTCCCCGACTCGGTCCCACCTAATTTGGGGTCGGGCTTGATCGAACTCTTCTCCTCTTAATGTTTTCATTGTATAGTGGCCTAACCAATGCATAGTCGAGTCTCCATCTATGCCAATAAAATTGGTCTTGGCCCTCGCACCCATGATCCTCGTCTATCCACAATTAATATATTTAATTGTATAATTTGATAAATATGATTGAATATTATATTTCTTTTATAATTTAATGAATATGGTAAGGAATTAAATTTAAACAATACAAATATACATCAACGTCTTATCATTATATTATTATGATAAAATTTAAATAGTGATAATTATTTTATTTAATTTTTTAATAAAATATAAGTCTATATAATGTAAAATTATTATTAGATAATTCATCATGAATAAAAAGGTGTTATTTTACCATTCATGTTTCCAAAATCACTCAAATTTTAAATCCTCACGAGTATTACAAATATTAACATACAACTTTCATGAAAAAAGTAGAAAATGTGACTGAAAAGATTTAAACTTTTCACCTTAACACTCTATGAGCTAGAGGCTAAACGTAATGGACATTGAATAATTTGAAGAATAAATGAAAATTCCCCAAGATTTCTTCACATATATTTAGAAATAGGAAGAGATCTCGCACAATACAGTCTTGAACTAACAAGATTAATGGTAAAGCCTTCACATTTTTCCTAACTGTAAATATATTTATGAATTCGAAAGTTACATGCAAAATTACTAAATGGGTCAGTTCAAATAGCGTGGATATAAGGCAATCTATTTTTCGTTGACGGTGAATTAATTCCTTATTTGACTAAAATTATTGTGTATTTAATCATATTTATTATTATCGAATATAAAAATTAATGTGTGTGGAAATCGTGTCACATTTCATATCTTCAATGTTGCGTTCTCTTAAGATCATAACCAAAATAGACATGTCATTACGAGCCTATCTCACTTGCAGTCCAACATCATGTAACCACAACCATTTTACATGCATTTCAACTGATTTGTAAACAAGTGGTTTGTGGACCCAACGACAACAGGTCGGAGGTAGGACTCCTTTTATGGTTCACCAAATTTTTCACTCTCATATATGGGTAAACTAGACCTAAGTTCAGGGCTACAACTACTCCTTCGACTAGAATTTGTGCATGCTTGCCCAACTACTAGCACACCCACGACGTGAAGTTGGGATCAGGCTGAATTTTTATTTTGATGAGTGAAGAATATATCGGAGAGCCGACCTCTGACTATGAAAATGAAGTGTAAGTTCCTCAATCCGTTGTGACCCTCACTAACACTTCCACGCTTAGCTTCCATTCTTTTGATATCTATATCTCTCAAATAATCAGTTGAGGTTAAGCGATTTAAAATGTAATCTGTAATCTAAATGAACAGTATGTGTTATGAATTTGTGGTATCACAACACCACTGGAGTTGGATGAATTATTAGGTGAAGGTGGCTGAATTTATAAACATCCAAAAATATGTCACGTGCCAATTAATGTAATGTGGCAGTCGACAGTGAATTCCCATTGAATGTTGACTTCTAGTAGGTACAAAAGTGGATTTCAATGAGATATACAATAGTTGGTTGCAAAGAAAAGTCGAACATGACATAGAGAAAAGCTAAATTACTTCATTTATTTACATGAATCAGAAACAAAAGAAAATGTATTAGTAACATATAACAAAGATAATTATGCTTTCATATGTTAATGTTGCAGAGAAATAAATCATGCTTCATACCTTTTAAAAGTTTATATGGTGTCAAAAATACGTGCGATGAAATCTATTCCTCTTAACGTTCTTTATTGTTTACAAATCATGATATAATGTGATTTTACTTATAATATAATATATCATGGAGTGATTCATAACTAAAGAATATTATTGAATATTAAATAGAAGAAGATGTAATTACAAGGAAAACAATGCTCCCCCCTTGGCATTTATGTCAAATTAAACATGATCATCCCTCTTAACGCTGACCTTTGAATATGTTCTCCACACTCTCTCCCCCTTTCACATCAATGGAGAAGTGCAATTCATAGCAATACCAACACAAAATACATAATATTGACAATGTAAAATTCCAACAATAGCATACTCCCCCTGAGCTATTGAACACACTACCCCTGCATGAATTAAAAACTATTATCCTTTGAACAAAAAATGCCAATATTTTCCTGCAAATTTCTCATCCATACTCCTATTCATCAAAATTTGCCCCTTCATATTCCTCCTAGCCTCATGAAAGGGGCTACATCAACTGGATCAAATAATCCATTAAACATCAAGAAAAAATTATATGAAGTGAGATACATGGCTTCATGATAATACATGGTTGTAACAATGATTCCCAAAAACCTATAAATGGCATAAACAACTCTCATAAATATCTCTCAAAGCATGCTTGACTAATTACTACATAACCAGCATGACCCAATGATAAAAGAAACAATGTTACAGGGATTTATCTCGCACTCTAAGGTTCATAGATGTATGAAACAAAATGATCCACTACAATACATTTCAAACACCATGGCTCCCCTTTGTGCATGATTGATACAAGAGTGAGACAATCTCATCCACATAACCATGCATGGCTTTCACAAGTGCTACTAAAATGCACACAAGTGTTATCTCTCCATTGCATTCACAATTTAATGATATAATGCATGTACATGCCATTTATGGGAAGTAATATGTTCTCTATGTACATGCAGTAGCAACAATGAAATCACAATACATAGCACATTATAATAGATAGCTACTTTCAACACCTCAACCATAATATGAAACATCAACAGTAACATAAATGTGATGTCAATGAAGGCTCTTGATGACATCTAAAGTTCTCACAAGCCATAAAATATAGCAACAAATAAAACTAATTATAAACATGTAAAATACCAATCAACCAAACCAATAATCTCTCTATATAAAAGTCATGGAAAGAGCACAAGATAACCACTATATTCTGCACGGAGATCAACAACATGCTATTCTAAACTGGTAGTAGCAACACAAATTTCATGACACAATGATAGTAGAATATAACTCCTCCTCATTAACGAAAGTTATATATCATCATTAGAATAAACTACATACAAGCATACTTCTATAGCACCAACTCTATAGCACTAACAAAAAATAACACATCAAAGAAGCAATGTGAAAGAAATTATATATATAATAGCAAAAAAAACATAATATTTTCAATGAAGCACCACCAACAACTCATGAACTCATAATATATTTTGAACTCTCACTATCAGGGCAAACACACTATCTAGTCGTATAATGAGATCGAAATCCCAAGCAATAGATGCATGTCAATAACTTAAACAAAAACATCATAGGTAACTATTACATGCTCTTAGAAAACTCATGCCACATTAGACTAGCTCCATGAATATCAATACTAAAAACCACAAACAACTCTTTAATCCAACTCTCTCTAACTCATAATATCATCACAACTAAATCATATAAATTCCCAATTCCCCAATAGTGGCATGCATCATACATCGATATATATATATATACCATCAGTAGAAATATGCACACTCAAAATGTGCCAACTCCAATTCAACATCATCTGATCTCCATAACAATATCACATGCATGATAATACATGAAATTAATGTGATATAAAAATATGAGCACTAGAAACATACAAAATTTCCCATGCAAGCATACTAACACATCCTAACAGAAAAATATGAACTAGAGTAATCATGTGGCAGCAACAAAAAATCCTTATTCAACAATATAGAGCAAGTGAATATGAGAAAACAAGTGCTTGATTATCTCCTTAAGAGCGAACATTATGGCAACAATATGGTAGTCCATTTGAAGCATGAATGCTCCCCCTGAATGTGTGATATTCCTTCACTCCTTGGAAAATCGATGTATGGAGAGTTCATGCTCTAAATCATGATCACAAAAGTTTGAGAAAATTCACCATTAGTACCATAAACCATTGTAGCATATAATTATCGACAAAAGAAATGATATTCAACAAACCAAAGTAATATAAATCATGACATGACATTAGGGGAATTTTGAGGTCTAAAATGGGCCTCCTAAGGAAATTATATAATAATAGTGGAAAGAATCAAATAAGATTTGATGACATCATCAAATTTTAGAGGGAAAAATGAAAAAACTACTTTTTCAACTCATATTTTCAACTTATCTCCCAAATTCTACTACCCTGGGAGGGGGGAGGATCGCTGACGTAATTAATTTCATGAGTGTTCATGCTGCCAAGCCTTACCAATGGGCCCTACTACATGAAAAATAAGAAATACATGAAAAACGTGATTGTAATCACGTTTTTATGTATTTCTCATTTTTCGTAGTAGGACGCATCGTAAAAGTACATAAGAATCTTGACAGGAATTAAATTTTGCATCCAACGAGTACTCCCGTCAAATTGAGTAAAAACTTTGGGGAGAGGTTAGTACATGAGTTGAAAAAGTAGTTTTATTATTTTATTATTTTTTAATATTTTTACCCTTTTATATAAAAAATGGTAAATCATCCCCCATGGTTGACATCATCATCTTGAATCCTATTGGTTGTTATAAAGTTTATTTTTGTTGTATATTTTTCTTAGGAGGCCCATTTTAGACCTCAAAATTCCCCTAATGAAACAACCTCCCACAACCTCTTCATAATCTCTCACCATATATATCAATCATTAAAAATATGCAATATAAATTTTCTTCAAACAAACATGTGAAGGAACATAAAAATTCTACAAAACTATATCATTTACCATACACACAAGGTCAAATGCATGATTTTTATGTCCTCAAAACTATCATAATAATAAACATACAAATACTCAAAAAATATCAACAAATATATGTGGCTGATGTAGCTGATTATGAATCAAAATAAGGATAAAATTTGAAATAAAAAACAATTATTCAAAGCTTATGTATCCCCCCCCGAGCTCATGCATCACCTTCCTAACACTTATATTTGTCTTCATACAATATCTTAGATATGGATATACCTCCAATAGTCTACACCCAACTCAATATGCGGCCATATGTTCCCCATGAGACCATGCAAACCTCAACTTTTGGTGGGTGTCTCTTGCTACTCATTTTTCCTCCAGACTTTGATGGGTCGAACTTTTACATGTGCATTGCTTTATTTCTTCTTGCATGGATGCCCTTGCATGATATTCCCTCTCTAAATTGATTGATTGTAAAACATGGGAATTTTTTAATCTTTTTTCTTATGGCCAATGTTGTCACACACATCACGCCTTATGTGACCAAAAAACAAAGGATAAGACTAGAATCTCATCTTCTTCACATAGGAACACCTGTGAATACCCTTATGGAAAAATTCATTCCATAAGAAACAATAGCCATGAAAGGAACTATTATACCATTATATATATTATCTTCATTATAAGGGAAATATTTCTTCGATGCTCTCTTGTGGTTTCTTCTCTATTTGTTGTTCTTTTGTTGAGTGGACTTGATCTCTTTACTTTTGAAATTTTCTACTATATGTTCAAGTTTTTTACAGCTAAAACACTTTAACTTTATCATAATTGGAGAAAACAAATTTCTTGGTGAATGTACCTTTCATGGCTCATTCTCTTTCTCCTTTCTTGGTTCGTACCCTTGCAGATGACTCTCCTTTTTTAATGTTGCTACTAGCTTCTCCAATGTCTTTTGATTTTCCTAAGTGCTAGATCTAGTCCATTCCAATTCTTCTCTTGCAGGTTCTACCTTAGCTTCCAAAGTTTCACAATATTATATTATTTCTTTAATATGATTGATCAATACATCCTTGACTTTTCTTCCTCCTTTAAACTAATTTTTTTAACTAATTATTTATTCTTTGTAGAAACACTCTTTTTCATAAAAAAATTGTAATAGTTTTTGATAATATTTATTCTCACGTGTGATCCTTTTAATCTCAGTTTCAAGGGCCACATTTTTTTTCTTTTCTTGTCACCTTCATCAATTTTTTAACATAATTCCTCTATTCGACAATCATCTACCTTTTTTCTTGGAGAATCAATTTCAAGCAATTGATTATCATCCTCCATATCAATAATCTCAAGTATTTTACCATCACTTTTAGTACCGGGAAATGAGAATATATATTTATAATGGTCATTAAATCTACAATTTAAGAAAAATGTATTACATGATATACCTGCATGGTTTTCATTAGCCTCATTCACTAGCAAAAAGAGGGGATTTTCTCAATCTGAAGTTTTTTTTCTTATTTTCTACCCTTCAATTTCTGAGACATATTCTCCCTATTCTTGGTCATAGTTTTGTGATGTACCCTTGAGAAGTTAAGTTTCACTAAATAGAACCAAATCTAATACCACTGGTTGGAAATGTAGATAAATACTGAGTAGGGGGGTGAATCAGTTGTGATGGATCTCGTACAATTATTTTGTAATTAATTATTTAATTTAAAATTTATTATCTATAGCACCTGGGGAGAGGTAAAAACATCAAAACACAACAAAAAACCACACAAAAATAATAAACACACAGGACACCAATTATTTTAGGTAGAAACCCTGAGGGGACAAAAGCCACATGTTGTTGTCATATTTATTCTCATTCTCTTCGCATTAATAAATCAAATCATTACATTTTAATTGGCCCCTAGAATCTAGGAGATGATACCCCTTTGAACAGTAGTCCTAGCCACCACCAGCTAGGAAGTATATACTCACATGACGTCACAAGTCACTACCTGCTAGAAGACACCACTCCCAGTAAGTCTCACTCAACCACCATTGGATGGAGCTACCATTGCTTAAATATCATTTTGATGACCACCACCAGGAAGGAGAAGCTACCCCTTTATTTTTCATCCACTACTTAAGAAAGGCACCAATCTCTTGAAACTATCAAATACATCCTTTATTTCATTTTCAGATGAAACTCCAAGGAGAAATTCACAGCTCAAAAACACATGTAACTTCTATTTGCAATACAATATTTTTTCCAAGAATAAATTATGCATAAAAAACAACATTCTGATGAATGCAATAGCAGAAAAAATACACTTGATGATCTTCAATCATTACTTACTCTATCTCCTTTCTATTTTCATACTATGCTAACTTGAACACACATCTACTACCTTTTGCAACTTTTTCAAACTACTTCAAATTTTCTGCACAATGTTTCTCACATATTTCACACTCCTCTCACACACTTCATCAAACTCAAAATAAATCTAACCCAACCTTTCCTATAAATAATTTCCTAACATAAATAATTTTATAAAGTGATTAAAACAGTAAGTACAAGAGAATAGAAATCTCAACAACTCTTTTCACACTATTGAACTAGTCTGATATTTTGAAAATTTGTCCTCCTTAACTTGATATTACTAGATCTTCACTCAATGAGGTAAATTTTAAAATTTAATAGTTTTCAAGATTAAATGTAATGTTCCATGACCTTTTTAACAAAATAACATGAAAAAATACAATATAAAATACCCATGTAGTTAGTTGAATGCGTGCACAATTAAAAAATTCAACGTACAATTATCTTCGTTGGGATATTGTTATATATCCTTCCTAATGTCTACCTACCTTCCTCCATCTACCTTTTCACATGTGGAGGACCTTGGAAATACCATATAAATTGTGGAATGTCAAATAATTTGTGAAATTACATCTCCTGTATCTCTACACCCACTTATGTCCAATATCTCCTATCTCATTCTCCACCCTCCAATATCCCCCCCTCAATCACTCCATCATCACTAGGTGGTAAGCTAAGACTAGGTTATCCTAGACATAATAATGCTTATCCATAAGAAATTTCCTAAAAAAAAATAACATAATTAAATTAATGAATGGAATACTTTTTATGACTAATACCTTACCTTTTTCGGAATGATTTTTTTTTCATTATGCCCTATAATTCTTATTTAAGCACTACCTTTCCAAGTTTTGTGGTCATAATTGTTTACCAATTATTTTTTCCATGATATCTTCACCCATGATTCTGATTTTCACCCTATTTTTGTTTCTTTACACCACTTCCATCATTTTTCTTGAAAACCAAAATAATCCAATATAGTTAAACAAGTAATAGTGTGCAATTGAAATGATCCTCAAATAAACCATCATAATTTGGGATCTCATTCTAGAATGTGTATGAATAAAATCTAGCATTGAACATATACTTCCATAAACAAAAACTTAGCATTGAAAAACATGTGCTAATTATTGGTATAAGTGTTCATGCATTCCTAATAAAAACATATTGATGTTTCTGAGACTAACATATGCCTACCTTCCTTCCTCTCCATTTTCACATGTGGTTGAACATGGTAGGACTCAATGCAATCTAGAATCCATGCACTCTTTTTTGGCATTACTTATCTCCCATAACCCCCTCCTCTCTCCCTAACCCCCTCCATCTCGTGTCTAGTTCTCAAAACCTAGATGATCATATACATAGGAATGTTTATCCATAAGAAATTCCCTTGTTAAAATAATATAATTAGAGTAAGCAATGAAAAATTTATTAAAATTAGTACCTTGACTTTTACACCCCCTTTTGTAACACTTTAATATGTATTTACTAAACAAAACATTGCTTTCAATATCCTCAAATAAATAATTTTCTAGAATATAGAATCCTAGGAGGGGTTTTTCCCTAATTGTAGCCTAGTGCTAGTAGCCCAACATTATAGATGATTTTCCCATATAAGTTCCAGTTTGAATTTTATTGAAATTTGTGACTTCCTTAATATATCCACTAAGAGACATATTGAGAATCTTGTATGGAATTAAAAATAAAAATAGAGAGAAAACATATTTCCATAAGATCAAACACATATTTTTGGCCAAGGCACAAGTGCACACACTAACAAAAACAACTTATGCCTTTTTGTGCAAAAAATAAACCCCTTGTGTAAAATTTTCATTAGCCTTTACTAAGAGGAACCTTAGATTTTAATATCCTCAAATTAATATTTTTTTACCAATGGAATGCTAGGAGGGTGGTGTGACTAGTTTTAACTTAGTACGATGATCCCAATGGAATTAACCGTTCACGCATTTAATATTTTTGTTAGAATTTGATGGCGAGTCATATATTTATTTTGAAAGCCATTCATTGACATATGGTGAATTTGGTAATGGGTATAAAAACCAAATCGAGTAGAAAAAATGAGTTCTATAAGCATTGGAACGTGTGTTTTTCTAGACCACATGTTATGACAGTACCCACAATCTCTCGAGACGTTGTTTTACAAAATATATTTCCCTATGCGAAATTTACATTGGTCATTTTGGAACAAAAATATAGTTCTAAATCGAGTAGAAAAAATGATTTCGTAAGCATTGGAACGTGTGTTTTTAGTACCAGGAAATGAGAATATATATGTATGTATAATGGTCATGAAATCTACAGTTGAAGAAAAATGTATTACATGATATACTTGCATGGTTGTCATTAGCCTCATTGATTAGAAAAAAGAGGGGATTTTCTCGATCTGAAGTTTTTATTTCTTATTTTCTATCCTTCAATTTCTGAGACATATTCTTCCTATTCTTGGTCATAGTTCTATGATCTATCCTTGAGCAGTTAAGTTTCACTAAATAGAACCAAATCTAATACCACTAGTTGGAAATGTAGATAAATATTGAGCAGGGGGTGAATCAGTAGTGATGGATCTCTTACAATTATTTTCTAATTAATTATTTAATTTAAAATTTATCATCTATAGCACCTAGGGAGAGGTAAAAACATCAAAACACAACACAAAAACACACAAAAATAATAAACACATGGGACACCAATCATTTTAGGTAGAAACCCTGAAGGGACAAAATCCACATGTTGTTGTTATATTTATTCTCATTCTCTTCTCATTAATAAATCAAATCATTACATTTTTAGTTGCCCCCCACAATCTAGGAGATGATACCCCTTTGAACAATAGTCCTAGCCACCACCAACCAGGAGGTATATAATCACATGACGTCGCAAGTCACTATCTTCTAAAAGACACCACTCCCAATAAGTCTCACTCAACCACCATTGGATGGAGCTACGACTCTTTAAATATCATTTTGATGACCACCACCAGGAAAGAGAAACGACCCCTTTATTTTTCATCCACTACTTAAGAAAGGCACCAATCTCCTCAAACTATCAAATACATCCTTTCATTCATTTTTCAGACGAAACTCCAAGGTGAACTTCACAGCTCAAAAACACATGTAACTTCTATTTGCAATATAATATTTTTTCCAAGAATAAATTATGCATAAAAACAACATTTTGATGAATGAAATAGTAGCAAAAATACACTCAATGATCTTCAATCATTACTTACTCTATCTCCGTTCTCTTTGCATAAGATGTTAACTTGAACACACATCTGCTACCTTTTGAAACTTTTGCAAACTGCTTCAAATTTTCTGCACAATGTTTCTCACATATTGCACACTCCTATGACACACTTCATCAAACTCAAAATACAAATAACCCAACCTTTCCTGTAAATAATTTCCTATCATAAATAATTTTCTAAATTGATTAAAACAATAAGTACAAGAGAATAGAAATATCAACAACTCTTTTCACACTATTGAACTAGTCTGATATTTTGAAAATTTGTCCTTCTTATCTTGATCTTACTACATCTTCATTGAATGAGGGAAATTTTAAAAATTAACAATTTTAAAGATTAAATATAATGTTCCATGACATTTTTAAGAAAATAAGATGAAAAAATACAATAGAAAATACCCATGTAGTTAGTTGAGTGCGTGCACAATTCAAAAATTCAACGTACAATTATCTTCATTGGGATATTGTTATATATATTTCCTAGTGCCTACCTACCTTCCTCCATCTACCTTTTCACATGTGGAGGACCTTGGAAATACAGTATAAATTGTGGAATGTCAAAGAATTTGTGAAATTACTTCTCCCCTATCTCTACACCCACTTATGTCCAATAACTCTTATCTCACTCTCCATTATCCCCCCCCCCCGCCACCCACCTGCCACTATTAGTGGTCCTCTAAGACTAGGTTATCCTTGACATAATAATCCTTATCCATGAGAATTTTCCTCAAAAAAAGAACATAATTAAATTAATGAATGGAATACTTTTTATGACTAATACCTTACCTTTTTCGAAATGATTGTTTTTTCATTATGCCCTATAATTCCTTTTTAAGCACTATCTTTCCAAGTTTTGTGGTCATAATTTTTTACCAATTATTTTTTCCATGATATATTCACCCATAATTGTGATTTTCACCCTATTTTTGTTTCTTTACACCACTTCCATCATTTCTCTTGAAAACCGAAATAAACCAATATAGTTAAACAAGTAATAGTGTGCAATTGAAATGATCCTCAAACAAACCATCATAATTTGGGATCTCATTCTAGAATGTGTGTTGAATCAAATCTAGCATTGAACATCTACTTCCATAAGAACAAACTTAGCATTTAAAAACATGTGCTAATTATTGGTATAAGTGTTCATGCATTCCTATTAAAAACATATTGATGTTTCTGAGACTAACATCTGCCTACCTTCCTTCCTCTCCATTTTCACTTGTGGTTGAACATGGAAGGACTCCATGCATTCTAGAATCCATGCACTATTTTTTGACATTACTTATCTCCCATCACACACTCCTCTCTCTCTATTTACTCCTCTCTCCATAACCCACTCCATCCCATGTCTAGTCCTCAAAACCTAGATGATCCTATACATAGGAATGTTTATCCATAAGAAATTCCCTTGTTAAAATAATATAATTAGATTAAGAAATGACAAAATTATTAAAATTAGTGCCTTACATTTTCCACCCTCTTTTGTAACACTTGAATTTGTATTTACTAAACAAAACCTTGCTTTCAATATCCTCAAATAAATAATTTTCTAGAATATAGAATCCTAGGAGGGGTTTTTCCCTAACTGTAGTCTAGTGCTAGGAGTCCAACATTATATATGATTTTCCCATCTAAGTTCCAGTTTTAATTTTATGGAAATTTGTGAATTCCTTACTATAGCCATTAACAGACATATTGTGAATCTTGTATGGGATTATAAAAAAAAAATAGAGAGGAAACATGTTTCCATAAGATCAAACACATCTATCTAGCCACGGCGCAAGTGCACACACTAACAAAAATCACTTATGCTTGTTTTTGCAAAAAATAAACCCCTTGTGCAAAATTTTCATTAGCCTTTACTAAGAGGAACCTTAGATTTTAATATCCTCAAATTAATAATTTTTAACCTATGGAGTGCTAGGAGGGTGGTGTGACTTGTTTTAACTTAGTACGATGATTCCAATGGAATTAACCATTTAGGAATTTAATATTTTTGTTAGAATTTTTTGGCAATCATATCTTTATTCTGAAATCCATTCATTGACATATGGTGAATTTGGTAATGGGTATAAAAACCAAATCGAGTAGAAAAAATGAGTTCTATCAACATTGGAACGTGTGTTTTTCTAGACCACATGTTATGACACTACCCACAATCTCTTGAGACATTGTTTTACAAAATATATTTCCTTATGCGAAATTTACATTGGTCATTTTGGAACAAAAATCTAGCTCCAAAAATCCTAGGTGGGGAGTTCTACTAGTTGTAAATCGATGCTAGAGTCCAATGAATTTTATGGTTTTACCACCCAATTCTTGAGTTTAATTCAATGGTGAGTTGTAGTTGTAGCTCTCTTCCTTAAGTGATTCAAGGAGATACTATGAATATTTTCTAAGGAGATAAACACCAAACCGACTAGTATAAATGAGTCCCACAAGCATTGGACACTATGTTTTTCCAATGCCTATGTGAGCACACTACTCACAATAAATTGAGATATTGCTTTGAAAAATTCACCCACTTATGAAAAATTTGCATTGGTATTACTAAAATAACTCTAGATCTAAATTTTCTAAAATAATTCATTTTCTAGCCTATGTAATCCTAGGAGGGGTTCACTCCTACTTGTGATCCATTACCAAGTATTTAACGGGATAAAAAAATTTCCTATCCAAGTCCTAGTTTGAATTAAATGGTGATTTGCAGCAAGCTTCTTGGAGCCATTTAGGGATGCATTATGGATTTTTCCCACGGGTATACATAAAAATGGGAGAAATGGTATTATGGGAGAAATGATATCTTTCATCATGTTCCTTCATTGTAGTAGAACTAAGGAAACCAAGCATCATTGTTTGATATATTTATACTAGCTCATATAAATCTTTATGGCCCAAGAATTCATGTCACAAGAAAAGGAAGGATAAGAAATGTTTGAATTCCTAGAGATTACTTAGAATTATAACCACATCTTGACCACCTCTGTTTCATGGCTAGTTATGAAGCATGAAGGTAAAATATTAGAGGAAGCACCAATATCTTCCAAGAATTTATCCATGTTGCTTCATTTTTCATTGGAGTATAAAATTCACATTGCTCCACTTCAACGTTTTAATTTTATGTTATTTTATTTGATATGAAATCCATTAGTCTAAACTACAATAGTCAATAAACCTATGGATATTTTAGCCCTATTTTCCTTCATGGTAGGCTCTCAGGAGCTATGCAAATTTTTCTTTTATATTTTTCATGGTTTGGTCTAAGCATTGTTCTTTCTAGAACTAGATTTCCTTCTTAGGTAGGTGTCTATCTAGATATACATGTATAATCTCTTTCTTCTATGGTTTATTTTTAGTATCTTTTGTTAGGAATGCTAGACCATTTTTGGAAAATCAACTAATAGGAGTAGAAAATGATCATTATGCACTTTGTAATAATATTAAAAAGCAATAGAAAACTCGCTAACAATATATATATATATATATATATATATATAAGTTTTAGTGAGTTTCCAATATTAGTTAAGTTAAATCCTAAATGCCTAAATAATTCCAAGACTAAAATCATTTAGTTACAAACACTTTGTTTGAAAAATACATGAACTAAATATCTCATAACTCATATCACTAGAATCCCCATTACAATAATTTGAAACATCCTATTTAAGTATTGAATTTCCATTTGAACCTTCACCCTTTGAAAATAATATATAACGATATACCAACCACTAACATAAAGAATTGCAGTAAAGAAAAATATGAATGTTGATAGGACTGTAATAGGTTTTCAATAATTTTAGTTTAATTATAAATAATTATTAGGTGGATGTTAGAGATTCAACCTCCATGAAACATGAAATATGCCAAAATATTCATAGTAGTATTTACAGACCAAGGGTAAATATTTTTCTAAAAGTTAGTTGTGTTTTTTTTTTAATAGTAAGAAAATGTCACATCAACAAGTGTTATATTGTGCATGGAGTATGATAAACCATGGTATTGGCCCATGGTATTGCAATAAAAGCTATTTTCAAGTTCTTAATCTCCATGGTTAAGAATATTTCTGCATGTTTAACTCATATATTAATTCCTTTTATAATTTATAATAACAAAACATAAACAAATTATAATTTAGTTAAGTTTCATGATTTTTTTAAAAATTGGGACAATAAGAAATATATCATAAACAAAATGTTTTGATACATGTATTGATGCCTAGATCCATGGTAACCATCATCATCATCGTCATCATCATCTTATTTTATCACTCATTTAATATATAAACTAAATTAGTAAAATATAATATCAAAAGAATAAATCACTTAATAACCACTCAAAATATAATTTAAAAATCCCTAGACCACATAGTCGAAAACTTGTAACCATAGGAGGCTTAGAAATATTTATGGAAAAAAGGCTAGGATGTATTAATGGCACAATTTCTCCTATGGAACCCTAAGTGAAAAAACTTTTAAATTATAAGTTAAAATTTTAGGTGAGGAAACTTGGGAATAATGAGAAATGTTGCAAAACTATGTAAGTTAATACTTTTACATTGTTGATCTAAATGCTCATTTATATATTCTTTATAAATCAACTTATTTTTTTCTTTATTTTTATAGTTCTTATACTTTAATATTATTTTATAGGTTGTAATCCTAAAATAGATTTAAACCTTTTTTTTGCCTATGGTATCCTACTAGGTGGGTTTTCTCTTGTTATAACCCATTGGGAGGTGTCTAATAGAATCAATTATTTTGCCATCCAAGTCCTAGTTTGATACTAGGTGGGTTTTCTCTTGTTATAACCCATTGGGAGGTGTCTAATAGAATCAATTATTTTGCCATCCAAGTCCTAGTTTGAATTTTATGGCGATTTTCATATCATTTCATAGATGCATGCAAGGACACATTGTGAACTTTTTCTATGGGTATAAATACAAAAAAAAATATAATCAAAATACTATAAATATAGTTTCAAGACACGAATGAGATTCTACAAAGAAACTAATGTGGATTTTAAAGGCCGTATGAAGACTTTCATAAATCTTCATAAATAAAACAATCATTAATGAAAATGATGCATAATAAATCTGAACAATGCCTACAATTGAGACAACTATGCATCATTTATTTTTAGGGATCTCTTCTTTTTTTATTTGGATTGTAAAAGATATTTTTTTCTTCATTTACATTTTAACATCCATTACTTGATTCACAAATATATCAATGAGTAACTAAATAAATATGTGCAAAACCATGTATGTATGACTTTCCATCATCATTTTTATAATTGTAATTATGAATTCTATTTTCCATATAGATATTTTGTCGGATAAAAGTTAAAATTAGTGTGGATATTTTGCCAAATGGTGTAAAAACCATTTTCATATGAATTTCACAATGCTATTTTAAAACTTCATTTTTTCCTAAGAGGTCAACAAAAGGTTCCTATTTATGCATTTTGCTTGAGATGTTATATTTTCTCATATGACGGGTATGAATTAATGAAATATTATATCGATGGAATAGTTTTTATTCTAATGTGAATACTTTGTAACCAACACATCATAATATACTCACATGTTAATGTTAAAACTGAAATAAGAAAAAAAAAGGTTAAAAGAAATAAAGTTTTAAAAAATATAATTTGTGAAGTGCATCTTTGGAAATGAAAAAGGATTTCCAAGAATTAGCACAGTTTAAAAAGGGTTAAAACTTGTAAAAAATAAAAACAACATTTTTTTTTTTTTTCAAGTTATATGTGATCCTATAGGCTTGACATCTGGCTCAAGGAGATATGACCTAGTGGCATCTAACTCGTCAAATTCAGTCAGGTTCATACCTCTGCCCAAAAGAGATGACTCGATTTTTAGCATGTCTCCTCCGCCTAGAAAAATACACAACCACCCCCCTTGAAGTTCTATCCTGAGTCTCCTTGCTAACGAGGATCATCCTCAACCATTTGTGCTAATGATACTTGAAAATAAAAATAACATTAAAAAGTGTATAAAAAATCAAAATTAAACCAAAAAAAAATAGATTAAATAATAAAAACACTAATTAATAAATATATATAATAAAATATTTTATGGTTCTGATGTTGACACATTAGGGAATGTTGACACCTCTTCTTTTACAATTCAGTCATCTCTGCAATCTGTTACGCTTGGATTTATTTGTTCAACCTCACTACGTCGACACCTATTTTTCACAATTAAGTCGTCCCTCCAATCGCTTGCTTCAACCTCATTTGTGCGTTTGTGTAGACACTTGTTTTTTGCAAAGTGATCTCTCCAACGTCTAATGCTTGGTTTTCGGTATCACACATCCATACCTATGATTTGATTTCAGCTTCTTTTCGCGTCATTCTCTTTCACTTTCAAAGGTATAATATTCGATTTCAACTTACATATCTCCAACAACCTCAAGAGTGTATACATATCCATATTTGATAGGTTTAACATTTAAATATTTGTTACTATATCTTTAGTTATTATATATTTTTAATTATCATAATACTATTACTAATTAGATAATTTTTAAAAACAAAATTAAATTTAAATTAATAAAAAAATGTAAAATATATAAAACAAGTTTGTTTTTAAAAACAAAATAAAATTTAAATTAATAAAAAATATTTTTTTTAAATATATAAAACAAGTTTATTTACATGTGATTGAAAAACAAGTTTTTTTTGTAAAAATAACTATAACATTTGTGTTTTTGTTTTCTTGATTCAAATAGACAAAAACATTGCACTATTTTCTTCTAGTTATTATTTTAATGGAAAGATTGTTTTTTATAGCAAATAAAAAAAGAATTGGATCACTTTGATATTTGCTCTACTTCACATCGAATTAGGAAACAAGGATAAGCAAAAGAAAAACTATTGTGGTGAATTGAAATTACAAATGATTCTAGTAGTACTTGCAAAATTTTGATGCTACTTGCAACTCCTCTTTGTCTTTCATTTGGATTGGTGAGTGCGTGTAGTAGAAATAATTCCATTCTATAGCAATATTTATTTCCATTGGTGTGAATGTTTCTTGGATTGAAATAGTATTCATAAAGTTTGCAACTTTTAAAGAGGTCATCAACCAGAGAGTGCAATGCATATAGAAGAACGTTTTCCACTATGTGTGAAATTTTAGGGATAACTTTATTTGTATCACAAAACTTATCTTGTATGTCAATATAATCACATCTTATATGTAATTTAATAGAATATTAAATTTTCAAAAATATGGCTATTATAGTTTATTTTCTTTATTGAATTGTGAAGAGTGGTATTGATTTTCAAGAATCATGACTAATGAAGATGTATTTTCTTTAGCTAAAATCCTTACAAGTGAAGTAATATTTATATTTATTTGTTTGGAGTCATCATTCTAGTGGAGGTAATAGCCCTCCCTGACTCGGTCCCACCTAATTCGGGGTCAGGCTTGATCGAACTCTTCTCCTCTCAATGTTCTCTTTGTATAGTGACCTAACCAATGCCTAGTCGAGACTCCATCTATGCCAATAAAATTGGACTTGGCCGTGGGACCCATGATCCTTGTCTCTCCACAATTAATATATTTAATTGTATAATTTGATAAATATGATTTAATAATATATTTATTTTATAATTTAATGAATATGGTAAGGAATTAAATTTAAACAATACAAATATACATCAACATCTTATCATTATATTATTATGATAAAATTTAAATAGTGATATTTATTTTATTTTAATTTTTTAATAAAATATAAGTCTATATAATGTAAAATCATTATTAGATAATTCATCATGAATTAAAAGGTGTTATTTTACCATTCATGTTTTCAAAATCACTCAAATTTTAAATCCTCATGAGTATTACAAATATTAACATACAACTTTCATGAAAAAATAGAAAATTTGACTGAAAAGATTTAAAATTTCCAACTTAACACTTTGAGCTAGAGGCTAAATGTAATGTACATTGAATAATTTGAAGAATAAATGGACAATTCCCCAATATTTATTCAAATATATTTAGAAATAGGAAGAGATCTCGCACAATACAGTCTTGAACTAACAAGGTTAATGGTAAAGCCTTCACATTTTTCCTAACTGTAAATATATTTATGAATTCGAAAGTTACATGCAAAAGTACTAAATTGGTCAGTTCAAATAGTGTGGATATAAGGAAATCAATTTTTCGTTGACCATGAACTAATTCCTTATTTGACTAAAATTATCGTGTATTTAATCATATTTATTACTATCGAATATAAAAAATTAATGTGTGTGGAAATTGTGTCACATTTAATATCTTCAATGTTGCGCTCTCTTAAGATCATAACCAAAATATACAGGTCATTACGATCCTAGATCACTTGCAGTCCAACATCGTGTAACCACAACCATTTTACATACATTTCAATTGATTTGAAAGCAAGTGGTTTGTTGACCCAACGAGAACAGGTCGGAGGTAGGACTCCTTTTCTAGTTCACCAAATTTTTCCCTCTCGTCTATGGGAAAATTCGACCTAAATTCAGGGCTACAACTACTCCTTTGACTAGAATTTGTGCACGGCTACCTGACTACTAGCACACCCATGATGTGAAGTTGGGGTTACATCGAATTTTGATTTTGAGTGAAGAATATATCGAAGAGCCGACCTTCGACTATGTCAATGAAGTGTAAGTTCCTCAATCCGTTGTGGCCCTCACTAACACTTCCACACTTAGCTTCCATTATTTTGATATCCGTCTCTCTCAAATAATCAGTTGAGGTTAAGTGATTTACAATGGAATCTATAATCTAAATGAACAGTACGTGTTATGAATTTGTGGTATCACAACACTACTGGAGTTGGATAAATGATTAGGTGAATGTGGTTGAATTTATAAACATCCAAAAATATGTCACGTACCAATTAATGTAATGTGGCAGTCGACAGTGAATTCCCATTGAATGTTGACTTCTAGTAGGTAAAAAAGTGGATTGCAATGAGATAGAGAACAGTCAGTTGCAAAGAAAAGTCGAACATGAGATAAAGAAAACCCAAATTACTTCATTTATTTACATGAATTAGAAACAAAATAAATTGTATTGGAAACATATAACAAAGATAATTATGCTTTCATATGTTAACGTTGCAGAGAAATAAATCATGCTTCATACCTTTTAAAAGTTTATGTGGTTTCAGAAATATGTGCAATCAAATCTATTCCTCTTAACATTCTTTATTGTTTACAAATCATGATATAATGTGATTTTACTTATAATATAATATATCATGGAATGATTTAGAACTAAAGAATATTATAGAATTTTAAATAGAAGAAGATGTAATTAAAAGGAAAACAATGCTCCTCCCTTGGCATTGATGTCAAATTAAACATGTTCATCCCTCCTAACGCTGACCTTTGAATATGTTCTCCACACTCTCTCCCCCTTTCACATCAACAAAGAAGTGCAATTCATAGCAATTCTAACACAAAATACATAATATTGACAATGTAAAATTCCAACAATAGCATACTCCTCCTGAGCTACCAAACACACTACCCCTGCATGAATTAAAAACTATTCTCCTTTGAAGGAAAAAATCCAATATTTTCCTGCAAATATCTCATCCATACCCCTATTCATCAACATTCACCGCTTTCTATTCCTCCTAGCCTCATGAAAGAGGCTACATCAACTGGATCAAAGAATCCACTAAACATCAAGAAAAAATATAATGAAGTGAGATACATGGCTTCATGATAATACATGGTTGTAACAATGATTCCCAAAAACCCATGCATGGCATAAACAACTCTCATAAATATCTCTCAAAGCATGCTTGACTCATTACTACATAACTAGCATGACCCAATGAGAAAAGAAACAATGTTACAAGGATTTATCTTGCACTCTAGGGTTCATAGATGTATGAAACAAAATGATACACTACAATAGATTTCAAACACCATGGCTCCCCTCTATGCATGGTTGATACAACAGTGAGACAATCTCATCCACATGCCCATGCATGGCTATCACAAGTGCTACTAAAATTCACACAAGATTTCTCTCTCCATTGCATTCACAATTCAATGATATAATGCATGTACATGACATTTATGGGAAGTAATATTTTCTATATGTACTTCTAGTAGCAACAATAAAATCACAATACATGGCACATTATAATAGATAGCTACTTTCAACACCTCAACCATAATATAAAACATCATCAGTAACATAAATTTGAAGTCAACGAAGGCTCTTAACGACATCTAAAGTTCTCACAAGCCATCAAATATAGCAACAAATAAAACTAATTATAAACATGTCAATACCAATCAACAAAACCAATAATCTCTCTATAGAGAATTCATGGAAAGAGCACAAGATAACTTCTATATTCTCCATGGACATAAAAAACATGCTATTCTAAACTGGTAGTAGCAACACAAATATCATGACATAATGATAGTAGAATATAACTCCTCCTCATTAACGAAAGTGTTATATCATCATTAGACTAAACTACATACAAGAATACTTCTATAGCACCAACTCTATAGCACTAACACAAAATAACATGTGAAAGAAGCAATGTAAAATAAATTATATATATAATAGCAACAAAAACATAATATTTTTCAATGAAGCACCGCTAACAACTCATGAACTCATAATATATTTTGAACTCTCACTATTAGGGCCAACTCACTCTCTACTTGTATAATGAGATCAAAATCCCAAGCAATAGATGCATGTTAATATCTTAAACCAAAACATCATAGGTAACAATTACATGCTCTTAGAAAAATCATGCCACATCAGACTAGCTCCATGCATATCAATACTAAAAACCACAAACAACTCTCTAATCAAACTCTCTCTAACTCATAATATCATCACAACTAAATCATATAAATTCCCAATTCCCTGATAGTGGCATGCATCATACATCAAGATATATATATACCATGAGTAGAAATATGCACACTCCAGATGTGCTAACTCCAATGCAACATCATCTGATCTCCATAAAAATATCACATGCATGATAATACATGAAACTAATGTGATATAGAAATATGAGCACTAGAAACATACAAACTTTCCCATGCAAGCATACTAACACATCCTAACAGAAAAATATGAACTATAGTAATCATGTGGCAGCAACAAAAAATCCTTATTCAACAATATAGAGCAAGTGCATATGAGAAAATAAGTGCTTGGTTATCTCCTTAAGAGCGAACATAATGGCAACAATATGGTAGTCCATTAGAAGCATCAATGCTCCCCCTGAATGTATGATATTCCTTCACTCCTTGAAAAATCTATGTATGAAGAGTTCATGCTCTAAATCCTTATCACAAAAGTTTGAGAAAATTCACCATTAGTACCATAAATCATTGTATCATATAATTAGCGATAAAAGGAACGATCTTCAACAAACCAAACTAAAATAAATCATGACATGAAAACAACCTCCCACAATCTTTTCATAAGCTCTTACCATATATATCAGTCATTAAAAATATGCAATATAAATTTTCTTCAAACAAACATGTGAAGGAACATCACAATTCTACTAAATTATATCCTTTACCATACACGCAAGGTCAAATTCATGATTTTCATGTCCTCAAAAATATCATAATAATAAACATACAAATACTCCAAAAATACCAAAAATATATGTGGCTGATGTAGCTGATGATGAATCAAAATAATGATAAAATTTGAAATAAAAAATAATACTTCAAAGCTTATGTATCCCCCCTGAGCTCATTCATCACCTTCCTAACACTTACATTTGTCTTGATACAATATCTTACATATGGACTTACCCCCAGTAGTCTACACACAACTCAATATGTGACTATATGTTCACCATGAGACAATGCAAACCTCAACTTTTGGTAGGTGTCTCTTGCTACTCATTTTTCCTCCAAAATTTGATGGGTCAAACTTTGACATGTGCATCGCTTTATTTCTTCTTGCATGATCTTCTCTCTTTGAATTGATTGATTGTAAAACATGGGAATTTTTAATCTTTGTCCTTATGGCCAATGTTGTCACACACATAACGCCTTATGTGACCAACAAACAAAGGATAAGACTAGAATCTCATCTTCTTCACATAGGTCCTCCTGTGAATATCCTTATGGAAAAAATCATTCCATAAGAAACAATAGCCATGAAAGGAACTATTATACCATTATATATATTATCTTCATTATAAGGGAAATATTCTTCAATTTTTATTTTTTTTCTTAAGCGCTAGATCTAGTCCATTCCAATTCTTCTCTTGTGGATTCTACCTATGCTTCCAAAGTTTCACAATAATAGATTATTTCTTTAAGATGATTGATCAATACATCCTTGAATTTTCTTGCGCCTTTATACTAATTTTTTAAACTAATTATTTATTCTTTGTAGAAACACTCTTTTTCATAAACAATTTGTAATAGTTTTTGATAATACTTATTCTCACGTGTGATCCTTTTAATCTCAGCTTCAAGGGCCACATTTTTTTTCTTTTCTTGTCACCTTCATAAATTTTTTAACATAATTCCTTCATTAGATAATCATCTACCTTTGTTCTTAGAGAATCGATTTCAAGCAATTTCTTATCATCCTCCATATCAATAATCTCAAGTATTTTACCATCACTTTTAGTACCAGGAAATGAGAATATATATTTATAATGGTCATGAAATCTTCAATTGAAGAAAAATGTATTACATGATATACCTACATGGTTGTCATTAGCCTCATTGACCAGCAAAAAGAGGGGATTTTCTCGATCTGAAGTTATTATTTCTTATTTTCTACCCTTCAATTTCTGAGACATATTCTTCCTATTCTTGGTCATAGTTCTGTGATCTACCCTTGAGTAGTTAAGTTTCACTAAACAGAACCAAATCTAATACCACTAGTTGGAAATGTAGATAAATACTGAGCAGGTGGGTGAAGCAGTAGTGATGGATCTCTTATAATTATTTTCTTGAAATGTCTCTATTTCACAATTTTTTCTTTCTATTAGAATCACTAAAATATTCATTTACTATTAAACCAGTTGGTCACACTCTCCTTCTATTAATAATAAAAATTGGTTTATGAATTTCTAAACTTCTTAGTTTACACTTCTAATGGTTAGAAATTTCTATACTCTTGTGTCTTATTGTATACCCCCCATCACTTAGCAACTTACTACTTCCTAAATAAATTCTCACCACTTAATCATTTCTCACCAATTCTTAATTTCCCTAGGCAACCATATGGTGGATTCCTTGTGGGGACCTATACATATACAATTTCATACATATATATAAATAAATATATAAATACATTAGGATTATGTATACTTAATAACCTTTCTTTTCTCAACTTGTTTCCCTATCTTCCTAAACCCTAAAACCTACATTTCCACATAACCTAAGTGAAATCTTACCTTCCGAGATTTTAATTTTCGAACTTTTCATAATGGCACTAAACTTTTATTAAAATTTATGTTAACGTTAATATTGTTGCTACCTCTCTCCAACCTAAGGTCAACGCAGTAATATGGTTTCGATGGTATTAACTTAGGCCCTAATTTAATTTGTGATGTTTAAGTTACGTCGTTTTGGTACAAGGTAATTTAAATGTGAGTTCTGAAATTATATGCGAGGGTTAGTAGCCATTAATGAAGCCGGCTATTAAAACGTAAATCTTCGCGGCTAGTGCAATCCTCGCAAATCTGCACATACTCTGTAATTTTTATTACATTTATGAGATTGGGATTTCTACATTAAATTTGGCCTGTATGAGATCGAACATATCGAGATTTTCACCCATGACTCATCGATCCACATAAGAAGCATCCAGATGATGACACTTGTATGGTTTCCATGAATTAGGTTTTTTCCATCTATTAGGTTTTTAAATGCGAATTTTCTAGAAGCGTTTCATTCCTTTCGTTCTTGGTGGGTTTGGAGTTCGTATTCTCCTTCAGAAATTTACACATAGTGGCTATGGAGCATCTCCCTACTCCATAGCTCGATTTCTCCTTCACTTGTCCCAGGTAAGCTTTTCTTTATATTGATTTCACTGTAATTAATATTGATTTCGGAGTTAGACTACTAAGTTATTTGGCTTACGCGGCTCCTTAGTTTGACATTTTAATACACAGTCGTTAACCCCTATTCAATTGTATTCTTCTTCCTTGATTTAAAATGTACAACTTCTCCCTCAATATGTCGTTTTTCTTTATTCAGTTGTGAAGCGCTGATATATCCATTCATCTTCGTTTTAAACAGTGTATTTGTATAGAAATCATCTGTTGAAAATACACAAATTTTATTTGTGTGAACACTTCTTTGCAACAGAAATAATTTTCAGTTTCTCTACCCTTTCCCTCTGTGGCAAATTCAACTTCAGGTTATGAATGGTTGCAAACATAGTTACTGCTTTCTAGGAATCATGGTAACTGAAGGTAAGTTTTTCACATTGATTCCAGCAACCATCTGATTTTCTCTTCTATGAAATTTGTAATAATCCCAATGATATAAATCTGAAATAAATTTTCTATTTCTCATATTAATATCCCAGAATTTATTTGATATTTGATTTCATTTTCTCATTTTTATTTTGTTGGGTTCGAGGATTAACGTAGGCCTATGACTAAGCCAGTATGGAAAATCGAACCACTTCGACCTCTATCAATTTTACTCATCCTCGTTCTCTACAGGTAATTTCGCTAATTTTCTTCTATAATTATAATGGTTTTATTTATTTTATATCCAATTAGGAACGGTACTAATCCTTCCCTTTGTGAATGTGCAGGTAATAACTACTCCCATACAACTATACATATTTGAGGTATCTATACCTCAACACAATCAGTTAAATATATGGGTATTAAATAATTCAACATATCAAAACTTAACTCACTCGCTAAAGAAAAACTTTATTTACACAAGAAATTTCATATAACTCTAAAAGAGATTAATTCTGTGTGCATACCAATTTCTTAGACTAGTCCTCCCAACCATAGATTTATGTCTCCTTAACTCACCCTCGAGCTGAGACCTTAGCTTCTAGTGATATACAACCTTTGTCTATCGTGGAGCAGCTTATTTAAGTTGTGCTTTCCGAAGCCTATTTCTAATTTCTGTGTCCAGAAATTTCAAGATGCTTTCTTCCTACTTTACCTAACCTTTCCCTCATTGAGGGACTTTAAAGTCGTCTTTTCTGATTTTCTAGCTTTTTCTTCCTCTTCCCAATTACTTTCCTCGTTATTGGGGAAATTAGATGTTTATCTCCAAATCCAATTTTGTTAATATTCCTTCCAATGATTTCTGGAAGGTGTGGGAAAGTCTCATCACCTTATCCACATCCTCATGGATTTAGGTTTCAGATCTCAATTCTAATTCTAGTCATTGCACACATAACTTTTCCATTTATTTTTATTATCTAAAAATAACATAAATCCACATAATAGTTCTCCATTGGGTCCACTTCCCTTCTGGACTTATTCAAATTTCAATTAAAAAGCATAGAAACTAGGCGTGTTACATATTCCCCCTCCAAAACAAACACCGTCCTCAGTGTTGACAAAATAATTATCTAGGTCATTGTGTAAATAGTGATGGATATTTTCCCATCATCTCAGCTTCTCTTTCCCAGGTAGCCTATTGTGGTGTGAAGTGCCTCCACTGCACTTTTACCCTAGCTATTGTCCGGTTTAGAAGTTCAATTTCTTCCCGCTCCAAGATTTGAAGCGGATTTTGAATGAATTCCCCTTATGGTTCCACCTGAATCACATTCCAATCATTAACATGAGCATAATCATGTACATATTTTTTCAATAAAGAAACATGAAATACATCATGAACCTTAATATGAATGGCTAAGGCCAATTTATAGGCCACTTGTACCACTCTTTCCAGCACTTCAAATAGTCCACAATATTTTGGAGCTAATTTCGTACAACTGCCAGTGTGAAAAGTGCTATTGTAACACCCCCAATTTGTGTGTTGAATTTTTAAAGTTAGACATTTGAACTTAAATCCTAAGGGGGTGGACCCCCAAGGGATAAGTGTGGTGTGAATGTAATTGCATATTTTATTTGAGGAAATAAATAAAATGATTGTGCACTATGACCAGATGAGAAAATGAGATCACATGCCTAATCCATGAGGTGATGGAAAAGGAAAAAGACTTTCCCCAAAATCTTTCAAAAATCCTTGAAAGAAATTATTTCTAATTTAGATTTTTGAGGAAAAAATCTAAATTTCCCTAATGAAGAGGAGTAGTTGGGAAGAGGTGAGAAAAAGCTGGAAAAGCTGAGGAAAAGCTTAAAGCAGCTTTAAAGAGTCCCAAAATGGGAAGCCTAGGCTAAACAGGAAAGAAAGCATCCCGCTATTCTGGACGCAGAATTAGAAACATGCTTTGGGGAATTATGAGCTTAAATAAGCTGCTTCTAGGCAGATCAGGGGTTGATCTGTTCTAGGAGGTGATCTCTGCTCGGGGGTGAGTCCTGGGAGACAAAGAGGACTCTAAGGTTGGGAGGTTGGTCATTTTGCAGATTGTGGTATGTTCTGAAATTCTTGTTATTTTGTCTTATGACCGTATGAATTGGCTACATATAAAATCGAATTTTTATTAAAATGAGAAATTTTGGTACTACATTTAACAGAATCTATCCTCAGGCATTCACCTTCCAGATTTTGTTTAGTTGTAGACCAGAAATCCATGGAGTAGAAACCCCAGAAACTCTAAACCAAGGTTGGTTTAAATCTGAAGTTACTTAGTCCCCATAGATAATTAAATATTATTTTGTTTCCTGTTGATACAAATGGGATATTTTATGCTCTTATGTATGCTAGGAAATTATTACAGTAGCACTGAAGTTACATGGTACAAAATAAAAAGGAAGAAAGTAAGAACATTAAATTATGCCATTTGAAATTTGTGCTAGAAAGAGAGTACTTTACTTTGTAGGATTTTTATAATACTTATAAGTGTAAAGATTTCATTTATAAATCTAGTTTTAGTCTTGAACCAAGTAACATAGCCAAAGAATTCATTTATAATTAAGGACCTCTATTTAAGCACCATCGAATATCTATATATGCAAAAATATATATATATATATATATATTATGGTATGTTGAATGCACATATCTTTTCCTACATCTACTTTAACCTTGGAAATAAAGATCTTTAGCAACATAATTAAATATAAGTATGCTACCACCAAATTAGTGACACGAAACATGTATAGGTCTTGAAAAGAAAAGATACACATATAAACAATGATATCAGATCGAGAGAAATAAACAAATCACAGCTTCCTCATTTAATATCAAATTCATAGAAAGGGCGAGACGAGAAAGCATTTCTTATGCGCGCTAGGGTCTGTGAATTTATTTTCGTATTAATAGGGTTATAAAAATATACAAACTATGTAAACCAACAGAGAACGTGGGCGCGACAGGAGCACGTCCGTCCATGTACGCGACAAAAAAAAACAACCACAGTATTTAATAATGCATCAATAGACAAGACCAAATGTATATATGATTACTCGTTGGTTACTAAGTCCGTGCCATTTGTTTTAATGATTTTTATATGATGGAGGTAGGGCATAAAAACTTCAAAAACCAGAGTATAAAACGTATATATGATTACGCGTGGAGGACTGCTATCATTATTAAAGACAATAGGAATAAGGCAGAAATAAGAATGACCGCAATAATAGTCTGCACAGATCATGAGTTAGTATCATCTGCCTATCGAAACAATACGAACTAGTCAAGATTTGACGTCTTGAGTCTAGCCGGCGAATACAGTCTAATATAAATATACAATCGTAACCAGAGATTTGGGTACATAGTTAACTGTTGATCTCGAAGCATAGCAGAATGGTAACACCGCATCTCAACAAAGTTGAAGCATAAACAGATACGATAGAAACAAAAAAAATCTGAAAGTTACCTAGGAAGGGTAGGGTTCCTTCCCACCCTCGCGGCGTGTAGAAGCACAACAAAACGAGCCTCCTATGCGATGCACAAGGAAATCTGAACGGCCGTAATGTAGATATTGTTACAATCTGGGCGTGTAGAGACAACCTAGGCGTTCGCCCTTTGACATCAGAAAAACAAAACATAGATTAATGAATGCCTCAGGGCATAGCCAACATGAAATACTGCGGATAAATCTCTGCCTAGAAAGCGTGTTGAATACAACAAGGATAAATCGGTAACACCGAACTCTTACAGGAAATAAAACCAGAAGCAGATTGTAAAAAAAAAAAATATATATATATATATATATATATATATATATATATATATATATATATCAATAGTATGTATAACTCAGTTATAACGCAGCCATGATCTACGCCGACTAGAAAACATGTTCGATCCCGGCCCTCTGTCACCAGGTTGGTATGTCAAAAATATTTCCTCTCTGCGAAAACCACAACAGCAGATGATGAGCAGGCTTTATTGGTTAAAATCAATACAAAACAAAAGGAACTAGTTGAAAACGCGGCCCGACCTGGTTACACCCTCCACAACAGGCGAGGGAAGTGGGGAAGGGCACGACTCTGTAGTTCCGATTTGAACAGAAAGAGTGAAATAAATAGATCAACGTAAGAGCCTAGAATAAAAAGAATTCTTGAAAACCCTAGTGCACCCTGCCCCAGAACTTTAGAAAATCACGATAACGATTTAGAAAACGTTGCCACGGCGAGAGGAGGGTACCATACTATACTAAGATGCGCAGAGGAGGATGATGGACGCCAGCAGAGGTACTTTGCTCTCAGTAGCTACACCCCGTCTCTGCCTACAAAAACATTGAAACAGAAAAACCAAAGTCACACGTTAGGTCAGACCGAACAAAATACAGTGCGATGCATACGTTGTCAACCCTAATTAGTACGCATGTTGCTGCCTCTGCGTAGGAAAATCACATCAAGTATGCACTGGTTCAGAGTCTTCATAATGACAAACCGCCATAGGGTGAAAGAGTTCAGGTATTTTATGATTTCCTGTCACGCCGATCCGCGGCTTGGACAGTATGGCGTGAGATACAAAGTTTATGAATTACAAACTGGTAATGACGGCCATACTGTGGCGAATCTGTTCAGGATCTGAAAGTAAACCATGCCAACGCAGGTACGACAGGATTAGACCGGTTCACAGTTTCAATAATTATGAACGTAGCGCTGACGTGTCGCTACACAAATAGCTCGCCTACCCTACCTCTCCAAAATGGCGGACTTACGTGGACTTTATAGAGGTTAGATAAATATGTATATGGTTAATTGATTGGTATGATAGGTATCCCGCATATAGCACGATATACCCAAGTATTACCAAAGTTAGTGGTCGGGGAAATTACAATAAACTTTTCAAAATGTTTATACCTATATATATATGTCGTTATTGTATATGATTATATCTATTTGGACATCCAACGAAATTATCAAAAGGGGGGAGAATTTATATATATATGTGTGATATATATATATATCGAAGTGCACCTTCCCATGGTTTTATTAAGGTGGATATAAATATATATATATGTGATATTATATATATATATAGGTTGTGTATAGGGGTAGGCAAATGTTAATTAATCCTATCCAATGATATACATATAGGGATTGTATATGGTCTACGAATATGTTTTATAGATATATATATAGGTAATATATATATTGATCCATAAGCAGCATAGGTATGATCGAAGGAGGTGATTATACTTATGGACATTAAGAGCTGCATAGTATTTTGTGTATACGTATAAACTGTACACATGGAAAATATTAGATGTTATTAAAAAGGGAAAAAAAAAGATATTAAAATTTAAATAGAGGAAGATATAACAATAGATGAAAATAAATACTTCATTGCTGAATATGGTATTCAGCCAACCTGTCCATAACAAAGAAAAAAAAAAAAAAAAATGTCCTTAAACTGGAGGTGTTACAAATGGTATCGGAGCACTAGTTACAACAAATTGGGCTGTCATTTTGTGCTCACTGTTATAGCATATGTGTTTGTTTGTTGAAAATTTTATTTTAAAATTTTTGCTAATTTATGTTGTGAGTGTGTACAGTTGAAATGGCTGAAGGTGAATGGATTTATGTGGATCTGCGTGATGAGTTTGCTACTCCAGATCCCAATGCCCCGGTACTGGCCATGTTGCACAGGATGCAACGAGAATTGGTTGAACTAAGAAGCCAGAATGACATGCTGTCATCAGCCAGTAAGGAGCAGGAAAAGCTCATCAGAGAGCTAACTTCCCGGAACAGCCAGGAAGGCGAAGGTTCCGGAAAGAGAAAGATGGATGAGTCTGAAGATGAGGATGCAGCTAGGCATCAACATAAGCAGAAAAGAGAATTGCAGGGAGAATTTAGAAAGATCAAACCTCCCTCCTATGATGGGGAGAAGGAAGAAGATGTTGAAGCTTGGTTGCTGAACATGATCAAGTATTTCCAAGTATATGAATATGAGAGCAATCTGAAGGCCAGATTAGCTGTGTATCAGTTGCAAGGAAAAGCCACACTGTGGTGGGAAGAGACAAAAATGGTGCATGCCATTGATGAAAAAACAGTTACTTGGGAAGATTTTCAGACTAAGTTCAAAAGTCGTTATTTGAATGAACGTTATTATGATGATAAAGAAAAAGAATTCCATGAACTTAGACTAGGACAGCTCACTATTGATGAGTTTGTCACTAAGTTTACCAATTTACTGAGGTATGTTCCTTACATTAGGGAAGAAAAGGCAAAGGTGAAAAGGTTTTTGAATTGCCTACCTACTGTGTACAAGGAGAAAATTGAGTTTGAAAACCCAAAGACAATGGATGAAGCTGTTAGGAAAGCCAGATTATGCTATTAGCAGTTTAAAGGTAAGGCGGAACAAGGGAAGAGCTGGCTGAACAAGGGTGAGTTCAAAGGTAAAAGACCAAAACCAGCATATCTAAGAAATTTTGGTAGAGATCATCAGCGGAAAAAATTCAATAAACCAAAAGAAAGTCAAACTGCTCATTCCCAAGTGGCTTCAAAACCAGTAGAAGGGAACAATAAAAAGGAAGGGATAGTCAGAATGAAGGAACCGCTGAAATGTTGGGGCTATGGAGAACCTCATATGATGAGAGATTTCCCCCATCGAAATATACACATGATCAACAGAGAGCGAGAGGCAACAACAGTAAATGACATAGCCAGAAATATACCAACTATCAGTGCAGCATTGGAAAATCGGCAAGCAGAACATCAAGCAACCATGGTGGAAATGGAGGGTAATATTTCTGACCTACCTATTACTGTTTTGATTGATCCAGGTGCTTCTTTGAGTTACATTAGTCCTGGAATTGTAGAAAAATGTAAAATTAAACCTGAAAAATTTCAGCAGTCATGGTTGGTACAGTTGGCCACTGGAACTAAGAGAAAAGTCACACATAAATTGCCCAAAACAGCAATACAATTAAATGGCTTTACAACAGAAGTAAATTTGAACATATTGCCATTAGGATCCTATGACTTGCTGATAGGAATGGATTGGATGGAAAAGAAGAAATCTCTGATGAACTGCTGGGATAAAACCCTGCATTGTGTGGATGAAGAAGGGAAACCTTTTACACTAAAAGGAAAACCAAAATCCATTTCAATAAGACAAATATCAGCCTTACAATTAAAAAGAATAGCTAGAAAAGGATACCAAGTATATGCAGTGCATGTAGAAGAAATAGAACAGCAAACTGAGGAAGAGTTACTGGATGCTATACCAGTCATCAGAGAATTTAAGGAAGTCTTTCCCAAGGAAATCTCTCATCTTCCCCCCAAAAGAGAGATTGATTTTTCAATCGATCTAGTACCAGGAGCAACACCTGTTTCCCGAGCACCTTATCGAATGAGCCCTCCTGAACTAATGGAACTGAAAATGCAATTACAGGAATTGTTAGATAAAGGGTATATCCGACCAAGTGTGTCTCCTTGGGCAGCCCCGATTTTATTTGTGAAAAATAAGGATGGAACTTTTAGGATGTGCATTGACTATCGTCAACTGAACAAATTGACCATTAAGAATAGATATCCACTTCCTAGAATTGATGATCTTTTTGATCAAGTGAGAGGAGCTTCAGTCTTTTCCAAGATAGACCTAAGGACTGGTTATCACCAGCTTAGAATTAAAGAAGAAGACATCAACAAAACAGCATTTCGAACCAGGTATGGGCATTACGAATTTGTAGTCCTACCTTTTGGTTTGACAAATGCCCCTGCCACATTTATGTGCCTGATGAACAATGTGTTGAATAAGTATTTGGACAAATTTGTTCTTGTGTTCATAGATGATATCTTAGTTTACTCCAAAAATGAGGAAGAACATAAGGAACACCTGAGAATAGTGTTGCAAACTCTGAAAGAAAATCAGCTATATGCCAAGTTCAGTAAATGTGAATTTTATAAAGATAAAATTCAATATTTGGGTCATATTATTTCTGAAAAAGGGCTTGCAGTTGACCCTGAAAAGATAAAAGAAAATAAGGAATGGCCAGTCCCAACTGATGTTTCAGCAGTAAGGTCGTTCATGGGGATGGCAGGCTACTATCGTATATTTTTGGAAAGATTTTCTGCCATAGCCCATCCCATCACTTCATTGCAAAAAAAGGGTGTTAAGTTTGTATGGACTAAAAAATGTCAAAACAGTTTCGAGTAGTTAAAACAAAAACTTATTTCAGCCCCAATATTACAAATTGCTGATCATGATAAAGAGTTTGTTGTATGTACAGACGCTTGTAGAGAAGGGCTAGGAGGAGTCCTATTGTAGGAAAATTCAGTTATTGCGTATGAATCTAGGAAACTGAAAACTCATGAACAGAATTACAGTGCATATGATTTAGAGTTTGCAGCTGTTATTCATGCTTTAAAAATGTGGAGGCACTATCTGCTGGGGAAGAAGTTCACATTGATGACGGATCATATTAGCCTCAAATATTTTTTCTCCCAAACTGACCTGAATGCAAGACAAGCTAGATGGCTGTCCTTTTTAAGTGAATTTGATATGGACATCAAGCATATCAAGGGGAAAGAAAATAAAGTTGCGGATGCATTAAGTAGAAATGCTTGTCAACATTTAAACAGCATTGAGAGTAGTGCCCAGATGGAGATAGAGGAATTGGTGGGAAAAGCAGCAAATCAAGATCCCAACTATGAAGCACTCTTGGTGAAACTACAGAAAAGGGAAACAATTGATTTTACACAAAATAAAAAAGGGCTACTATGTTACAAAAACAGGTTGTATATTCCAAATGTAGAGTCATTAAAAAGAGAAATATTGGATGAATATCACAAACAGCCTTATGCAGGACATCCAGGATACCAGAAGATGTTAACAGCCTTGAAAAAAAAGTTGTTCTGGCCAGGGATGAAGAGAGATGTGGCAGAGTATCTAAGTAGGTGTATGGAATGTCAACTGGTCAAAGTTGAGCATCAACATCCAGCGGGTCTTCTAAACCCTTTGCCAATTGCAGAATGGAAATGGGACACAGTTTCCATGGATTTTATAACAGGACTACCTAAAACCAAATATCAACATGATTCTGTAATGGTAGTAGTAGACACTTTAACCAAAGTTGCCCACTTTATACCAGTGAAATCTACTTTCGGAACAGCTCAAGTAGCAAATGTTTTCCTGAAGGAGATAGTAAGGCTTCATGGCGTTCCCAAAGTAATTGTTTCAGATCGAGATGCTAAATTTACAGCAGCATTTTGGAAAGGATTGTTTGCAGGAATGGGTACTAAGTTGAATTTTAGTACTGTCTATCACCCTCAAACAGATGGGCAGACAGAAAGAACGAATCAAATTTTGGAGGATATGTTGCGAATGTATGTGATGGATAGACCATCCAAATGGGAAGAGTATCTGCATTTAGCTAAGTTTGCCTATAATAATAGTTACCAATCCTCTATTAAGATGAGTCTGTTTGAGGCACTCTATGGGAGAAAGTGCCGTACTCCCTTGAGCTGGAGTCAACCAGAGGATAAACTGATGTTGGGACCAGATGCATTACAAGAGATGGAAAGAATTGTCAAACAGATACAAAGAAATATCAAGACAGCACAAGATCGCCAGAAAAGCTATGCTGATAAGAAAAGAGTGCACCGAGAATTCAAAGTGGGGGATCATGTGTATTTACGCATCAAACCCAAAAAGAGCACACTTTATGCTGGAAGTTGTGCAAAACTTGCACCTAGATATTGTGGGCCTTTTGAAGTTTTAGAAAGGGTGGGACCAGTGGCTTACAAACTGGCCTTACCACCCCATGTTAGAGTGCATAATGTGTTTCATATTTCATTATTAAAAAGATATGTGCATGATGCTTCTCACATAGTTGATTGGAATGTTGTACAGGTGGAACCAGAAGGGGAGTTTCTGCCAGAACCGCTTCAAATATTGGAGCGGGAAGAAATTGAATTGAGAAACGGAACAGTGGCCAGAGTAAAAGTGCAGTGGAAGCACTTTACTGCTGAAGAAGCCACCTGGGAAAGGGAAGCTGAAATGATGGAGAAATATCCATTTTTGTTTAAATAAACTCTAATAGTTGAATAACAACACCGAGGACGGTGTTTATTTTCAGAGGGGGAATATGTAACACCCCCAATTTGTGTGTTGAATTTTTAAAGTTAGACATTTGAACTTAAATCCTAAGGGGGTGGACCCCCAAGGGATAAGTGTGGTGTGAATGTAATTGCATATTCTATTTGAGGAAATAAATAAAATGATTGTGCATTTTGACCAAGATGAGAATTAGAGATCACTTGCCAAATCCATGAGGATGGATAAGGCAACAAATCCCCAAAAATCTTTCAAAAATCCTTGAAAGAAATCAATTTAGATTTGAGGAGGAATCTAAATTTCCCCAATGAAGAGGAGTAGTTGGGAAGAGGTGAGAAAAAAGCTGGAAAAGCTGAGGAAAAGCTTAAAGCAGCTTTAAAGAATCCCAAGATGGGAAGCCTAGGCTAAACAGGAAAGAAAGCATCCTGCTATTCTGGACGCAGAATTAGAAACATGCTTTGGGGGAATTATGAGCTTAAATAAGCTGCTCCTAAGCAGATCAGAGGTTGATCTGTTCTAGGAGGTGATCTCTGCTCGGGGGTGAGTCCTGGGAGACAAAGAGGACTCTAAGGTTGGGAGGTTGGTCATTTTGCAGATTGTGGTATGTTCTGAAATTCTTGTTATTTCGTCTTATGACAGTATGAATTGGCTACATATAAAATCGAAATTTTATTAAAATGAGAAATTTTGGTACTACATTTAACAGAATCTATCCTCAGGCATTCACCTTCCAGATTTTGTTTAGTTGTAGACCAGAAATCCATGGAGTAGAAACCCCAGAAACTCTAAACCAAGGTTGGTTTAAATATGAAGTTACTTAGCCCCCATAGATAATTAAATATTATTTTGTTTCCTGTTGATACAAATGGGATATTTTATGCTCTTATGTATGCTAGGAAATTATTACAGTAGCACTGAAGTTACATGGTATAAAATAAAAAGGAAGAAAGTAAGAACATTAAATTATGCCATTTGAAATTTGTGCTAGAGAGAGAGTACTTTACCTTGTAGGATTTTTATAATACTTATAAGTGTAAAGATTTCATTTATAAATCTACTTTTAGTCTTGAACCAAGTAACATAGCCAAAGAATTCATTTATAATTAAGGACTTCTATTTAAGCCCATCAAATATCTATATATGCATAACAAAAATATATATATATAGATATATTATGGTATGTTGAATGCACATATCTTTTCCTACATTTACTTTTAACCTTGGAAATAAAGATCTTAGCAACATAATTAAATCTAAGTGAGGCGCACCACCAAATTAGTGACACGAAACATGTATAGGTCTTGAAAAGAAAAGATACACAATATAAACAATGATATCAGTACCGAGAGCAAATAAACAAATCACAGTTCTCATTTAATATCAAAGTCATAGAAAGGGCGAGACGAGAAAGATTTCTATGCGGCCAGTTAGGGTTCTGTGAATTTATGATCAGACAATAGGGTTATGAAAATATACAAATTATGTAAACCAACAGAGAAATTGAGCGCGACAGGAGCACGTTCGTTCACGTACGAGACAAGAAGCAACCACAGTATTGAATAATACATCAATAGAAAGGACCAAATGTATATATGATTATGCGCTGGTTACTAAGTCCATGCAATTTGTTTTAATAATTTTTATATGATGGAGGTAGGGTATAAAAACTTCAAAACCAGATTATAAAACGTATATATGATTACGCGCGGAGGAGCGCTATCCTCATTAAAGACAATAGGAATAAGACGTAAAACTTTCGTGGGGAAATAAGAATGACCGCAATAATAGTCTGCACAGATCATGAGTTAGTATCATATGCCTATTGAAATAATACAAACTGGTCAAGATTCGACACCTTGAGTCTAGCCGGCGAATACAGTTTAATGTAAATATACAATCGTAACCAGAGATTAGGGTGAATGGTTAACTGTTGATCTCTAAGTATAGCATAATGGTAACACCGCATCTCAACAAAGTTGAAACATAAATCGATACAACAAAAACAAGAAATTCTGAAAGTTACCTAGGGAGGGTAGGGTTCCTTCCCACCCTCGCGGCGTGTAGAAGCACAGCAAAACGAGCCACCCATGCGATGCGCAAGGAAATCTGAACGCCCGTAATGTAGATACTGTTAAAATCTGGGTGTGTAGAGGAAACCTAGGCATTCGCCCTTCGACATCGAAAAAAAAAACCATAGGTTAAGGAAGGCCTCAATTCATAGCCAACATGAAATACTGCGGATAAATCTCTGCCTGTAAAGCGTGTTGAATACAACAAGGATAAATCGGTAACACCGAACTCTTACAGGAAATAAAACCAGAAGCAGATTGTAAACAAAAAAAAATATATATCAATAGTATGTATAACTCATTTAGAATGCAGCCATGATCTACGCCGACTAGAAAACACGTTCGATCCCGGCCCTCTGTCACCAGGTTGGTATGTCGAAAATATTTCCTCTCTGCGAAAACCACAACAGCAGATGATGAGCAGGCTTTATTGGTTAAAATCAATACAAAACAAAAGGAACCAGTTGAAAACACGGCCCGACCTGGTTACACCCTCCACAACAGGTGAGGGAAGCGGGGAAGGGCACGACTCTGTAGTTCCGATTTGAACAGAAAGAGTCAAATAAATAGATCAGCGTAAGAGCCTAGAATAAAAAGAATTCTTGAAAACCCTAGTGCACCCTGCCCCAGAACTTCAGAAAATCACGATAACGATTTAGAAAACGCTGCCACGGCGAGAGGAGGGTACCATACTATACTAAGATGCGCAGAGGAGGACGATGGACGCCGGCAGAGGTACTTTGCTCTCAGTAGCTACACCCCGTCTCTGCCTGCAAAAACATTGAAACAGAAAAACCAAAGTCAAACGTTAGGTCAGACCGAACAAAATACAGTGCGATGCATACGTTGTCAACCCTAACTAGTACGCATGTTGCTGCCTCTGCGTAGGAAAATCACATCAAGTATGCACTGGTTCAGAGTCTTCATAATGACAAACCACCATAGGGTGAAAGAGTTCGGGTATTTTATGATTTCCTGTCACGTCGATCCGTGGCTTGGACAGTATGGCGTGAGATACAAAGTTTATGAATTACAAACTGGTAATGACGGCCATACCGTGGTGAATCTGTTCAGGATCTGAAAGTAAACCACGCCAACGCAGGTACGACAGGATTAGACCGGTTCACAGTTTCAATAATTATGAACGTAGCGCTGACCTGTCGCTACACAAATAGCTCGCCTACCCTACCTCTCCAAAATGGCGGACTTACGTGGACTTTATAGAGGTTAGGTAAATATGTATATGGTTAATTGATTGGTATGATAAGTATCCCGCATATAGCACGATATACCCAAGTATTACCAAAGTTAGCGGTCGGGGAAATTACAATAAACTTTTCAAAAGGTTTATACCTATATATATATGTCGTTATTGTATATGATTATATCTATTTGGACATCCAACGAAATTATCAAAAGGGGGGAGAATTTATATATATATATATATCGAAGTGCACCTTCCCATGGTTTTATTAAGGTGGATATAAATATATATATGTGATATTATATATATATAGGTTGTGTATAGGGGTAGGAAAATGTTAATTAATCCTATCCAATGATATACATATAGGGATTGTATATGGTCTACGAATATGTTTTATAGATATATATATATAGGTAATATATATATTGATCCATAAGCAGCATAGGTATGATCGAAGGATGTGATTATACTTATGGACATTAAGAGCTGCATAGTATTTTGTGTATACATATAAACTGTACACATGGAAAATATTAGATGTTATTAAAAAGGAAAAAAAAAAGATATTAAAATTTAAATAGAGGAAGATATAACAATAGATGAAAATAAATACTTCATTTCTGAATATGGTATTCAGCCAACCTGTCCATAACAAAGAAAAAAAAAAAAAAAAAATGTCCTTAAACTGGAGGTGTTACAGCTATTCTTAGGCTTAATCTTAAGATATACATGATCAACCACACTGAACTCTCAGTGAACTCCCTTTTTGTCTGCATAACTTTTCTGTCTGTCCTGAGCTGTCTTGATATTTTTCTGAATCTATTTTACAATTCCTTCCATTTCTTGCAAAGCTTCTAGGCCAAGTACTAATTTATCCTCAGGTTGGCTCCAGCTTAAGGGAGTGTGGCACTTTATACCATAAATTGCTTCAAACAGACTCATATTTATAGACATTCGGTAGCTGTTGTTATAGGAAAATTCTACTAAATGTAAATAGTCTTCCCATTTTATTGGCCTATCCATCACATACATTATTAATATGTCTTCCAAAATTTGATTTGTCCTTTTAGTTTGACCATCCATTTGGGGACGATAGGCAGTACTGAAGTTCAATTTAGTACCCATGCTTCCAAATAAGCTCCTCCAAAATGTTGCAGTGGACTTTGCGTCTCTATATGAGATGATCATTTTAGGAACCCCATGTAGCCTTACAATCTCTTTCATAAACACATTTTCTACTTGGGCTGTTCCAAAGGTGGATTGAACAGGTATAAAATGAGCAACCTTAGTCAAAGTATCCACTACCACCATCACAGACTCATGCTGATATTTGGTTCTTCGTAAAACAGTTATAAAATCCATAGAAACAGTTTCCCATTTCCATTCTGAAATTGGTAAAGGATTTAACAACTCAGCTAGATGTTGATGTTCAACTTTGACTTGTTTACATTCAATGCATCTAGCCAAGTAACTTGCTACATCCTTTTTCATTCCAGGCCAAAATAAATTCTTTTTCAGAGCTGTGAGTAGTTTCTGGTATCCAGGGTGTCCATAATAAGGTTTTTTATGGTATTCATCCAAAATTTCATTTTCAAACAGTCTAAATTAGGGATGTATAATCTAGCTCTATAACAAATCAATCCTTTCTGATTTTTTGTGTACCCTTTCATTTCTTTTTTTAGCATTTGAGTCTGAAGTTTTTAATAGTTTTGATCTTGATCCACTACCTTTTTAACCAGTCCCTCTAAGTCAAAATTGATACTACTCCCAATGTTACTTATTCCTTGCCAAGAATTTATTCTTAAAGCATCTTCAATTTTGTTTTATTTTCCTTTGATATGTTTTATTTCCATGTCAAACTCACTCACGAAAGACAACCATCTAGCTTGTCTAAAATTCAGATCTGGTTGAGTGAAGAAATACTTTAGGCTAATGTGATCTGTCATCAGTACAAATTTGTTTCCTAGAAGATAGTGTCTTCACATCTTGAGAGTGTGTATTACAGCAGCTAACTCAAGATCATACACACTGTAATTTTGTTCATGTTTCTTAAGTTTTCTAGATTCATAAGCTATAATAGAATTTTCTTGTAACAGTAATCCCCCTAATCCTTCTCTGCAAGCATCTGTACATACTACAAACTCCTGATTAGGATTGGAAATCTCTAGAATAGGAGCTGTAGTAAGTTTTAGTTTTAATTGTTCAAATCTATTCTGGCATTTTTCGGTCCATTAAAACTTTATTCCTTTCCTTTGCAATGAATTTATGGGAAAGACTAAAGCTAAAAATCTTTCTACAAACCTTCTGTAGTATCCCGCAATCCCCATGAACGATCTTACCGAGGATACATCAGTAGGTACATGCCATTCTCTGATGGCTTTTATATTCTTGGGGTCTACAACAAACCCTTGTTCTGATATTATATGCCCCAAGTATTGAATTTTATCGTTAAAAAACTCACATTTACTAAACTTAGCATATAACTGATTTTATTTTAGAGTTTTCAACATGATTATGAGGTGTTCATTATGCTCTGCTTCACTTTTTGAATAGATTAGAATGTTGTCAATAAATACTAGCACAAACTTGTCTAAGTATTTATTCAAGACACTATTCATTAAACACATAAAAGTGGTAGGAGAATTTGTTAGTCCAAACGATAGGACTACAAATTCATAATGGCCATACCTGGCTCTAAATGTGGTCTTGCTGATGTCTTCATCTTTAATCCTTAATTGGTGGTAACTAGTCCTTAAATCAATCTTGGAAAACATGGTTTCCCCCCTAACCTGATCAAAAAGGTCATCTATCCTGGGTAAGGGATATATGTTTTTGATCGTCAATTTGTTTAATTGACGGTCATCAATGCACATTCGGAATGTACTATCCTTCTTTTTCACAAACAGTATCGGTGCTCCCCAGGGAGATACACTCGGTCTGATGTAACCCATTTCCAACAACTCTTGTAGTTGCATCTTTAACTCAACTAATTCAGGGGTGCTCATTCTATATGGGGCTCTAGAAACTGGATTTTCTCCGACTACTAAATCAATTGAAAAATTGATTTCTCTCTTGGGGGGGAATATGAGGAATTTCATCCAGGAACACTTCTTTAAATTCTCTTATCACTGGTAATGTTTCTAGCAAATGTTTCTCTGGTTGTTGTTCTAACTCTTCTACATGTAAAACATACACCTGATACCCTTTTCTAGAAGTTATTTTTAATTACAGAGCTGAGATCTGCCTCACAGATATGGGTTTAGGTTTTCCTTTGAGTGTTACTAGTTTACCCTCCTTATTAATGCAGTGTAAGGTTGTGTACAAACAATTCATCATAGCTTTCTGCTTTTCCAACCAGTCTATCACTATCAGTATATCATAGGAACCTAATGGCAGAATATTTAAATTTAATTCTATTTAATATCCATTCAATTTCATGGTTGTTTGAGGTAACTTATGAGTTACCTTGCGTTTTGTACCAATGGATAACTGGACTAACCAAGAATGCTGAAACTTCTCTGTTTTTAATTTACATTTCTCTACTACTTGACGACTAATATAACTCAAAGATGCACCTGGATCTATTAAAACTATAACAGATTCATCAACAATCATATCTTCCATTTCAACCATAGTATATTGGTGTTCTGCTTGTCAGTTTTCTAAGGTGACGCTGATGGTGGAGATGTTCCTTGCTACATCATTAACTATAGTGGCCTCTCGCAGTACTTGTACTGTCTGAATATTTCGATGTGGCAATTCACTTAATAAATGAGGTTCCTCACAACCCCAACACTTCAATTCTGGAACCTTCACCTTCTTGGATGTTCCATGAAGTCAATTCCCTTATGAGTCTGTCTTGCTCCTCGCTGGCTAAAGATAGCCTATCATTGTGGCTTTTAAGCTGTGCCATTTCTTTTTTCATTCTATACAACATGGCCATCAATGGAGCATTTGGATCCGGTGTGTTTTCTCCACCACCCAGATCTACATACAGCTCGTCCCCTTCAGTCATGGTTCGCAGCTGTATTCTTCAGTACTATTCATTGTACAAGAAATTAACATTAGCAAAAAATTTTAAATTTCATAAATTTTTACAGCAATGTATATTTCTGTGTGAGCACATATTTTGCCCAGTGGTTTTAGCTGATTCTCTGATGCCATTTGTAATGTCTCTCTTTCACAAAAAAAAAAGTTCTATTAGAATCACTAAAATATTCATTTACTATTAAACCAATTTGTTACACTCTCCTTCTATTAATAATAACAATTGGTTTATGAATTTCTAAACTTCTTATTTTACACTTCTAATGGTTAGAAATTTCTATACTCTTATGTCTTAATGTATACCCCCATCACTTAACAACTTACTACTTCCTAAATAAATTCTCACCACTTAATCATTTATCACCAATTCTTAATTGCCCTAAGCAACCATATGGTGGATTCCTTGTGGGGACCTATAGATATACAATTTCATACATACATATATATATATATATATACATATACATATACATATACATATACATATACATATACATATACATATACATATACATATACATATATATATATATATATATATATATATATACATTAGGAGTATGTATTGTTAATAACCTTTATTTTCTCAACTTTTTTCCCCATCTTCCTAAACCCTAAAACCTACATTTCCACATAAGCTAAGTGAAATCTTACCATCCAAGATTTCAATTTTTGAACTTCTCATAATGGAACTAAACCTTTATTAACATTATGTTAACGTTAATATTGTTGCTACCTCTCTCCAACCTAAGGTCAATGCAGTAATATGGTTTGATGGTATTAACTTAGGCCCTAATTTAATTTGTGATGTTTAATTATACCCTATTTAGGATTGGTTTTACAACCGCATACCAAGGAGATCAATATATGACTCATGATGGTAAGTTATGTCGTTTTGGTACAAGGGAATTTAAATGTGAGTTCTGAAAGTGTATGCCAAGGTTAGTAGCCATTAATGAAGCCAACTATTAAAACGTAAATCTTTGCGCCTAGTGCAATCCTCGCAAATCTGCACGTACTTTGTAACGTTTATTACATTTATAAGATTGGGATTTCTTCATTAAATTCGGCCTGTATGAGATCGCACGTCTCACGATTTTCACCCATGACTCACCGATCCACATAAGAAGCATCCAGATGGTGACATTTGTATGGTTGTCATGAATTAGGTTTTTTTTCCATCTACTAGGTTTTTAAATGCGAATTTTCCAGAAGAGTTTCATTCCTTTCATTATCGGTGAGTTTGGATTTCGTATTCTCCTTCAAAAATTTACGCACAGTGGTTATGGAGCATCTCCCTACTCCACAGATCAGTTTCTCCTTCACTTTTCCTCGGTAAGCTTTTCTTTATATTGATTTCACTGTAATTAATACTCATTTTGGAGTTAGACTACTAAGCTATTTGGCTTACGCGGCTCCTTCGTTCGACATTTTAATACACAGTCGTTAACCCCTGTTCAATTGTATTCTTCTTCCTTGATTTAAAATGTACAGCTTCTCCCTTAGAATGTCTTTTTTCTTTATTCATTTGTGAAGCGTTGATATATCCATTCATCTTCATTTTAAAACTCATAGTTTATTTGTTTAGAAATCATTATGTTGAGAATACAAAAATTTTATTTCTGTGAACACTTCTTTGCAACGGAAATAATTTTTAGTTTCTCTACCCTTGCCCTCTGTGGCAGATTCAACTTTAGGTTATGAATGGTTGCAAATGCAGTTACTGCTTTCCAGGAATCATGGTAACTCAAGGTAAGCTTTTCACATCGATTCCAGCAACCTTCCGATTTTCTCTTCTATGAAATTTGTAATAATCCCAATGATATAAATCTAAAATCGATTTTCTATTTCTCATACTTATATCCCATAATTTATTTGATATTTGATTTCATTTTCTCGTTTTTATTCTGTTGGGTTCGAGGATTAACGTAGGCCTCCAACTAAGCCGGTATGGAAAATCGAACCACTTCTACCTCTATCCCATTTTATCCATCCTCGTTCTCTACAGGTAATTTTGCTAATTTGCTTCTATAATTATAATGGTTTTGTTTTTCTTTTATATCCAATTAGGAACGACACTAATCCTTCCCTTTGTGAACGTGCAAGTAATAACCCTCTTTCATTTTTCTCACTTCAGGTTTAGCATGCTGCCTTTGGAATTATTAAATTTTTTTTATCCTAATCTACTGCTATTACACAGGTTGGTCTTCCACGTTTTGTGCGAAGTGCAGTGCTTCCCACATTCAAATTCGGATTCCTAATTTTTTTTTTATTCTTCTAATTTAGGGTTCGAGAAATTATCTTGGCCTCTTTGGCTAGTGTGAAGTTGACATAAAACTGAAACTAAATTTTCTTTTTACTGGCAGGGTGATATATTATCATGTATATAAGTGGACTGTGAATTTTGATCTTGTTCCAAGATTTAGCATGGTTTCATTAATTCAGATATTACTGCTACATATCTCACGTCTCTATTTTAACTCATATATATCAAATTAAAATTTTACTTCAAGGATAGGCATATTTTATTTCTGAAATCCATGTTATATAGACATCAAGTCAACTTACATAATTTATTGAATTCATATGTCAGTTTTCTGTTCAATATATTAATTTAGATTTCTCATGAATGTATCTATATACAATCAAAGAAAATTAATATTAGTATGTTATTTTTCAACAGAGAAGTAATACTTTCTCTTGGAGATACCGATCTCCAGATTTAAACCTATTACAAGTTTAGACATTCTGGCAGTTGGGTCTCAACAGAATACTCCCATACAACTATACGGATTTGAATTATCTATACCTCATCAAAATATATTAAATGTATGGGTATTAAATAACTCAACATATCAAATCTTAACTCACTCGCTAAAGCAAAACTTTATTTACACAAGCAATTTCATATAACTCTAAAAGAGATTAATTCTGTGTGTATACCAATTTCTTAGACTAGTCCTCCCAACCGTAGAGTTATATCTTCTTAACTCACCCCCGAGCTGAGACCTTAGCTTCCAGTGATAGAAAACCTGTGTCTATCCTGGAGCAGTTTATTTAAGTTGTGCTTTCCCAAGCCTGTTTCCAATTTCTGCGTCCAGAAATTTCAGGATGCTTTCTTCCTCATTTGCCTAGGCTTTCCCTCATTGAGGAACTTTAAAGCTATCTTTTCCGCTTTTCCATCTTTTTCTTCCTCTTCCCAATTACTTTCCTCTTTGTTGGGGAAATTAGATGTTTATCTCCAAATCTAATTTTTTAAATATTTTTTCCAAGGATTTTTGGAAGGTGTGGGAAAGTCTCATTACCTTATCCACATCTTCATGGATTTAGATTTCAGATCTCAATTCTAATTCTAATCATTGCACACATAACTTTTCCATTTATTTTTAATAATTAAAAATAACATAAATCCACATACTAGTTCTCCATTGGGGTCCACTTCCCCTTTGGACTTATTCAAATGTCAATTAAAAATCATAGAAACCAGGGGTGTTACATATTCCCCCTCTAAAAATAAACACCGTCCTAGGTGTTGAAAAAATAATTATCTAGATCACTGTGTAAACAGTGATGGATATTTTCCCATCATCTCATCTTCTCTTTCCCAAGTAGCCTCTTTGGGTGTGAAGTGCCTCCACTACACCTTTTCCCTGGCTATTGTCCAGTTCCAAAGTTCAATTTCTTCCCGCTCCAAGATTTGAAGTGGCTCTTGAAGGAATTCCCCTTCTGGTTCCACATGAACCACATTCCAATCAATAACGTGAGCAGAATCATGTACATATTTTTTCAATAAAGAAACATGAAATACATCATGAACCTTAATATGAATGGGTAAGGCCAATTTATAGGCCACTGGTCCCACTCTTTCCAACACTTCAAACAGTCCACAATATCATGGAGCTAATTTTGCACAACTTCCAGTGTGAAAATTGCTATTCTTAGGCTTAATCTTCAGATATACATGATCACCCATACTGACTCTTGATGAAATCTCTCTTTGTATGCATAAATTTTTTGTCTGTCTTGAGCTGTCTTGATATTTTTCTGAATCTGTTGTACAGTTATTTCCATTTCTTGCAGAGCTTCTGGGCCAAGTACTAATTTATCCTCAGGTTGGCTCTAGCTTAAGGGAGTGTGGCACTTTCTACCATAAAGTGCTTCAAACAGACTCATCTTTATGGACGTTTAGTAGCTGTTGCTATAGGCAAATTCTACTAAATGTAAATAGTCTTCCCATTTTGTTGGCGTATCCATCACATACATTCTTAACATGTCTTCCAAAATTTGATTTGTCCTTTCGGTTTGGCCATCCGTTTGGGGATGATAGGCAGTACTAAAGTTCAATTTAGTACCCATGATTCCAAATAAGCTCCTCCAAAATGTTGCAATGAACTTTGCATCTCTATCTAAGATGATCATTTCATGAACCCCATGTAGCCTTACAATCTCTTTCATAAACACATTTTCTACTTGGGTTGTTCCAAAAGTGGATTGAATAGGTATAAAATGAGCAACCTTAGTCAAAGTATCCACTACCATCATCACAGAGTCATGTTGATATTTGGTTCTTGGTAAACCAATTATAAAATCCATAGAAACAGATTCCCATTTCCATTCTGAAATCGGTAAAGGATTTAACAACCCAGCTGGATGTTGATGTTCAACTTTTACTTGTTGACATTCAATGCATCTTGCCAAGTAACTTGCTGCATCCTTTTTCATTCCAGGCCAAACTAAATTCTTTTTCAGAGATGTGAGTAGTTTCTGATATCTAGGGTGTCTAGAATAAGGCTGTTTATGGTATTCATCCAAAATTTCGTTTTTCAAAGAGTCTACATTAGGGATGTACAATCTACCTCTATAAAAAATCAGTCCTTTCTGATTTTTCGTGTACCCTTTAATTTCTTTTTTCAGCATTTAAGTCTGAAGTTTTTCATAGTTTTGATCTTGATCCACTACATTTTGAACTAGTCCCTCTAAGTCAAAATTGATACTACTCCCAATGTTACTTATTCCATGCCAAGAATTTCTGCTTAAAGCATCTGCAATTTTATTTTGTTTTCCTTTGATATGTTTTATTTCCATGTCAAACTCACTCAGGAAAGACAACCATATAGCTTTTCTAGCATTCAGATCTGGTTGAGTGAAGAAATACTTTAGGTTGATGTGATCTGTCATCAGTACAAATTTCTTTCCTAGAAGATAGTGTCTCCACATTTCGAGAGTGTGTATTACAACAGCTAACTCAAGATCATACACACTGTAATTCTGTTCATGTTTCTTAATTTTTCTAGATTCATAATCTATAATAGAATTTTCTTGTAACAATACTCCTCCAAATCCTTCTCCACAAGAATTAGGAGCTATAGTAAGTTTCAGTTTTAATTTTTCAAAGCTATTTTGGCATTTTTTAGTCCATTCAAACTTTATGCCTTTCCTTTTCAATGAAGTTATGTGAAAGGCTAAAGCTAAAAATATTTCTACAAACCTTATGTAATATCTCGCAATCCCCATGAACGATCTTACTAAGGATACATCAGTAGGTGCAGGCCATTCTCTGATGGATTTTATCTTTTCGAGGTCTACAACCAATCCTTGTTCTGATATTATATGCCCCAAGTATTGAATGTTATCCTTAAAAAACTCACATTTACTAAACTTAGCATATAGCTTATTTTCTTTTAGAGTCTGCAACATGATTCTGAGGTTTTCTTTATGCTCTGCTTCACTTTTTAAATAGATTATAATGTCGTCAATAAATACTAGCATAAACTTGTCTAAGTATTTATTCAAGACACTATTCATTAAACACATAAAAGTGGTAGGAGCATTTATCATTCCAAATGGTAGGACTACAAATTTATAGTGGCCATACCTGGTTCTAAATGCGGTCTTGCTGATGTCTTCATCTTTAATCCTTAACTGGTGGTAACCAGTCCTTAAATCAATCATGGAAAAAATGGTTGCCCCCCTAACCTGATCATAAAGGTCATCTATCCTAGGTAATGGATATATGTTTTTGACCGTTAGTTTGTTTAATGGATGGTAATCAATGCACATTCAGAATGTACTATCCTTATTTTTCACAAATAGTTCTGGTGCTCCCCCAGGAGATACACTCGGTCTAATGTAACCCCTGTCTAACAACTCTTGTAGTTGCATCTTTAACTCCACTAATTCAGGGGTGCTCATTCTATATGGGGATCTAGAAACTGGAGTTGCTCCAGGTACTAAATCAATTGAAAATTTGATTTCTCTCTTGGGGGGGAGAGGAGGAATTTCATCCGAGAACACTTCTTTAAATTCTCTTATCACTGGTAATGTTTCTAGCAAATTTTTCTCTGGTTGTTGTTCTAACTCTTCTACATGTACAACATACTCCTGATACCCTTTTTTAGCAGTTCTTTTTAATTGAAGAGCTGAGATCTACCTCATAGATATGGGTTTAGGTTTTCCTTTGAGTGTTACTGGTTTACCCTCCTTATCAATGAAGTGTAAGGTTTTGTCCAAAAAATTCATCATAGCTTTCTCTTTTTCCAACCAATCTATCCCTATAAGTATATTATAGGAACCTAATGGCAGAATATTTAAATTTAATTCTGTTTGATATCCATTCAATTTCATGGTTGTTTGAGGTAACTTATGAGTTACCTTGCGTTTTGTACCAGTGGCTAACTGGACTAACCAAGAATGATGAAACTTCTCTGTTTTTAATTTACATTTCTCTACTACTTGAAGACTAATATAACTCAAAGATGCACCTATATCTATTAAAACTGTAACAGGTTGGTCAGCAATCATACCTTCCATTTCAAACATAGTAGATTGGTGTTCTGATTGTCGGTTTTCTAGTGCGGCGCTGATGGTGGGGATTTTCCTTGCTACGTCATTAACTGTAGTGGCCTCTCGTAGTACTTGTACTATCTGAATATTTCAATGTGGGCAGTCCCTTAATAAATGAGGTTCCCCACAACCCCAACCCTTCAAAGGCTCCCTCATTTTAACAGACCCTTCTTTCTTATTATTCCCATTCATTGGTTTTGACCCAGTTTGAGATTGAGCAATTTGATTTTCACTCATTTTACTAAATTTCTTTCTATGGTGGTTCATACCAAAGTTTTTAAAATAGGTTGGTTTATGTTTCTTTCCACTAAAGCCACCCTTGTTTGACCAATTCTTTCCTTGTTCTGTCTTACCCTTGAATTGCTGGTAACATAATCTGGCTTTCCTCACTACCTCATCCATTGTTTTTGGGTTATCAAACTCTATCTTCTCCTTATAAATAGTAGGCAAACAATTTAGAAACCTCTATAATTTTTCCTTCTCTTATCTGATATAAGGTACATAACGTAACAAATTTGTGAACTTGGTGACAAACTCATCAATTATGAGCTGTTCCAATTTGAGTTCATGAAAATATTTTTCCTTGTCGTCATAGTAGCGTTCATTCAGGTATCGATTTTTAAACATGACTTGGAAGTCCTCCTAAGTCACCAATTTCTCATCAATGGCATGAACCATCTTTGTTTCCTCCCACCATAAGGTAGCCTTACCTTGTAGCTGATAAATAACTTGTCTGGCTCTTAAGTTAATTTCATATTCGTAAACCTGAAAGTATTTTATTATATTCAAAAGCCATGCCTCCGCATCTTCTTCCTTCTCTCCATCATAGGAGGGAGGTTTTATTTTCCGGAACTCACCCTGTAATTCCTTCTTTTGTCTAGACTGCTCGCTAGTAACTTCATCTTCCTCATAATCTTCTGAGAAATTGACTCTTCCTTTTCTCTTCCTTCCGGAACCTTCACCTTCTTGGCTATTTCACGAAGTCAATTCTCTTATGAGTTATCTTGCTCCTCGCTGGCTAAAGATAGCCTGTCATTGTGGCTTTTAATCTGTGCCATTTCTCGTTGCATTCTATGCAACATGGCCATCAATGGAGCATTTGGATCTGGTGTGTTTCCTCCACCAACCAAATCTACATACAACTTGTCCCCTTCAGTCATGGTTTATAGTTGTATTCTTCAGTACTATTCACTGTACTCGAAATTAACATTAGCAAATTTTTTAAATTTCATAAATTTTTACAACAACGTATATTTCTGTGTGAGCACATCTTTTTCCCAGTGTTTTTAGCTGATGCTCTAATACCATTTGTAATGTCTCTCTTTCACATTTTTTTTTCTATTAGAATCACTAAAATATTCATTTACTATTAAACCAGTTGGTTACACTCTCCTTATATTAATAATAACAATTGGTTTATGAATTTCTAAACTTCTTAGTTTGCACTTCTAATGGTTAGAAATTTATATACTCTTGTGTCTTAATGTATACCCCCCATCACTTAACAACTTACTACTTCCTAAATAAATTCTCACCACTTAATCATTTCTCACCAATTCTTAATTTCCCTAAGCAACAACATGGTGGATTCCTTGTGGGGGCCTATACATATATATAAATACGTTAGGAGTATGTATAATTAATAACCTTTCTTTTTTCAACTTGTTTCCCCATCTTCCTAAACCCTAAAACCGACATTTCCACATAACCTAAGTGAAATATTACCATCGGAGATTTTAATTTTTGAACTTCTCATAATGGCACTAAACTTTTATTAACATTTATGTTAACGTTAATATTGTTGCTACCTCTCTCCAACCTAAGGTCAACGTAGTAATATGGTTTCGATGGTATTAACTTAGGCCCTAAGTTAATTTGTGACGTTTAACTAAACCCCATTTAGGATTGGTTTTACAATCACATACCGAGGAGATAAATGCATGACTCGTGATGGTAAGTTACGTCGTTTTGGTACAAGGGAATTTAAATGTGAGTTTTGAAATTCTATGCCAGGGATAGTAGCCATTGATGAAGCCGACTATTAAAACGTAAATCTTCGCACCCAGTGAAATCCTCGCAAATCTGCACATACTCTGTAATGTTTATTAGATTTATGAGATTGGGATTTCTTCATTAAATTCGGCCTGTATGAGATCGAACGTCTCGAGATTTTCACCCATGACTCATTGATCCGCATAAGAAGCATCCAGATGGTGACACTTGTATGGTTGCGATGAATTACGTTTTTTTCCCATCTATTAGGTTTTTAAATGCAAATTTTCCAGCAAAGTTTCATTCCTTTCATTCTCAGTGAGTTTGGATTTCATATTCTCCTTCAGAAATTTATGCATAGTGGCTATGGAGCATCTCCCTACTCCACAGCTCGGTTTCTCCTTCACTTGTCCCAGGTAATCTTTTCTTTATATTTATTTCACTGTAATTAATACTAATTTCAGAGTTAGACTACTAAGCTATTTGGTTTATGCGGCTCCTTAGTTTGACATTTTAATACACTGTCGTTAACCCCTGTTCAATTGTATTCTTCTTCCTTGATTTAAAATGTACAGCTTCTCCCTCAGAATGTTTTTTTTCTTTATTCAGTTGTGAAGCACTGATACATCCATTCATCTTTGTTTTAAAACTCACATTTTATTTGTTTAGAAATCATTCTGTTGAGAATACACAAATTTTATTTGTGTGAACACTTCTTTGCAACAGAAATAATTTTCAGTTTCTCCACCCTTTCCCTCTATGACAGTTTCGAATTCAGATTATGAATGGTTGCAAACGCAGTTACTAATTTCTAGGAATCATGGTAACTCAAGGTAAGTTTTTCACATCGATTCCAGCAACCTTTCGATTTTCTCTTCTATGTAATTTGTAATAATCCCAATGATATAAATCAGAAATCGATTTTCTATTTCTAATAATAATATCCCAGAATTTATTTGATATTTGATTTCCTTTTCTCGTTTTTATTCTGTGGTTTACGAGGATTAACGTAGGCCTGCAACTAAGCCGGTATGGAAAATCGAACCACTTCGACCTCTATCCCAGTTTACTCATCCTCGTTCTCTACAAGTAATTTCTCTAATTTGCTTCTATAATTATAATGGTTTTTTTTATTTTATATCCAATTAAAAATGGAACTAATCCTCCCCTTTGTGAATGTGCAGGTAATAACCCTCTTTCATTTTTCTCGCTTCAGGTTTAGCATGTTGCCTTTGGAATTCTTAAGTTTTTTCAATCCTAATATACTGTTATTACACAGGTTGGTCTTCCATGTTTTGTGCGAAGTGCAGTGCTTCTCACGTTCGAATTCGAATTCCTAAATTTGTTTATATTCTTATAATTTAGGGTTCGAGAAATTATCTTGGCCTCTTTGGCTAGTGTGAAGTTGACTTAAAACTGAAACTAAATTTTCTTTTTACCGAGAGGGTGATATCTTATCATGTATATAAGTGGACTATGAATTTTGATCTCATTCCAAGATTTATCATGGTTTCATTAATTCAAATATTACTGCTACATATATCACGTCTCTGTTTTAACTCATATATATCAAATTAAAATTTTACTTCAAGGATAGGCATATATTATTTCTGAAATCCATGTTATATAGACATCGAGTCAACTTAGATAATTTCTTGATCTCATATGTCAATTTTCTGTTCAATCTATTAGTTTAGATTTCTCATGAATGTATCTATATACAATTTAAGCAAAGTAATATTAGTATGTTCTTTTTCAACATAGAAGTAATACTTTCTCTGGGAGATACCGATCTCCAGATTTAAACCTATTACAGGTTTAGACATTCTGGCAAATGGGTCTCAACAAACTACTCCCATACAACTATACATATTCTAAGTATCTATACCTCATCACAATTTGTTAAATGTATGGGTATTAAATAACTCAGCATATCAAAACCTAACTCACTCTCTAAAGCAAAAATTTATTTACACAAGCAATTTCATATAACTCTGAAAGAGATTAATTTTGTGTGCATACCAATTTCTTAGACTAGTCCTCCCAACCGTAGAGTTTTATCTCCTTAACTCACCCCCGAGCTCAGACCTTAGCTTCCAGTGATAGACAACCTTTGTCTATCCTGGAGCAGCTTATTTAAGCTATGATTTCCCAAGCCTGTTTCCAATTTTTGTGTCCAGAAATTTCAGGATGCTTTCTTCATGCTTTGCCTAAGCTTTCCTTCATTGAGGGACTTTAAAGCTATCTTTTCCACTTTTCCAGTTTTTTCTTCCTCTTCCCAATTACTTTCCTCTTTGTTGGGGAAATTAGATGTTTATCTCCAAATCTAATTTTACTAGCATTCCTTCCAAGGATTTCTGGAAGGTGTGGGAATGTCTCATCACCTTATCCACATCCCCATGGATTTAGGTTTCAGATCTCAATTCTAATTCTAGTCATTGCACATATAACTTTTCCATTTATTTTTATTAATTAAAAATAACATAAATCCACATACTAGTTCTCCATTGGGGTCCACTCCCCCTTTCGACTTATTCAAATGTCAATTAAAAAGCATAGAAATGAAGGGTGTTACATTTCTAATTAATTATTTAATCTAAAATTTATCATCTATAGCACCTAGGGAGAGGTAAAATCATCAAAACACAACACAAAACCACACAAAAATAATAAACACAATGGACAACAATGATTTTAGGTAGAAACCCCGAAGGGACAAAAGTGACATGTTATTGTTATATTTATTCTCATTCTCTTCTCATTAATAAATCAAATCTTTACATTTTTAGTTGGCCCCCACAATCTAGGAGATGATACCCCTTTAAACAGTAGTCCTAGCCACCACCAGTTAGGAAATATATACTCACATGATGTCACAAGTCACTACCTGCTAGAAGACACCACTCCCAATAAGTCTCACTCAACCACCATTGATGGAGCTACCACTCCTTAAATATCATTTCAATGACCACCACTAGGAAGGAGAAACTACCCCTTTATTTTTCATCCACTACTTAAGAAAGGAACCAATCTCCTCAAACTATCAAATACATATTTTCATTCATTTTCATACGAAACTACAAGCAGAACTTCACAGCTCAAAAACACATGTAACTTCTATTTGCAATATAATATTTTTTTCCAAGAATAAATTATGCATAAAAAACAGCATTCTGATGAATTCAACAGTAGAAAAAATGCACTCAATGATATTCAATCATTACTTACTCTATCTCCTTTCTCTTTGCATAAGATGTTGACTTGAGCACACATCTGCTACCTTTTGCAACTTTTGCAAACTACTTCAAATTTTCTGCACAATGTTCCTCACATATTGCACACTCCTCTCACACACTTCATCAAACTCAAAATACATCTAACCCAACCTTTCCTATAAATAATTTCCTAACATAAATAATTTTCTAAAGTTATTAAAACAATAAGTACAAGAGAATAGAAATCTCAACAACTCTTTTCACACTATTGAACTAGTCCGATATTTTGAAAATTTGTCCTCCTTAACTTGATCTTACTAGATCTTCACTGAATGAGGGAAATTTTAAAATTTAGCAGTTTTCAAGATTAAATGTAATGTTATGTGACCTTTTTAAGAAAATAAAATGAAAAAATACAATAGAAAATACCCATGTAGTTAGTTGAATGCGTGCACAATTCAAAAATTCAACATACAATTATCTTCGTTGGGATATTGTTATATATCCTTCCTAACGTCTTCCTACCTTCTTCCATCTACCTTTTCACATGTGGAGGACCTTGGAAATACCATATAAATTGTGGAATGTCAAATAATTTGTGAAATTACTTCTCCCGTATCTCTACACCCACTTATGTCCAATGTCTCCTATATCATTCTCCAATATCTCCCCCCCTCCACCCACCCGCCACTATTCGTGGTCCTCTAAGACCTGGTTATCCTAGACATAATAATGCTTATCCATAAGAAATTTCCTTAAAAAAAGAACATAATTAAATTAATGAATATAATATTTTTTATGACTAATACCTTACCTTTTTTTGAATGAATTTTTTTTTCATCATGCCCTATAATTCCTATTTAAGCACTATCTTTCCAAGTTTTGTGGTCATAATTTTTTACCATGATAATTTCACCCATAATTTTGATTTTCACCCTATTTTTGTTTCTTTACACCACTTCCATCATTTCTCTTGAAAACCAAAATAATCCAATATAGTTAAACAAGTAATAGTGTGCAATTGAAATGATCCTCAAACAAACCATCATAATTTGGGATCTCATTCGAGCATGTGTGTTGTATCAAACCTAGCATTGAACATTTACTTCCAAAAAAACAAACTTAGCATTGAAAAACATGTGCTAATTATTGGTATAGGTGTTCATGCATTACTAATAAAAACATATTGATGTTTCTCAGACTAACATCTGCCTACCTTCCTTCCTCTCCATTTTCACATGTGGTTGAACATGGCAGGACTCCATGAACTCTTTTTTGACATTACTTATCTCCCATCACCCCCTCCTCTCTCTCTATTTACTCCTCTCTCCCTAACCCCCTCCATCCCATGTCTAGTCCTCAAAACCTAGATGATCCTATACATAGGAATGTTTATCCATAAGAAATTCCTTTGTTAAAATAATATAATTAGAGTAAGTAATGAAAAAATTATTAAAATTAGTACCTTACCTTTTCCACCCCATTTTGTAACACTTGAATTTGTATTTACTAAACCAAACCTTGCTTTCAATATCCTCAAATAAATATTTTTCTACAATATAGAATCTTAGGAGGGGTTTTTCCCTAATTGTAGCCTAGTGCTAGGAGTCCAACATTATATATGATTTTCCCATCTAAGTTCCAGTTTGAATTTTATGCAAATTTGTGACTTCCTTACTATATCCATTAACAAACATATTGCAAATCTTGTATGGGATTATAAAAACAAAATAGAGAGAAAACATATTTCCATAAGATAAAACACATGTGCTTGGCCATGGCATAAGTGCACACACTAACAAAAATCACTTATGCCTGTTTTTGCAAAAAATAAACCCCTTGTGTAAAATTTTCATTAGCCTTTACTAAGAGGAACCTTCGATTTTAATATCCTAAAATTAATAATTTTTCATCTATGGAGAGCTAGGAGGGTGGTGTGACTAATTTTAACTTAGTACAATGATTCCAATGGAATTAACCGTTCACGCATTTAATATTTTTGTTAGAATTTGATGGCCAGTCATATCTTTATTCTGAAAGCCATTCATTGACATATGGTGAATTTGGTATAAGGGTATAAAAACCAAATCGAGTAGAAAAATTGAGTTCTATAAGCATTGGAACGTGTGTTTTTCTAGACCACATGTTATGACACTACCCACAATCTCTTGAGATGATGTTTTACAAAATATATTGCCTTATGCAAAATTTACATTGGTCATTTTGGAACAAAAAACTAGTTCTAAAAATCCTAGGTGGAGAGTTCCACTAGTTGTAAATCAATGCTAGAGTTCAATGAATTTTATGGTTTTACCACCCAATTCTTGAGTTTAATTCAATGGCAAGTTGTAGCTCTCTTCCTTAAGTGATTCAAGGACATAATATGAATATTTTCTAAGGAGATAAACACCAAACTGACTAGTATAAATGAGTCCCATAAGCATTGGAAACTATGTTTTTCCAATGCCTATGTGAGCACACTACTCACAATAACTTGATATATTGCTTTGAAAAATTCACCCACTCATGCAAAATTTGCATTGGTATTACTAAAAGAAATCTAGATCTAAAGTTTCTAAAATAATTCATTTTCTAGCCTATGTAATCCTAGGAGGGGTTCGCTCTTACTTGTGATCCATTACCAAGTATTTAATGGGATAAAATATTTTCCTATCCAAGTCATAGTTTGAATTTAATGGTGATTTGCAGCAAGATTCTTGGAGCCATTTAGGGATGCATTATGGATTTTTCCCATGGGTATGCATACAAATGGAAGAAATGGTATTATGTGAGAAATGATGCCTTTCATCATGGTCCTTCATTGTAGTAGAACTAAGGAAACCAAGCATCATTGTTTGATATATTTATACTAGCTCATATAAATCTTCATGGCCCAAGAATTCATGTCACAAGAAAAGGAAGGATAAGAAATGTTTGAATCGTAGAGATTACTTAGAATTATAACCACATATTTACCACTTTTGTTTCATGGCTAGTTATGAAGCATGAAGGTAAAATATTAGTGGAAGCACCAATATCTTCCAAGAATTTCTCCATGGTGCTTCATTTCTCATTGGAGGAGAAAATTCACATTGCTCCACTTCAACGTTTGAATTTTATGTTATTTTATTTGATATGAAATCCATTAGTCTAAATTACAATAGTCAATAAACCTATGGATATTTTAGCCCTATTTTCCTTCATGGTAGGCTCTCAAGGAGCTATACAAATTTTTCTTTTATATTTATCATGGTTTGGTCTAAGCATTGTTCTTTCTAGAACTAGATTTCCTCTGTAGGTAGGTGTCTATCTAGATATACATGTATAATCTCTTTCTTCTATGGTTTATTTTTAGCATCTTTTTTTAGGAATGCTAGACCATTTTTGGAAAATCAACTAATAGGAGTAGAAAATGATCATTATGCACTTTGTAATAATATTACAAAGCAATAGAAAACTTGCATTACAGTAAACAAAAATATGACAATGGTATCAACCCTTTCACAAAACATAATTATGTTGATAGAAGTGCAATAGGTTTTTCATAATTTTAGTTTAATTATAAATAATTATTAGGTGGATGTTAGAGATTCAACCTCCATGAAATATGAAATATGCCAAAATACTCATAGTAGTATTTACAGACCAAGGGTAAATATTTTTCTAAAAGTTAGTTGTGTTTTTTTTTTAATAGTAAGAAAATGTCACATCAACAAGTGTTATATTGTGCATGGGGTATGATAAACCATGGTATTGGCCCATGGTATTGCAAGAAAAGATATTTTCAAGTTTTGAATCTCCATGGTTAAGAATATTTTTGCATGTTTTCAAATTTCATACATGTTTAACTCATATATTAATTCATTTTATAATTCATAATAACAAAACATAAAACTAAATTATAATTTAGTAACTTTCACAATTTTTTTTAAATTTGGACAATGAGAAATATATCATAAAATAAAGTTTTGATACATGTATTGATGCCTAGATCCATGGTAACCATCATCATCATCATCATCATCATCATCATCTTGTTTTATCAATCATTTAATATATAAACTAAATTAGTAAAATAGAATATCGAAATAATAAATCACTTAATAACCACTTAAAATATAATTTAAAAATCTTTGGACCACATAGTCGAAAACTTGTAAGCATAGGAGGCTCAGAAATATTTATGAAAAAGAGGCTAGGATATATTAATGGCACAATTTCTCCTATAGAACCCTAAGTGAAAAAACTTTGAAACTATAAGTTAAAATTGTAGGTGAGGAAACTTGGGAATAATGAGAAATGTTGCAAAACTATGTAAGTTAATACTTTTACATTTGATCTAAGTGCTCATATATATATGCTTTATAAATCAACTTATTGTTTTCTTTATTTTTATAGTTTTTATCCTTTAATATTATTTTATAGGTTGTAATCCTAAAATAGATTTAAACCATTTTTGGCCTATGGTATCCTACTAGGTAGGTTGTCTCTTGTTATAACCCATTGGGAGGTGTCTAATAGAATCAATTATTTTTCCATCCAAGTCCTAGTCAGAATTTTATGGTGAGCTGCATATCATTTCATGGATGCATTCAAGGACACATTGTGAACTTTTTCTATGGGTATAAATATAAAAAAAAATATAATAAAAAGACTATAATATAATTTCAAGACACGAATGAGATTTTACAAAGAAACTGATGTGGATTTTAAAGGCCCTACGAAGACTTTCATAAATAAAACTATCATTAATGAAAATGATGCATAATAAATCTAAAGAATGCCTACAATTGAGACAACCATGCATCATTTCTCTTTAGGGATCTCTTCTTTTTTTATTTGGATTGTAAAAGATATTTTTTCTTGTTCATTTACATTTTAACATCCATTACTTTATTCATAAATATATAAAGGAGTAACTCAATAAATATGTGCAAAACCATGTATGTATGACTTTCCATCAACATTTTTATAGTTGTAATTATGAATTCTATTTTCCATATAGATAGTTTGTGGGATAAAAGTTAAAATTAGTGTGGATATTTTTCCAAATGGTGGAAAAACCATTTTCATATGAATTTCACAATGCTATTTTAAAACCTCAGTTTTTCCTAAGAGGTCAACAAAATATTCCTATTTATGAATTGTTCTTGGAATGTTATATTTTCTCATATGACGGATATGAATTAATGAAATATTATATCAATGGAATATTTTTTATTCTAATGTGAATACTTTGTAACCAACACAACATAATATACTCACATGTTAATGTTAAAAGTGAAATAAGAAACGAAAAGGTTAAAAGAAATAAAGTTTTAAAAAATATAATTTGTGAAGTGCATCTTTGGAAATGAAAAAGGATTTCCAAAGATTAGGAGAGTTTGAAAAGGGTTAAGACTTGTAAAAAAATAAAAACAACATTTTTTTTGTTTTATTTTCAAGTTATATGTGATCCTATAGGCTTGACATTTGGCCCGAGGAGATGTGACTTAGTGGTATCTAATTCTTCAAATTTAGTTGGGGTTCGTACCTCGGCCACACCAGCCAAAAGAGATGACTCAATTTTTAGCATGTTTCCTTCGCCTCGGAAAATACACAACCACCCCCCTTGAGGTTTCATCCTGGGTGTCCTTGCTAGCGAGGATCATCCTCAACCATTTTTTCTAGTGGTACTTGACAATAAAAATAACATTAAAAGGTGTATACAAGATAAAAATTAAACCAAAAAATCAAAAAAGAAAAAACATATTAAATAATAAAAACACTAATTAATAAATATATATAATAAATTATTTTTTATGAACACGAAGGTTTAGTGATTAATATAATTAATAATGGGTCCTTTGCATGTACGGTAGCATGAGAACATCAAAGTGATGCTGCAAATGGTGGTAACTCCACCACTCCATGTAGGTTAGCATGAGAACATCGAAGTGATGTTGCAAATTGTGGTAACTCCACCACTCCAGTTGAGTACAAGATTTTAATGTCTATACCTTTCCTCTGACAATGAATTAATTACAACATTTCCAGTCCATAGGAGGGTCATAACACTCCTTTATTATGTAATTATAAGGTATCAAGGTATTCAAGGTAGATTCATACTCAAGAAACTAAGATAGCCACCATAAACGATAATGACATCTCGAAGGATTTGGTGTGGCATGAGGTAGATCAATTAGATATCCCACGTGCTCTTCATGATAATGTTGTATGGTGTTTTCAAATGTGGGTGAATTATGGAGGGTATTTGGGGCAATATCCTTATTTCACCTCCCAATTTCCCCACTACTTAGTGGATTTTATGGTTTGGTTTTCAATACATTTCTCTAGTTCTAATTTACATTTGACCTTTAGGCTCAATGTCTCAGATATTTTCCCACGCGAGAAAATACCCTCTCAAGGAAAGCCTCTGCCACACTCCACTAATGCACTCATTCCACCTCATCGGGTCTATATAGTTTGATACATTTATACTAGCTCATAGAAATATTCATGGCCCAAGAATTCATCTATCAAGAAAAGGAATGATAAGAAATGTGTGAATTATAACCACATATTGACCACCTTTGTTTCATGGCAAGTTATAAAGCATGAAGGTAAAATATTAGTGGAAGCACCAATATCTTCCAAACATTTCTCAATGGTGCTTCATTTTTCATTGGAGGAGAAAATTCACATTGCTCCACATCAACATTTTAATTTCATGTTATTTTATTTGATATGAAATACAGTAATCTAAATTAAAATAGTCAATAAACCTGTGGATATTTTAGGCCTATTTTCTTTCATGGTAGGCTCTCAAGAGCTATGCAAAGTTTGCTTTTATATTTGTCATGGTTTGGTCTAACCATTGTTCTTTCTAGAACTAGATTTCCTTTGTAGGTAGGTCTCTATCTAGATCTACATGTATAATCACTTTATTCTATGGTTTATTTTTAGTCTCTTTTGTTGGGAATGCTAGACCATTTTTGGAAAATCAACTAATAGCAGTAGAAAATAATTATTATGCACATTTTAATAGTATTACAAAGAAATATAAAACTTGCTAACAATATATATATATATATATATATATATATATATATATATATAATGAGTTTCCAATTTTAATTAAGTCAAATCCTAAATGCGTAAATAATGGCAAGACTAAAATCCTTCAATTACAAATACTTTGTTTGAAAAATACATGAACTAAAGATCTCATAACTCGTATCACTAGAATCCACATTGCAGTAATTTTAAAAATCCTATTTAAGTATTGAATTTCCATTTGAACCTTCACCCATTGAAAATAATGTATAACAATATACCAACAACTAGCATAAAGCATTACATTAAAGAAAAATATGACAATGGTATCAACCCTTTCACAAAACATAATTATGTTGATAAGAGTGTAATAGGTTATTAATAATTTTAGTTTAATTATAAATAATTATTAGGTGGATGTTAGAGATTCAACCTCCATGAAATATGATATTTGCCAAAATATTCATAGTAGTATTTACAAACCAAGGATTAATATTTTTCTAAAATTTAGTTATGTTTTTTTTCTTTTTAATTTAAGAAAATTTCACATCAACAAGTGTTATATTGTCCATGGGGTATGATAAACCATGGTATTGACCCATGATATTGCAAGAAAATCTATTTGCAAGTTATGAATCTCCACGGTTAAGAATATTTCTGCTTCTTTTCAAAATGCATACATGTTTAACTCATATATTAATTCCTTTTATAATTCATAATAACAAAACCTAAAACAAAATTATAATTTAGTTAACTTTCACGATTTTTTTTTTTTTTTTATAAATTTGGAAAATAAGAAATATATCATTAACTAAATGTTTTGATACATGTATTGATGCCTAGATGGACGGTAACCATCATCTTATTTTATGAGTCATTTAATTTATAAACTAAACTAGTAAAATGGAATATCAAAAATAATAAATCACTTAATAACCACTTAAAATATAATTTAAAAATCCTTGATCCACATAGTCCAAAACCTCTAAGCATAGGAGGCTCTCAAATATTTATGAAAAAGAGGCTAGGATATATTAATGGCACAATTTCTCCTATGAAACCATAAGTGAAAACAACTTTGAAACCATAAGTTAAGATTTTAGGTGAGGAAACTTGGGAATAATGAGAAATGTTTTTCTTTTTTTATTTTTATTTTTATTTTTATTTTATTTTATTTTATTTATTTATTTATTTATTTATTTTTATTTTTTTTTTTGAATAAGTCTATTTCTATTTATATAACATAATAATATATGGCGACTGCAGCCTCAGCTAAGTGAGCCTGAGAGCTTGGTACAAGCTATCAAAAAAACATGATTATAGACTGCCCCTGAGGGGGAAACCAGTCCCTTAGATAATTGTCTTGCCACCCACTTAGGGGAAACCAGCATTAAGTTTAGAAAATAGACAACATTTTTCATTCTCATCAAAAGAGAGATTATCAAAAAAACAAAAATAGACCCATGAGACTTGGGCTTCGGAGCCATAGTCCAGTAGAGGTTACAGTGTTTACTTATCATTTGCAGAAGAGGGAGATTCCTCCTCGATGAGGCACCTGTGTTCACCACTGCTGCCATATTCATCTTCAGTTGCTACATAGGTGGCTTTTCCAGCTTCATCATGCAGCTTTTCCTTGGTGTCGTCCCTTTGACCAGTCTTACCAGCACTTTCCATCCTTGGTGGATCTCTCTCATTCTTGGAGTCGTCTTTGTCCCGAGGGTTCTGCTGAACAGGAACACCTAAAGTGGTAGAGCTTGTTTCTTCCTCCCGGAGGGTGACCGTGATGAAGGTGGTGATAACAGGTTTTTCCATGGTGCAAGTGAATTGAAACTCAGCTCTATGGGTGGTTTGGTGGAGGGAAATTAGGGCAGTTGGAGTGGAATCAGGGGTGGCTAAAGGCTGAGAGGCTGGTTGCGAAGGAGACGCAACGTCATGAGGCTAGGAGGCATGGAAAGGGTGCACCTGCCCATCAAGCCTGGCTCTTCACCGTTTGCTCCGGGTTTCAGGGTAGTGGCCATGAGAGAAGTCAGCGAAGCCAAAGATTCTACTTCATCTCAGAAGTAGGGGCCATTTTTGAATAACCATGGAAACAGAAGTTGAACCAACATCGGCAATGGAGAAAACAAGATATTTCAATCGCATGGATGAGGCCTTCGACATCCTATGTTTATCTATCTCTCTAGAACTGCTATTTCATGTTGAATCATGTTCAAATCCAAATTATGTATGGAAAAAATTGGAAGGATTGTTTGGAAAACAGGATGAAATGCAAGGTCACATTCTCGAAAATGAGTTAAACTCATTAGATCCAAGAAATTTTGAGAACATTCAAGATTTTTTCACAAGGTATAAAGCCTTGTTTCTTTAGCTAAAAGGATGTGGGATCGACAACTCCAAGAAAGAAAATCAGTTGATTTTTTCCATTTTATCAAAACTTGGTCCAGAGTATCCAATATTCGTCTCTACATTCCACACAGTAAGATATGCAACTGGTGCAGCTTGGAAGATGCCCTCACTGGATTATATTATTCAGTCTTTGATGCATGAGCAAGATAAGCTCATAAAAATGGGCACACTTAAAAATTCGAAAGCACACGCACTTACTGTGCATGCAAAAGGAACGGAAAATTCCAAATACCATCAAAAAGGAAAAGGGAAGAAGGATCCTAGTCCAAGAAAGGGAGGAAATCCCAAACCCCCTGATGGATCATCCAAATCAAAGGAAAGGAAAGGAACGAAAGGTCAATAAATGTGCAATTATTGCCACCATGGTTTTCACCTTGAATCTACATGCATGAAGAAGACTATAGATCTTATGGCGCAGACACTCCAGCAACACAATCTTGAAGACCACATTCCTGAGAATGCCAAGAAGAAGTCTGGAGAAAAATCACCATATCCAAGTGGTAATGGGCATCCTTTGATTGCTCTTCATTATGCACCGCAAGAATGGATAATCAATTCAGGAGCTTCACATCATATGGCTTCTTTAAAAGAATCCTTTTCTTCTCTACATGCATACTCAGGACCTTCTATTCTCATGGGGGATAATTCTATAGTTGCAGCAACTGGACAAGGAAGAGTGCAATTTGAAGATGGAAGTTTTGAGAATGTCTTGTATATTCCAAGGCTTTCTGTGAATCTTCTCTCATTGTATCAGATGACACACACAGGCAGTGGAAGGAAAGTGGAATGTACACCGGATTCCATGAGAATTAATGACATGAAAACCAACTTGAAGATTCCATCTGACAAAGTAAATGATCAAGCTCGTCTGTATACATTTTCTGATTTTGTTCCTTAATCAAATTCCATTTTTCTACTTATGCATGAAAATGAAGAAAGTAGAATTTGGCACGAGAGATTTGGGCACTTGAATTTCAGATATATGTAATAGCTTAGCAAGCAAGGGATGCTCAAAGGATTGCTGACCATTGAATTTTGAAATGGTGTTTGTAATGGATGTGCTCTTGGAAAGCATCCACAAGACAAATTCGAGAAGGGGCATGCATGGAGAGCCACTTCACCTTTGGAACTTGTACACAGTGATCTCATGGGTCCATTTCCAGTGCTTTCAATGAGAAAAGCAAGATATGTGTTGTCATTTATAGATGATTACACGAGATTCACTTCGGTTTACTTATTGAAACTCAAGTCTAATGTTTTTCAAAATCTAAATATTTTCAAAGCGCATGCAAAAAATTAGTCTGGAAAATGCATCAAGATACTCCACACAGATAATGGGACAGAATATGTCAACAAAGATATCAAGAATCTTTGTAATGAAGCAAACATACAGTTGCAGCATACAGTTCCTTACACTCCACAGCAAAATGGCGTGGCTGAAAGGAAAAATCAATCTTTGAAAGAGATGGCTAATTGCATGTTGAATGAAAGATCTCTTCTGTTGAAATTGTGGGCTGAAGTTTTCAATTGTGCCTCATACATCCAGAACAGATCTCCTCATAAATCTGTTACTAGAAAAACACCTTTTGAGGCTTGGAAAGGCATGCAACGTGAAGTCAATCATTTTCGCATTTTTTGATCTTGAGCATGGGCCCGCATTCCTACAGAGAAGAGAAAGGCTTTTGAGCCTCAAAGTAAAGCATGCATGTTTGTTGGATATTCTAATCAATTCAAAGGGTACATATTGCTTGATATCAACACTGAAGAGCTCTTTATTGAAAGGAGTGTAAAGTTTGACAAAGATATTTTGCATGCACCAGCAGATGAACTTATTACCAAGTTTCCATCACCACTCATTGATGAATATGCATATGAAACTTTAGGTCAGAATTCTGATGAAGATGAGTCTTTTCCTGTGACACCTGTTGGACCACCAGTTGTTGAACATCGAGATGATACTTCCACATGTAGTTTGAAATATTCTCGACCACCTTCAACACAAAAATGGCACAGCATGAGTGATATCCTTGATGATCCTACCTCTATACCTTTGTTTGAGGAAGATCCGTAAGCAATCTTAGCTATGGAGCCATGCATGCCCATGCATGCTTATATTATGCATGCATCTGATACACAAACTTATGCAAAAGCAAGTGGGCATCTTGAATGGGAAGTCGCAATGGATGAGGAATATAACTCTCTCATTGAGAACCAGACTTGGGATTTGGTTCCACTACCTTCCAATCACAAACTTGTGAGGTGCAAGTGGGTTTACTGGACCAAGAAAGCATCAAATGGCCAAGTTAGTCGATATAAGGCATGATGGTAGCAAAAGGGTTTCAGCAAGTACATGGTGTTAACTATGATGAGACTTTTTCTCTAGTGGAAAAAATGGATTCCATTCGGCTAGCTCTCTCCATTGCAGCAACAAGAGGATGGGAGGTGCATCATATGGATGTGAAGAATGCCTTTCTTAATGGTGATCTTGAGGAGGAAATCTATATGGAGAAGCCACCGGGATACATGCACAAATCATCTCTGGTATGCAAACTAATGAAGTCTCTCTATGGCCTCAAGCAGGCACCTAGAGCATGGTATGCAAAGATGGATTCTTATTTGTTATCTCAAAAATTTGTATGCTGCAAATCTGATTCCAATGTTTATTTTTTGAAGAAAATTGACTCCTTTTTTATCATAGTGCTCTACGTAGATGATCTTTTGATAACCGATAGTTCAACTTCTGTCATTACTAAGATTAAAACTGCATTGCATAAGCAGTTTTCTATGACAGACATGGGCTTGCTAAATTTATTCCTTGGACTAGAGATCAATTAGTTTGATTCTGGGATTACGATTTCACAACACAAGCATGCTACAGATATTTTGGCAAGTTTTCACATGAGTGACTGCAAGCTAACAACCACACATTTCTTATCAGGGATAAAGCTTGAGAATGGCAAAGACACACCATTGGTTGATTGCACATTGTACCGTCAGCTTGTGGAAATTCTTATTTATCTCACTCACTCCCATCCTGATCTCTCATATGCCATAGGATTAGTTTCCAGATACATGCAAGAGCCACATGAGTTGCAATGGAATGCTGCAAAGTGAATCCTTCATTATGTCCAGGGGACAATCACCTATGGGATCCATTATGAAACCAATTTTTCTTTGAATCTCATTGGGTTCACAGATTCAGACTGGGCTGGCGACACCATTGATCGCAATTCCACCCCTGGTTATGTACTTAGTTTGGGATCCGACCCAATTTGTTGGTCAAGCAAGAAGCAGGCCGCCATTGCTTTATCATCAGCAGAGGCCAAGTATAGAGGAGAAATCAATGCCACTATTCAGGCCATTTGGCTACAACATTTCCTATCTGAGCTTGGGAGCAGTGTCCATCATCCAACTGTCATCTAGTGTGATAATCAAAGTACGCTAAATTTTTGCAGAGATCCAATGCAGCAGAAACAGACCAAACACATCGAGATCCACATGCACTTCATTAGAGAACTCATTCATGATGGGATCATCGATCTTCAATACTATTCTAGTTCCAAGAAGAATGTTGATATCTTCACCAAGACTTTCACTGAGCAGAAGTTTTGATTCCTACGAGATCGTCTCGGGGTGAAGGACATGACTGCCTAGCAGTTATCTTTTCTCTACATTTCATTATATTTTGAGGGGGGGTTTTCTTCCCTCTGGGCTTCCCTCTTTCCTCCTTTTTTATGAATTGTATATGGGTACCTAAAATGGTCATGTTTTCGGGACTTATTCATTTTTCATCACACTCACCTAAGTTATGCTTAAGGGGGGGTGTTGGTGTACATGCACCTAGATTAGTTGTGTTGGTGTACATGCACCTAGATTATATTTAGTTAAACTCTCGATATTGCATGTGATGTGCACTTAGCTTAGTTAGTTAACTTACTTCTTGCATGCAATGTGCACTTTCTTAGTTAGTTAACTTACTGCTTGCATGTGGTGCATGTGCACATTAGCAGAACATAAAGCACACTTAGCTTCAATTAACTCTAACTACCCATATTTATTGCATGTACAACTAAGCTTAACTTAGTTGCTTTTATGTATTTATTCCAAAAATAATATTGTAGAATCAATTTCATTCTTTTCTCTATTCTTCCTCGCTACTTCCTTCTCTTGAAAGTTTGTTCATTGTTTTGCGAATCTAGATATTTGTATCTCAAAATTTTACAGTTCTTATAAAATTAATCGTGTGATGGATCTTATTTATAGACAACGTATAAGTCGCATGTATAGTGGAACTATTGGTGGCACATTTTTATGGTTCCAAAGATGTATGCAAATCAACGAAATTCAAGAAACTTAACTTAAAATCATGTCAAGGAGAAACCCACCTTTGTCACTAACTAGTTACCTTCAACATTAGGGAATGTTGACACCTCTTCTTTTACAATTAATTAATCTCTGCAATCTCTTACGCTTGGATTTATTTGTTCAACCTCACTACGTCAACATCTATTTTTCACAATTAAGTCGTCCATCCAATCGGTTGCTTCAACCTCATTTGTGCATTTGCGTAGACACTTGTTTTTTGCAATGCGATCTCTCCAACATCTTATGTTTGGTTTTCCCTACCACACATCCATAACTATGATCTGATTTCATCTTTTTTTCGCGTCTTTCTCTTTCACTTTCAAATGTATAACATTCGATTTCAACTTAGCATATCTCCAACCTCCTCAATCATGTATACATATCCATATTTGATAGGTTTAACCTTTAAATATTTGTTACTATATCTTCAACTATTATATATTTTTAATTATCATAATACTATCACTAATTCAGATATTTTTTAAAAATAATATAAAATTTAAATTAATAAAAAATATTTTTTAAAAATATATAAAAATAATTTTATTTACATGGGATTGAAAAACAAGTTTTTTTTTGTAAAAATAAATATGACATTTGTTTTTTTGTTTTCTTGATTTAGATAGACAAAACATCGCACTATTTTCCTCTAGTTATTATTTTAATAGAAAATTTGTTTTTTTTATAGCAATTAAAAAAATAAATTGGATCACTTTGATATTTTCTCTATTTCACATCAAATTAGGGAACAAGGATAAGCAAAAGAAAACCTATTGTGGTGAGTTGAAATTACTAATGATTCTAGTAGTACTTTCAAAATTTCGATGCTACTTGCAACTCCACTTTTTCCTTCATTTGGATTGGTGAGTGCATGTCGTAGGAATAATTCCAATCTATAGCAATATGTATTTCCATTAGTGTGAATGTTTGTTGGATTAAAATAGTATTCGTAAGGTTTGTAACTTTTAAAGAGGTCATCAACTATAGAGAGTGCAATACATATAGAAGAATGTTTTCCACTATGTCTGACATTTTAGTGATAAATTCATTTATATCACAAAATTTATGTTATATGTTAATATAATCGTATCTTATATGTAATTTAATCGCATATTAAATTTCCAAAAATAAGTCTATTATAGTTTTATTTTCTTTATTGAGTTGCAAAGAGTAGTATTGATTTTCAAGAATCATGAATAATGTAAATGTATTTTCTTTAGCTAAAATCCTTAGAAGTGAAGTAATATTTATATTTATTTGTTTGGAGTCATCATTCTAGTGGAGCTAATAGCCCTCCCTGAGTCGGTCCCACCTAATTTGGGGTCGGGATTGATCGAAATCTTCTCCTCTTAATGTTCTCATTGTATAGTGGCCTAACCAATGCGTGGTCGATATTCCATCTATGCAAATAAAATTGGACTTGGCCCTAGCACCCATGATCCTCGTCTTTCCACAATTAATATATCTAATTATATAATATGGTAAATATGGTTTAATAACATATTTATTTTATAATTTAATGAACATGGTAAGGAATTAAATTTAAACAATACAAATATACATCAATGTCTTATCATTATATTATTATGATAAAATTTAAATAGTGATAATTATTTTATTCTAATTTTTTAATAAAATATAAGTCTATATAACGTAAAATCAATAATAGATAATTCATCATGAATAAAAAGGTGTTATTGTACCATTCATGTTTTCAAAATCACTCAAATTTTAAATCCTCATGAGTATTACAAATATTAACATACAAATTTCATGAAAAAAAAATAGAAAATGTGACTGAAAAGATTTAAACTTTTCAGCTTAACACTCTATGAGCTAGAGGCTAAACATAATGTACATTGAATAATTTGAAGAATAAATGGACAATTCCCCAAGATTTCTTCACATATATTTAGAAATAGGAAGAGATCTCACACAATACAGTCTTGAACTAACAAGGTTAATGGTAAAGCCTTCACATTTTTCCTAACTGTAAATATATTTATGAATTTGAAAGTTACATGCAAAAGTACTAAATGGGTCGGTTCAAATAGTGTGGATATAAGGCAATCGATTTTTCGTTGACCATGAATTAATTCCTTATTTGACTAAAATTATTGTGTATTTAATCATATTTATTATTATCGAATATAAAAAATTAATGTCTATGGAAATTATGTCACATTTCATATCTTCAATGTTGCGCTCTCTTAAGATTGTAACCAAAATATATAGGTCATTACGTGCCTATCTCACTTGCAGTCCAACATCGTGTAACCAAAACCATTTTACATACATTTCAACTAATTTGTAAACAAGTGTTTTGTGGACCCAAGAAGAATAGGTCGGAGGTAGGACTCCTTTCTGGTTCACCAAATTTTTAGCTCTCGTCTATGGGCAAACTCGACCTAAATTCGGGGCTACAACTACTCCTGCGACTAGAATTTGTGCACGGCTACCCGACTACTAGAAAACCCATGACATGAAGTTGGGGTCAGGTTGAATTTTGATTTTGAGGAGTGAAGAATATATCAGAGATCCGACCTCCAACTATGTCAACGAAGTGTAAGTTCCTCAATCCGTTGTGGCCCTCACTAACACTTCCATGCTTAGCTTCCATTCTTTTGATATCCATCTCTCTCAAATAACCATTTGAGGTTAAGTGATTTACAATGAAATCTGTAATCTAAAAGAACAATATGTGTTATGAATTTGTGGTATCACAACACTACTGGAGTTGGACGAATTATTAGGTGAAGGTGGCTGAATTTAAAAACATCAAAAAATATGTGACGTGCTAATTAATGTAATGTGGCAGTCGATAGTGAATTCCCATTGAATGTTGAATTCTATTAGGTACAAAAGTGGATTGCAATGAGATAGACAACAGTCGGTTGCAAAGAAAAGTAGAACGTGAGATAGAGAAAACCAAAATTACTTCATTTATTTACATGAATCAGAAATAACAAAAATTGTATTGGTAACATATAACAAAGATAATTATGCTTTCATATGTTAATGTTGCAGAGAAATAAATCATGATTAATACCTTTTAAAAGTTTATGTGGTGTCAGAAATACGTGTGATGAAATCTATTCCTCTTAACGTTATTTATTGTTTACAAATCATGATATAATGTGATTTTACTTATAATATAATATATCGTGGAATGATTCAGAACTAAAGAATATTATTGAATATTAAATATAAGAAGATGTAATTACAAGGAAAAGAATGCTCCTCCCTTGGCATTGATGTCAAATTAAACAAGATCATCCCTCCTAACGTTTACCTTTGAATATTTTCTCCACACTTTCTCCCCCTTTCACATCAATGGAGAAGTGCAATTCATAGCAATTCCAACACAAAATACATAATATTGACAACGTAAAATTCCAACAATAAGATACTCCCCCTGAGCTACAGAACACACTACCCTTGCATGAATTAAAAACTATTCTCCTTTGAACAAAAAATGCCAATATTTTCCTGAAAATATCTCATCCATACTCCTGTTCATCAACATTCGCCGCTTCATATTCCTCCTAGCCTCATGAAAGGGGCTACATCAACTGGATCAAAGAATCCACTAAACATCAAGAAAAAATTATATGAAGTGATATACATGGCTTCATGATAATACATGGTTGTAACAATGATTCCCAAAAACCCATACATGGCATTAACAACTATCATAGATATATCTCAAAGCATGCTTGACTAATTACTACATAACTAGCATGACCCAATGATAAAAGAAACAATGTTACAGGGATTTATCTCGCACTCTAGGGTTCATAGATGTATGAAACAAAATGATCCACTACAATACATTTCAAACACCATGGATCCCCTCTGTGCGTGATTGATACAAGAGTGAGACAATCTCTTCCACATGCCCATGCATGGCTATCACAAGTGCTACTAAAATGCACACAAGAGTTCTCTCTCCATTGCATTCACAATTCAATGATATAATGCATGTACATGCCATTTATGGGAAGTAATATGTTCTCTATGTACATCCAGTAGCAACAGAAAAATCACAATACATCGCATTTTATAATAGATATCTACTTTCAACACCTCAACCATAATATGAAACATCAACACTAACAAAAATGTGATTTCAACGAAGGCTCTTGACGACATCTAAAGTTCTCACAATCCATCAAATATAGCAACAAATAAAACTAATTATAAACATGTCAAATACCAATCAACAAAACCAATAATCTGTCTATAGAAAAGTCATGGAAAGAGAACAAGATAACCACTATATTCTGCACGAACATCAAGAACATGCTATTCTAAACTGGTAGTAGCAACATAAATATCATGACACAATGATAGTACAATATAACTCCTCCTCATTAACGAAAGTGTGATATCATCAATAGAGTAAAATACATACAAGCATACTTCTATAGCACCAACTCTATAGCAATAACGAAAAATAACACATCAAAGAAGCAATGTAAAAGAAATTATATATATAATAGCAACAAGAACATAATATTTTTCAATGAAGCACTGCCAACAACTCATGAACTCATAATATATTTTTAACTCTCACTATCAGGGCCAACACACTCTCTACACGTATAATGAGATTAAAATCCCAAGCAATAGATGCATGTCAATATCTTAAACCAAAACATCATAGGTAACAATTACATGCTCTTAGAAAAATCATGCCACATCAGACTAGCTCCATGCATATCAATACTAAAAACCACAAACAACTCTTTAATCCAACTCTCTCTAACTCATAATATCGTCACAACTAAATCATATAAATTCCTAATTCCTAAGTAATGGCATGCATCATACATCGAGATATATATATACCATGAGTAGAAATATGCACACTCCAGATGTGCTAACACTAATGCAACATCATCTGATCTCCATAACAATATCACATGCATGATAATACATGAAATTAATGTGATATATAAATATGAGCACTAGAATCATACTAAATTTCCCATGCAAGCATACTAAAACATCCTAACAGAAAAATATGAACTAGATTAATCATGTGGCAGCAACAAAAAATCCTTATTCAACAATATAGAGAAACTGCATATGAGAAAATAAGTGCTTGGTTATCTCCTTAAGAGCGAACATAATGACAACAATATGGTAGTCCATTAGAAGCATGAATTCTCCCCTTGAATGTGTGATATTCCGTCACTCCTTGAAAAATCTATGTATGAAGAGTTCATGCTCTAAATCTTGATCACAAAACTTTGAGAAAATTCACAATTAGTACCATAAATCATTGTATCATATAATTAGCGACAAAAGGAATGATCTTCAACAAACCAAACTAATATAAATCATGACATGAAAACAACCTCCCACAACCTCGTCATAATCTCTCACCATATATATGAATCATTAAAAATATGCAATATAAATTTTCTTTAAACAAACATGTGGAGGAACATCACAATTATACTAAATTATATCCTTTACCATACACACAAGGTCAAATGCATGATTTTCATGTCCTCAAAAATATCATAATAATAAACATACAAATAATCCAAAAATATCAACAAATATATGTGGCTGATGTAGTTGATGATGAATCAAAATAAGGATAAAATTTGAAATAAAAAACAATACTTCAAAGCTTATGTATCCCCCCCTGAGCTCATGCATCACCTTCCTAACACTTATATTTGTCTTCATACAATATCTTATATATGTCTATACCTCCAGTAGTCTACACCCAACTCAATATGCGGCCATATATTCCCCATGAGACCATGCAAACCTCAACTTTTGGTGGGTGTCTCTTTCTACTCATTTTTCCTCCAGAATTTGATGGGTCAAACTTTGACATGTGCGTCGCTTTATTTATTCTTGCATGGATGCCCTTGCATGATCTTCTCTCTTTGAATTGATTGATTGTAAAACATGGGAATTTTTTTATCTTTGTCCTTATGGCCAATGTTGTCACACACATAACCCTTCTGTGACCAACAAACAAAGGATAAGACTAGAATCTCATCTTCTTCACATAGGTCCTCCAGTGAATATCCTTATGGAAAAAATCATTCCATAAGAAACAATAGGCATGAAAGGAAATATTATACCACTCTATATATTATCTTCATTATAAGGGAAATATTTCTTCGATGCTCTCTTGTGGTTTCTTTTCTATTTGTTGTTCTTTTGTTGAGTGGACTTGATCTCTTTACTTTTGAAATTTTCTACTATATGTTCAAGTTTTTTACAACTGAAACACTTTAACTTTATCATAATGGGAGAAAAAAAAATTCTTGGTGAATGTACCTTTCATGGCTTATTCTCTTTCTCCTTTCTTGGTTCATACTCCTGCAGATGACTGTCCTTTTTTAATGTTGCCACTAGCTTCTCCAATGTTTTTTTATTTTCTTAAGCGTTAGATCTAGTCCATTCCAATTCTTCTCTTGCGGATTCTACCTAAGCTTCCAAAGTTTCACAATAATAGATTCTTTCTTTAAGATGATTGATCAATACATCCTTGACTTTGCTTCCTCCTTTAAACTAATTTTTTTAACTAATTATTTATTCTTTGTAGAAACACTCTTTTTCATAAAAAATTGTAATAGTTTTTTATAGTATTTATTTTCACGTGTGATCCTTTTAATCTCAGCTTCAAGGACCACCTTTTTTCCTTTGCTTGTCACCTTCATAAATTTTTTAACATAATTCTTCTATTAGACAATCATCTACCATTGTTCTTGGAGAATAAATTTCAAGCAATTGATTATCATCCTCCATATCAATAATCTCAAGTATTTTACCATCACTTTTAGTACCAGGAAATGAGAATATATATGTATAATGGTCATGAAATCTAAAATTGAAGAAAAATGCATTACATGATATACCTGCATCGTTGTTCATTAGCCTCATTAACTAGCAAAAAGAGGGGATTTTCTCGATCTGAAGTTCTTATTTCTTATTTTTTACCCTTCAATTTCTGAGATATATTCTTCCTATTCTTGGTCATAGTTCTTTGATCTACCCTTGAGTAGTTAAGTTTTACTAAATAGAACCAAATCTAATACCAGTAGTTGTAAATGTAGATAAATACTGAGTGGGGGGGGTGAATCAGTAGTGATGGATCTCTTACAATTATTTTCTAATTAATTATTTAATTTAAAATTTATCATCTATAGCACCTAGGGAGAGGTAAAAACATCAAAACACATCACAAAACCACACAAAAATAATAAACACATGGGACACCAATGATTTTAGGTAGAAACCCTGAAGGGACAAAAGCCACATGTTGTTGTTATATTTATTCTCATTCTATTCTCATTAATAAATCAAATCATTACATTTTTAGTTGTCCCCCACAATCTAGGAGATGATACCCCTTTGAATAGTAGTCCTAGCCACCACCATCTAGGAATTATATACTCACATGACGTTGCAAGTCACTACCTGCTAGAAGACACCACTCCCAATAACTCTCACTCAACCACCATTGGATGGAGCTACCACTCCTTAAATATCATTTCGATGACCACCACCAGGAAGGAGAAAATATCCCATTCTTTTTCATCCACTACTTAATAAAGGCACCAATCTCCTCAAACTATGAAATACATCCTTTCATTCATTTTCGGACAAAACTCCAAGGAGAACAACACAGCTCAAAAACACATGCAACTTCTATTTGCAATATAATATTTTTTCCGAGAATAAATTATGCATAAAAAAAACATTTTGATGAATGCAGTAGTAGCAAAAATACACTCAATAATATTCAATCATTACTTACTCTATCTCATTTCTCTTTGCATAAGATGTTGACTTGAACACACATCTGCTACCTTTTGCAACTTTTGAAAACTGCTTCAAATTTTCTGCACAATGTTTCTCACATATTGCACACTCCTCTCACACACTTCATCAAACTCAAAATACATTTAACCCAACCTTTCCTATAAATAATTTCCTAACATAAATAATTTTCTAAACTGATTAAAAGAATAAGTACAAGAGAATAGAAATCTCAACAACTCTTTTGACACTATTGAACTAGTCCGATATTTTGAAAATTTGTCCTCCTTAACTTGATCTTACTAGATCTTCATTGAATGAGGGAAATTTTAAAATTTAACAATTTTCAAGATTAAATGTAATGATCCATGACCTTTTTAAGAAAATAAAATGAAAAAATACAATAGAAAATACCCATGTATTTAGTTGAGTGCGTGCACAATTCAAAAATTCAATCTACAATTATCTTCGTTGGAATATTGTTGTATATCCTTCGTAGTGTCTACCTACCTTCCCCCATCTACCTTTTCACATGTCAAGGACCTTGGAAATACCATATAAATTGTGGAATGTCAAAGAATTTGTGAAATTACTTCTCGCCTATCTCTACACCCACTTATGTCCAATAACTCTTATCTCACTCTCCATTATCTCCCCCCTCCCCCCACCCACCTACCACTATTAGTGGTTCTCTAAGACCAGGTTATCCTAGAGATAATAATTCTTATCCATAAGAAATTTCCTCAAAAAAATAACATAATTAAATTAATGAATGGAATACTTTTTATGACTAATACCTTATCTTTTTCAGAATGATCTTTTTTCATTATGCCCTATAATTCCTATTTAAGCACTATCTCTCCAAGTTTTGTGGTCATAATTTTTTACCAATTATTTTATCCATGATATCTTCACCCATAATTATGATTTTCACCCTATTTTTGTTTCTTTACACCACTTCAATAATTTCTCTAGAAAAACCAAAATAATCCAATATAGTTAAACAAATAATAGTGTGCAATTGAAATGATCCTCAAACAAACCATCATAATTTGGGATCTCGTTCTATAATGTGTGTTGAATCAAATCTAGCATTGAACATCTACTTCCATAAACACAAACTTAGCATTGAAAAACATGTGCTAATTATTGGTATAAGTGTTCATGCATTCCTAATAAAAACATATTGATGTTTCTGAGACTAACATCTGCCTACCTTCCTTCCTCTCCATTTTCACATGTGGTTGAACATGGAAGGATTTCAAGCATTCTAGAATACATGCACTCTTTTTTGACATTAATTATCTCCAATCACCCCCTCTTCTCTTTTTATTTACTCCTCTCTCCCTAAACCCCTCCATCCCATGTCTAGTCCTCAAAACCTAGATTATCCTATACATAGGAATGCTTATCCATAAGAAATTCCCTTGCTAAAATAATATAATTATATTAAGCAATGAAAAAATTATTAAAATTAGTACCTTACCTTTTCCACCCCCTTTTGTAGCACTTGAATTTTTATTTACTAAAAAAAACCTTGCTTTCAATATCCTCAAATAAATAATTTTCTAGAATATAGAATCCTAGGAGGTGTTTTTCCCTAACTGTAGTCTAGTGCTAGGAGTCCAACATTATAGATGATGAGTCCAACATTATAGATGATTTTCCCATCTAATTTCTAGTTTGAATTTTATGGAAATTTGTGACTTCCTTACTATAGCCATTAACTGACATATTGTGAATCTTGTATGGGATTATAAAAATAAAATAGAGAGAAAACATATTTTCATAAGATCAAACACATCATTTTGGCCAAGGCACAAGTGCACACACTAACAAAAATCACTTATTCTTGTTTTTGCAAAAAATAAACCCCTTGTGTAAAATTTTCATTAGGATTTACTAAGAGGAACCTTAGATTTTAATATCCTCAAATTAATAATTTTTTACCTATGGAATGCTATGAGGGTGGTGTGACTAGTTTTAACTAAGTACGATGATTCCAATGGAATTAAATGTGCACACATTTAATATTTTTGTTAGAATTTGATGGCCAGCCATATCTTTATTCTGAAATCCATTGATTGACATATGGTGAATTTGGTAATGGGTATAAAAACCAAATGGAGTAGAAAAAATGAGTTTTATAAGCATTGGAACGTGTGTTTTTCTAGACCACATGTTATGAAACTACCCACAATATCTTGCGACAATGTTTTACAAGATATATTGCCTTATGCGAGATTTACATTGGTCATTTTGGAACAAAAAACTAGTTCTAAAAATCCTAGGTGGGGAGTTCCACTAATTGTAAATCGATGCTAGAGTCCAATGAATTTTATGGTTTTACCACACAATTCTTGAGTTTAATTCAATGGCGAGTTGTAGCTCTCTTCTTTAAGTGATTTAAGGACATACTATGAATATTTTCTAAGGATATAAACACCAAATTGACTTGTATAAATGAGTCCCATAATCATTGGAAACTATGTTTTTCCAATGCCTATGTGACCACACTACTCACAATAACTTGAGAATTTGCATTGAAAAATTCACCCACTTATGCAAAATTTGCATTGGTATTACTAAAAGAACTCTAGATCTAAAGTTTCTAAAATAATTCATTTTCTAGCATATGTAATCCTAGGAGGGGTTCGTTCCTACTTGTGATCCATTACCAAGTATTTAATGGGATAAAATATTTTCCTATCCAAGTCATAGTTTGAATTTAATGGTGATTTGCAACAAGCTTCTTGGAGCCATTTAGGGATGCATTATGGATTTTTCCTATGGTTATACATACAAATGGGAGAAATTTTATTATGGGAGAAAAGATGTCTTTCATCATGGTCCTTCATTGTAGTAGAACTAAGGAAACCAAGCATCATTGTTTGATATATTTATACTAGCTTATATAAATCTTCATGGCCCAAGAATTCATGTCACAAGAAAAGGAAGGATAAGAAATGTTTGAATTCCTAGAGATTACTGAGAATTATAACCACATCTTGACCACCCTTGTTTCATGTCTAGTTATGAAGCATGAAGGTAAAATATTAGTGGAAGCACCAATATCTTCCAAGAATTTATCCATGGTGCTTCATTTTTCATTGGAGTAGAAAATTCACATTGCTGCACTTCAACATTTGAATTTTATGTTATTTTATTTGATATGAAATACATTAATCTAAATTAAAATAGTCAATAAACCTATGGAATATTATGGTAGGCTCTAAGGAGCTATGCAATTTTTTTTTTTATATTTTTCATGGTTTACTCTAAGCATTGTTCTTTCTAGAACTAGATTTCCTTCGTAGGTAGGTGTCTACCTAGATATACATGTCTAATCTATTTCTTTTATGGTTTATTTTTAGTATCTTTTTTAGGAATGCTAGACCATTTTTGGAAAATCAACTAATAGGAGAAGAAAATTATCATTGTGCACTTTGTAATAATATTACAAAGCAATTGAAAACTAGCTAACACAATATATATATAATTTTTAATGAGTTTCCAATATTAGTTAAGTTAAATCCTAAATTCCTAAATAATTCCAAGACTAAAATCCTTTAGTCACAATACTTTGTTTGAAAAATACATGAACTAAAGATCTCATAACTCATATCACTAGAATTCCCATTGCAATAATTTGAAACATCCTATTTAAGTATTGAATTTCCATTTGAACCTTCACCCTTTGAAAATAATATATAATGATAATAAATCGCCCGCGAAGATTGTTCGTTTACATGTTTCATTATTCCCGTGAATTTGTGTTAGCGTTGCTGCTGTTCGCCCATTCCGGCTGCTCCCTTCAGTGATGCTACTGGCGTTCCGGCTGCTCCCTTCAGCGCTCATGCTACTCTCGTCGGCGTGTTCTTTCATCAGGTATGATACAGAATTATCCTTTATGGAAGAAATTTGTGATAGCACCTTCTAGCTTCTCATTGATTTTCATAATTCTCAAAATCTGAGAAATGTTAGTCTAAGAAAAATAATTTGGTTCACTATTCCGCTCCTTATAAATATGTCGAAAATCAATCTGGTTAAAACGATGTTTGAGCAAGAGAACCTCCTCAAATATATGAATGAGTGTGTGAATGTGACATCATTACAATCCATTAAACTAGTTTACAATGATTATGGAATCACCTAAAATATACAAAGAATATATATATTTTTCAATGGCAAAGAGAAGTAGAAGTTATGCATATTTGTTTGTACCCTTCCCAAACCACTTTGAAAACCACTTTGAATTTTAATAGAATGTTTTACATTGATGTATAAGATTGTTCCACCACCACAATCTCCATTCTCAGATAATTCTCCATCAAAATAAGCCACCACCTTCTTAAGAACAGATGCTCTATCAAAATAAGCCACCACCTTCTTAGGACTGTCTACCCGACTTGATGAGCATCCGGTCTTAAGGCTATAGCTGAGCGGGTGTATAGGAACCAAGGATTTCCTGTGAAGGTTAACACACAGGTGTAAGTAATGAACAGGTTTTATAAAAGCTCCTATTAACACATTTAAGGGGGATTAGAGACAATTTTTTTAAAATTTTCCTGTTGGGGCTATCTAAATGCTCCATTAGTCCATTGAAGAAAATTCCTACCTGTTCCCACCAACTCTGCCATACTTCAGGAATAGGTCTATGCGAATCGACAATGAATTAGAAATATAATGAGACATTTGAACATACATCCAAAGGGGAGTGGACCCCAATGGATAATTATTGTGTGGATGTGGTTAACTATTTATTTATGAAAAATAAATAAAATATTATGTATGCACTATGACCAGATGAGAAAATGAGATCATATGCCTAATCCATGAGGTAATGGAAAAGGAGAAAAGACTTTCCCCAAAATCTTTCAAAAATCCTTGAAAGAAATTATTTCTAATTTAGATTTTTGAGGAAAAATCTAAATTTCCCCAATGAAGAGGAGTAGTTGGGAAGAGGTGAGAAAAAAATCTGGAAAAGCTGAGGAAAAGCTTAAAGCAGCTTTAAAGAGTCCCAAAATGGGAAGCCTAGGCTAAACAGGAATAAAGCATCCTGAAATTCTGGACGCAGAATTGGAAACAGGCTTTGGGGAAAGCACAACTTAAATAAGCTGCTCCAGAACAGATTGAATTTAGTCTGTTCTTGGAGGATCTCGGCTTGGGGGTGAGTTCTGGAGATAAACAAACTCTAAGGTTGGGTGGACTGGTCATAGTAGAGGGTGCATGCATAAATTTGGAGATTTCTGTAAGTCTGTAATAAACATATCCCTGTTTTATGAAATTTGATGTTATGGTTCATTATGTAGTTTATGAATTGTGATATTATGGTTCATTATGCAAATTATGAATTGTTATGTTATGGTACATTATGCAAATGTTAGATGGAGTAATTGTTCAGTAACTCATGAAATTGCAAACTAAAGTTATTGATAGCAGAGACAAATGGTTGGGTTGAAGGGATGAATACATTGTAGTAATGAGGTTAGAGATGATAGATCAATTGAACAACAAATCTAATAACTATGTATAGGTATAGCTTGCTATCTTTTAAAGGAATATTTAAATTCTGTGTGTATAAACAGAAAATGTTAACAGAACAGTACACATGAACAGCAAGCACCAAACCACTAAACCTATCATAACAATACTGATGACACAAAATTCCCTGTAACTAATAACAGAAAGTAGGAAACAACAACCCTGTGATAGTAGTATGGGGTTTAGTATGTCAGCTGGGTTGCAATGGAAAGAATGGTAAAATTTAGAATTTAAATTATTCTATTAAATGTAAGTGTAAACATATGAAAGCAGAAGTTGAATCCTAACTAAGGACGAGGATCTAACACTAGGGATTCTAAACTATCCAGTTCAGTATTCTCTACCTCCATTTGTTTGAAGCAAGAGGATCTGTTTCCTAGTTTTCCCATGGAACAGTTGGATCTGTACCAGAGTGTCACACATGTGGAATGTTTGTAATAGTAAAATAAGGGGGAAATCCTATTGAACAATCTATTGTGTGATAAAAGGTTGAGTGAGGGAAGATTGTAAGCATATGTAAAACATACAAGGAACAGAGCATCTGTTTACCATCCATATAAACTGCTGGGAAAGTAGTTGGAACAATGGAGGTTAACTGAGTATAGATAGATGTATGCGAGGAGGCATACCTCTATACCTCGATGCTGAAACTTTAAAATGTTGAAAACTTTATAAGGCCTGCAAACTGGAGAGTTGAGGAAGGGCCTAGCAATCATCTAGAGTTGGACAAAACTCTGAAAAGAAAAACCTGAGAAATACTAAGTAATCTATATATAGATATATAAGTCTAATAGATGGACTGAGAAGAGGGGAGGTCAAGCCCAAAAATTCTCATGGAAATTCTTATATTCCATGACTGTCTATAAGTACTGAAAAGAATTTAAATCCCGGACGACCGTCTGAATTTGTAAGTGATTCAGCACAAAAACTATCAAGGTTATCTGGCGCATAAAGCGGAGAATATCTGAGTTATGTTATATGTGTAGAAAGCTAGGTCTGGGAGACGTGACAAATGGTATCGGAGCCCAAGTTCAAAAATTGGGCAAGATAGGTGCTCACAAAGAATTAGTAAACTGTTATAGATTTTATGAATATTAAAAATATTACTTCAAGTATACAATTATCTTAGATATACTTTCAGGTATACATGTAACAGATGGTGATGAAGTAGAAACATTGATATGGGAGTAGTATGAGGAGGCTCATAAACCAGAATGGTTAAACCTATAATAGGTTTAAAACTGGAAACCAATATCTTTTAGAAAAATATTATTTCTATGTAAAATAATAGATTATGGTTGTTTCTTCACTCGGACTATATATCCATGATGAAAAAAAATAAATCTGTAAGCTTATAATGACATATTTAGCTATTGTCCTACTATCATCGTTATGTAAAAATAAATTTCAGTGTTCATAAAGTTAAGATACTGAAACCATCTTAATACAGTAGAAAAGATCAATGCTGAAGTTAATGGAGAGGAAAGGGGAAAATGGTACTACCATGAACATGCAGATGTCGAGCAAAGACTACAAGGAGTATAGAAGGATGATTTCCATTCTTAAAAACTGCTAAACTAAGTGTTCCTTACTGTGATGAAAAACAAAAGAAAAATGAATTTATATTTATTCCCTAGATACATAGAAAAGGGAACTTCTAGAGATAAGAGTAAAGGTTGTTCTGTGGTGGGAGGTTAGTCATTTACAGATTTTGGTATGTTCTGAAAATTTTGTTCATTTTGATGTAGTATGGTATGAATTAGCTACATATAAAACTTAAAAGAAGTTGTAGGATTAATGTTAGTACTACATTTAACAGAATCCATCCTAAGGCATTTACCTTCCAGATTCTGTTTAGTTGTAGACCAGAAATCTATAGAGTAGAAACTCCAGAAATTCTAAACCAAGGTCGGTTTAAATCTGAAGTTACTTATCCTCTACAGATGATTAACTATTGTTCTGCTTCCTGTAGACACAAATGTGATATGCTATGCTCATAAGTATAATAGAAAAACATTGTAGCAGAATTGTGATAGAGTAAGGAAAATACATTAGAACATGAAACTCCACATGTTTCTAGATAAAAAAGTAAATTCTACTCTACAGTAATATTATAGCATTCAGAGAAATTAGGTGGGAATATTCTAGCACCTGTAGCCTTTATGGAGCCTATTGAAAATTTAAACCCACCTCTATATCATGAAATAGATATTATGGTTATTGATGAAATCCATGCTATATGAGTGTCACATATTCATAAGTGTGCAGATTTCACTTCTAAATCTATCTTGAGTCTCTGAATCAATTATCATACACAAATATTCCATTTATATTTAAGGTTCTCTAGTACAACACTATTGAATACCTATAGGCAATCCCTGTTTACGTGTATTATAAGAATGTTACCTCATTTATAGCCATTATAGAATGTATTGAATTTAAAGTTCACCTCTAACCCTTAGAAGAAACGTTAGGGTTATGGGTTAAATCTATGCATAATAAACTCTATCAATTAAACTATTGAACATGTGCATAGGCAAATAAAATACATATATATATATATATATCCCATTCGATTATATATACATATGTTAACAAGTGTCGAGGATTCGAGCCATTAGGTCCTCCTGGACTCGACTTCAAATAAAAGATATATAACACGAAACATATATCTTGGACTCGACTTGAAATAAATAAATAAAAATATATACACCGCGAAACGTATATTCCGAAGGAGATCGGGATACTAATACGAATAACGACCATAGATGTTAAATGTATGAAATGTAAATACGAATGTTATATCATTGAACAATATATGCTGCACGAGAAATATGAAAACCGAGTCAATATGGTAAAGAGGTAATGCGTATAGGAGGAAAGTATGGTCAACTGCATAGTGGTTGGTGGAAAATAAATACGCTATACCATTAGCCGCTGTTATCAGATTTGCCGACGGCAACGACAGTGTAACCCCGGCTCGTGAGGAGTCTGCAACGTAAACGAACAAATAGAGATGAACCGCATACGAACCTACGACGGCTAAATAATCTTTTAAACCCAAACAATAAGAGACAGCTGTTAGATTCAACTAGTTCTACCAAATCAAAACAGAGAAACGTTATCATTTTAAGACCGCGTGAACCATATAAAGAGCAGACTATAGGAATTGCATGATGTATTTAAATTGACGAGAAGGCGTTTAAATTTTGTGACATACAGGAGGAGATAGCGTTGAAAAACACCACAGGAAACGAAAAGTTTACCTTCGTTGCAAAGAACAATACCATTCGGAATATATCTGGCCACAAACCTAATCGTAGTAGTGCGCAGAGACTACTGCTGGATGAGTTCGATTCAGGGGTCATACTGTCAGTAAAATGAAATAAACAAAGTGCCACATAGTGCGGCGGACTGGTCTTAACACCTTTGGCAACGCCTAGGTGTCCAGTATAGACACGAAGAAAACCTAGCTAACAAACTAGGGTTATTGGCCTCTCTGCAAAATAAAATCTGAAACGAATGAGCTACGGTATACTTTATTAAACCACGAAGACAACAAGTCGAATGGCATAAGGAATAAAATAGGAGTGAGATACAAAGATATAACAAAAACCCTGCATGATGAATAATAACCAACCCGAACCAAGGAACCCTAGCCGCAACCAAATCTGATCACACCCACGACCTCCGATGAAGCGAGTGGGGAGTTACAGCTACGCTACACCCAGAACAAAATAATGAAAGATCAGATGGACGAAACTGCTCAGGAGCGTTGGCTTTAAAGAAGTCCTGTAACCCTAATTTCATTCTCCAGAAAGAGCAGAGAATCGGATTGAGAGCCGGAAGCTGGCCACGTCGACGAGCTCGTACTAGGCGAAGTTAAAGAGCACAATAGGGTTAGGTAGCAGCGGCGTCCTACCACACAGTAATCGACTGCTAACCCTAGATATTTAAGGATCTGAGACAGGACTCGGCCCTCACAGCACATGAATGGGCCGACATCGGCCGTCAAACGTTGATAAGCCTGGGACGAGAGACACCGACAATTGGTACTTTCTGATCGAGAATAAGAGTGCCAGCTCTGTCTATAGAACCAGTTTCACACGTTAGACACCAGCTCTGTCTACAGTTCAATGTCTTACGCTAACCACTGCGTAACGTGTAAAATACGTTCTAGTACCAGTACGTATATACAATTGCAACGTGTCGACCCTGACTCATAAGTCGTAACCAGGGTAAATCGCAGAAGTAGACACCGTATGACATAGGAGTTCGATGCCGTGATCTACACACCTAATTATGATTACCATTGATGCTACCTGCATAAACATGAACGAGCAATAATGATTCACGATTTGCACATACACCAGACGAAAACCAAACAGATTTTCGGTCGCCGAGGTAAACGGAATTATAACCAACGATTATGATTATAACTTCCAGAGTATAATTATAACCAGGATTGCACAAATATGATTATAGCCTCAGGAATAGGTATACGAATTATACGCGTATAAATTATACTTCCGTGTATCAATTATACTGTGTATCAATGCTCCTTCCGTGTGGTTTATCATGCCTGTTGGTATGTGCGCAATAATTCAATGAACATAGTAAAAGGTTAAATCCGAATAGAGGCATAGGGTGCGCCCCAATTGACTACGACTAAAGATTTGACCTCTGTTTAGGTTATGTAAATAAACATATATGTTATGGTTAGGTATGTACGCGCTCATTAAAATAATAGGGCCAAAGGCTACATATGCCAATAATATATGTGATATATTTATAATGCACGTGTAGTGTATGGACCATATAATTTATTTAGTATATGCGGTAAAATTATATATATATAATAACATCTATGTATATTCATACATATGTGGAGTTAAGAATTAGCCATAGGTTATTATCACGGTATATATGTGGATCCATAGGGATACGCAGGTAATATATAGGGAATTCAAAATGGTATGTGTTGAAAATCTATATGTGTGTTAGGAGAGGTTATTGAAAAAAAAAAAAAATGTGAGCTCATCTAGACATCTAGAAAAAAAAAAAAAAAAAAAAAAATATTCGTTACTGGAGGTGTTACAAATGATATAAAGGTTTTTCTATCTATGGGCACTCAAGAGATGCTATCAAGGATATCTATATATATATATATATATAGATAAAAGAAACATATGTGGTATAGCTATAATATATGTAGGTATGACTTATATGAAGGTATAAAATGTAAAGTGGGATATGTTAAACCAAGGAGGTGATGGTTTAACCATTGACTTTATATGGCAGAGCTTTAAAAATATGCGCAATAGATTATATATCCTAAATACCTCATATATCATAAATAAACCTTGATATCTATGTTGGATTTAATAAAGTGGCATTTTAGATGTCTATGGGTAGAACATCGAATATATATATATATATATATATATATATATAATATATTGGATTAGTAAAGTGGACTAATAATTTCCCATAATTGGTTGGAGTGAGTAGGACAACACTCATATATATATATATATATATATATATATATAGGTATAAAATTGGATTAAAATTCAAGATGTGTAAGTGGTATTATCTCACATAGAGATCAAAGTGGATACAGTACTTGGGATCCTGAGAAAAAATAAAAATAAAAAATTCGGGAGGTGTGATATATGCTCCTAATATGGCATATAGTACTATGTTTTATCATAGTTATTGGAACAAAAGGAAAAGGAAAATTTTATTGGAATATGTAGAGAAAGGTGTATAATAGAACAAGGACAATTTATATTTAATAGAGGTATGTTAAATATAAGTTGTAAATTCTCAATTAACTATAAAATATATATATATATAAAATAGTAATAATTATCCTGAGAAATGATAGATTGGAAGGAAACAAATTGCACGTGGGACATGAGTAAAATCTACAAGTAACACTATAAAAATAGGTGATCTTGTTATATGTTATAATGTTAACTTTGATGAGTTGTATGAATATAATACCTTCATACATGATAATTTAGTTCAGTTAGAGAAATTTCAACTTATACCCACGGGATTAAGGGAGAAGAAAAAAAAAATTTTCACTAGGGAATATTAAAAGTGAATTTACCTTAAAAGTTGCAAGTAAAGTGGAAGGACACTATTGTGGTAGATTAAGTGGTAAAAGTATAATGTGGAAAAATTACCAAGATGAGGTTCAAGACAAGTATATTTAAGTCATGACTAAAATATTTTGTGATAAATATATTTTAGTTCATATACATGGAAAATGAGGAAGTGGTAAACTTAAGTATGAGTTATAAACCCATAAAAAAAAAAATTTGGTTCAGTAGTTGTGGGACATTGCATATTAAATAATGTAATGCAGATCCCTTACAGTGAGTTATGAATGAATGAATGAAGGGATAAATCAAATTTTCCCAGGTGAGTTAGCTAGGGTAGAATTGAAAACCTACAATTGTTTTTTTTATACATGGCAAAATGATTATGAAAATGAGCATGCATGGATAAGAATTGAATTATATGAGTTCTTACTAATTAAATTGATTGACTAACAAAAGAAAACAATGAGAAGAGGCTGGAAGTACAGCTATGAAATGAGAAAGGGTAAGCCTAATCATTCATATGATACAATTGTTTTCTTTCAATTATGAGTACTAATGAAAAGTTGTAAAATTGTTTAGTCAAGTGTGTAACAGGAAAGTGTACCCTCTGGAACCAAGGAGGGAAAAAGGGTGAAGATAAATCACCTAGAAACGCAAAAAAAGCTTAACTGGACCAAGTTGCGTGAGGAAAGAATCTCACTGAAAAATACAAGAAAGGATAAGTAGTGTACTAAAAGGGCACTAAACTATTATGAACCTGAACGGTTTGAATAATAATTGAATTTCTTAAGTTATTGAAATGCAGAATGTTGTTGTGGATTATAAATTGTATGTACCTGATATTACTTACATTGGTATGAATTGTGGACAGAGAAACCAGAATAAAAGATCTTCCAGACAGACTTCTTGCAAAGAAGTAGGAATAAAACCAACTGCATAAGGCATCAGTAAATAGAGTGGAAGCAGGAGAGTACTCTGCTGGGAACTAATCAAGGACGAAGAAGAAATTTTTGTCAAAGTCAACGTTAAAGTGTAACACCGCGGAAGGTGTTGGAAAGGGGGGAGCTAATGGCTTATAAATTAGCCCTACCATTGCTTATTAAATTTCTTGATATGTTCATGTTTCCTTGTTGAAAAAATAAAAAAAATAAAAAAATTTATAATTGTTGTACATGATGCTTCTCACATGATTGATTGGAATGTGGTCCAGGTGGGACCAGAATAAGAATTTCCTTCCAGAGTCGCTTCAGCGATGAAAGCGGGAAGAAATTGAATTGCGAAATCGAACAGTAGCTAGAGTAAAGGTGCAGTGGAGCACTTTACTGCTGAAAAGCTACATGGAACAGAGAAGCTAAGATGATGGAACAGCATTCATAATTATGTTCAAAATAAACTAAGTAGATAGTTGTCAACACCGAGGACGGTGTTTATTTTCAGAGGGGGAATATGTAACACCCCCAAGTTCTATGCTTTTCAAATTAGACATTTGAACATAAATCCATAGGGGAGTGGACCCCAATGGATAATTATTGTGTGGATATGGTTAACTATTTATTTATGAAAAATAAATAAAATATTGTGTATGCACTATGACCAGATGAGAAAGTGAGATCACATGCCTAATCCATGAGGTGATGGAAAAGGAAAAAAGACTTTCCCCAAAATCTTTCAAAAATCCTTGAAAGAAATTATTTCTAATTTAGATTTTTGAGGAAAAATCTAAATTTCCCCAATGAAGAGGAGTAGTTGGGAAGAGGTGAGAAAAATCTGGAAAAGTTGAGGAAAAGCTTAAAGCAACTTTAAAGAGTCCCAAAATGGGAAGCCTAGGCTAAACAGGAATAAAGCATCCTGAAATTCTGGACGCAGAATTGGAAACAGGCTTTGGGGAAAGCACAGCTTAAATAAGCTGCTCCAGAACAGATTGAGGTTAGTCTGTTATTGGAGGATCTCAGCTCGGGGGTGAGTTCTGGAGATAAACGAACTCTAAGGTTGGGTGGGTAGTCATGGCAGTAAATTTAACTCACTAAATTTGGAGATTTACACATTGTGTAATAACCATGTCTGTTAATGAATTGTGATATTATGGTTCTATGCAAATTATGAATTGTTATGTTATAGTACATATGCAAATATTGAATCAGGTAATTGTTCGGTAACTCATGAAATTGCAAACTAAAGTTATTGTTAAACGAGAGACAAATGGTTGGAGTTGAAGGGATGAATACATTGTAGTAATGAGGTTAGAGATGATGAGATCAATTGAGCAGCCAAATCTAATAACTATGTATGGTATAGCTTTATCTTTAAAGATATTTTAAATTATGTGTACATAGCAGAAAATGTAACAGTACACACATGGCAATGACACCAAACCACTAAACCTATCATAACAATGCGTGGCACAAAGGTCACACCATAATAATAACGAGCTGGAATTATCATTACTGGTAGTAGTATATAATTAGGTATACTTAATTTAGTTATTGATGAAGAATTGTAAAATTTAGAATTTAAATTATTCTATTAAATGTAAGTGTAAACATATGAAAGCAGAAGTTGAATCCTAACTAAGGACGAGGATCTAACACTAGGGATTCTAAACTATCCAGTTCAGTATTCTCTACCTCCATTTGATTGAAGCAAGAGGATTTGTTCCTAGTTTTCCCATGGAATAGTTGAATCTGTACCAGAGTGTCACACATGTTGAATGGTTGTAACAGTAAAATAAGGGGGGAATCCTATTGAACAATCTATTGTGTGATAAAATTTTGCGTGAGGGAAGATTGTAAGCATATGTAAAAATACAATGAACAGAGCATCTGGTTACCGTCCATATAAACTGCTGGGAAAGTAGTTGGAGCAATGGAGGTTAACTGAGTATAGATAGATGTAAGCGAGGAGGCATACATCTATACCTCGATGCTGCAACTTTAAAATGTTGAAAATTTTATAAGGCCTGCAACTGGAAAGTTGAGGAAGGGCCTAGCAATCATCTAGAGTTGGACAAAACTCTGAAAAGAAAAACCTGAGAAATACAAAGTAATATATATATATAGATATATAAGTCTACTAGATGGACTGAGAAGAGGGGAGGTCAAGCCCAAAAATTCTCATGGAAATTCTTATATTCCATGGCTGTCTATAAGTACTGAAAAGAATTTAAACCCCGGATAACAGTCTGAATTTGTAAGTGATTCAGTATAGAAACTATCAATGTTATATGGCGCATAAAGCGGAGAATATCTGAGTTATGTTATATGTGGTAGAAAGTGAGTACAGGTGGAGCGTGGCCAGTTGCGGGCACTGAGAATTAGAAACATGCTTTGGGGAACAATAAGCTTAAATGAAAGTTGCTCTTGTACACATTGGGGGTTGATCTATTTCGGGAGGTGATCTTAGCTCTAGAGTTACGGGAGGCAGGAAAGGACTTTAAGGTTGGGAGGTTGGTGGACTACACAAGTGGTATGTTTATGAGTTAAATTATCTACTGTTTATTATGGTATGGATTGGCTACATATAAAAACAAAATTTGTCTCTAAGGTATTAAATTTTATAGTCTACATTTAACGAATGTAAGCACAGGCAATGACTTTGATAATTCGTATAGTTGTAGAAGGAAAATCCTGTAAGTAGAATCCCCATGAACGTTTAAACCTAGGGTTGGGTTAATACTGAGGAAACCTTGTTCTTTCGGGGAAAAGTTGTGAAATTGTTTTAATGCTATACGATTTAGAGCATAATTTTTATTTCAGCTACCATAGAGAGAAATTGAATTCCATTGTAGTATCATCAGGAATAATAGTATGAGATGAGTTAAAATTTATCTGTGTATGAAAGAGCAGAATGAGAGACTCAATAAAGTCGACCTCAAGTTCGACCAAGATTCTATCATAATTCAGGGACATTAAATGGTCTAAAACAACAAGGTTGTACTATAAGCCACACTTAGTCTAGTGGAGGAAAGGAGTAAATATTTATATGAGGTTGTTAGAGACAATGGCCTCATGGAACTACTCTAACATCATAGCTACCGAGAATGAATACATAGAGTGCATAAATTTTGATTAAGCGGATTGAGAAGCATAGAAGCAAAGAGTAAATTATTTTCACATGATGTATACAGTAGCATTTATGTAACCACTATATTCCCTTGACCAAGAGGAAAAAGAGGGAATGAATTCCAAACCCACAACTAGCCTCTAGAAACACCTACAACCAAACCCATAGGTAGACAAGAGCTATATATAGATATAAGTAAATGGGAAAAAAAGCGGCAAATAGAAATATATATATACAACTTTGGAAAATCGCGAGAATATAGGTCTAGAATTTTCTACATATTAACCATATGTTTATAAATGAGTAGGGTCTCATAAATTCAGACATGCCATTCATATGTCTAGGCGGATAATGGTAAAAACGAATTCAATGAAATCCATGAACATAAGAAATTGTAGTTATGATACGAGTTCTCGAGTGAAGATTTATAACCACGAAAAGAATGAACGTAATACATCAGAAGAAGAGATAAACACCAAATACAACTTCTGGATATTCGATGAATACAACCACGAAATATGGAACAACATTAGTATTCACGAGAACCAAATATTGTTCGACGAGTCAAACTAAACCAAGCAAAATTCCATGGTATGAATTCATATATACGACTCATACGGTCCATGTATTTTTATGCGTAAGCGTTGCATATTGAATTCGATCTAAGACAATAGGGAGTACATATATGTCCAAAAATATTGAAATACAAGGCTGAGCCTATCGAGTGCAGGGGTATAAAAATCACAACCCTATCTCAACGAACAAATTTAAACGAGCGCCATCTAAGAGTGAAAAACGATACCCAAGACCCACGACTCGGATAGAGTCTCATTCCTTAAGGGAACAACTACGCAACATCACGAGAGAACAATGTTTCAACTCCCACGACCCAACGCAACGAGGGAGGAGAAGTAATCCCACAAGTATACTTGACATGGGACGACGAAGGCGATGTTAGCGTCCATAATGATTGAAAGGGTTACTAAGCTTGTTGTCATAAGCATGCAAGAGCTCTCGCGGTTGCACCTTGAAAACAAATTCAAACCCAAAATGTGAATTAGCCATTTCCGCCATCGTGGAAATAAGGAAATGAAGAAAAATAATTATGGTGTTAAAAACACTACACTGTGAAACACAAATCTCGGATGCGCAGGAGCCACTGCTTGATCGAAAATTAAACGAGAGGGATTAATGCAAACCACCCTCGAATATAATATGAGAGGAAATTAACAATTTTATGCGGAGCGGGACGAACAAAAACCCACCTCATAAAGATCCATTGAAGAGGAGACGTACGCACGAAGAGATGCGGCACGCTAAATAGGAGGCATAAAACAAATTAGTCTCATTTCATGAAATAGCTAGAGTAGAGGTCGACGATAACCACGAAAATAGAAACCAACCACATTTTGATGCGAAAGTATACCTTGAAAATCGTAAAACCGGATGCATTCACCTTACTTGATGATTGAATATTTATTTAGAACCGGCGTATGGAACATTTACGAACTACTTTACGAATCATTCAACCTACGATAGAAAAAATGAGCGCGGAGGTAATTACACGATATCGTCTTTCGATGAACCGGATGCGACATAATTCTTCTCTACAAAGGAGAATTGCACAACCCTCGACGAAGTAGAATGGTGCGGCGTCGAAGGTGCACAACAAAGTTTTGAGCAGCGGAAAACCGACTTAACTCTACACCCGGGGCTATATAATTCTTGAAAAACCACTTGAACCCTAACTGAACCGATGGCCATCGTCCACTTGGAAAAAATCTTAGAAGCCAAGACACGGATCGAAGGAGTAGCGTGGAGAGTTAAGACCAGTCATTATAACATGAATGGGGTGTAAATATGAATTGATTTGAAGGTATCCTATGCGTATATTGGCGTGAGTGTTGTACACCACGTAAGCCGAGCAAGCCCGACGACGTGGATTCACCACGTAAGCAAACGAAGGATATGGAGAACCACATAAATCACACAACACACATTTATGTATCACGGCCAGAGCGTGGATAAACATTTCACCACGGCGATGCACATAGAAACTCAAATCAAATTGTGACTATACAATTTACGTGCAGAATGATCTCAACTCCAAGTACCATATATTAAATCTATTGAAAATCTTATGTACGGTGATGTGTGGTCATATCAACCCGAGGTATATATATATGTTAATGCCAAACACATAGGGCAATTCATCATATTATGTACATCGAATTATATGAAAAAATCAATACCCCAAAGTCCATACCAATATACATGGCGAGAAAAAATCATAACTATGGATAGTAGAAGGGTTGCAAATGCCCTTAGGCAAAGGTTCATTCAATTCATGTTATATAATACATGTTAATGGACCACTATGATTTATGTTAGTTTCAATAATTAAATGAATGAGATGTGTGACCATTAAAGTCAAAGGTGAGTTCGCAAGGTCATGCGAGACACGGGTAATGATTAAAGTCATATAAAATATCTTCACCCTTTGAATAAAAATAACATAAGGTAAGAGGTAGTGGTAGAAATAACATAAGGTAAGAGGTAGTGGTAGAGGGTTTAATTTCGACAGAGGATATGAGGATGGAGAAAGTATCATGGTGAGAAGATTTGAAATGTCATAATAAACATATGCTTAAAGTCCGAGTTCGTGAAAGAGAATACTGTGTGTGAAATTTGGAGGTGTGACGATATTTTAGATATCTAAAAAATATATGAAAATAAGTATTTAAGATGTAAATTAAATTCAAAAATACATATAAATAATATAGATTATTAATGAAACAATAAATTAATAAATAAGAAAAAAAAACACCTCAAAAAATAAATATTTATTTTTGTGATATATAACAACTATTTTAGTTATAACGAACTTTTAAATTTTATTTATTTATTTACATATAACCATTATTTTAGTTATAACTAATTTTTAAATTTAAGAAAAATATTTTTTAAAGTTTTAAAAAATAAACTTCCATTTTATTAACAATTATATATTAGCTCATCTTCAAAGAAAAAAATAAAACAACTTTAACCAAAAAAAATACAATTACTAAACCATTTTCATTCCATTAGTCTTTATCTATGAAAGTGCGAGTATGATTTAGTGCTTACATTTCATCCATTACACACAATTCTAGGCATAATGCTATAGTTCGTTATAGTTCTCAACACGGTTGAACTTTAGAGCATAATGCTATAGTTCCTCTTTATTCTCGGCCATAATTTGAACTTTCTTGAAGACAAATATATAAAAGGAATAACATAGTCACCATGAAACCAAAGATCAAGAGACAACACACAGCGAAATTTGCATTTGAAGACATCTTAAAAATATTGCAACCATGACCAAAAATCAAGGCATCAGAAACAATAAATGAAACCTAACATAATAAAAAATCTCCAAGTTCATAGCTTTACAGGAAATCAAGAAAACTTTTTTATGCTAAATTACAAACCCGAACGACTCTCAAAAATTGAAAAATAAATGTACTTCTACAAAAACCATAAAATACCTAAATTATCAAAACTTTATAGAATTTAAAGGATTACAATACTCTGGAATAAGACAGTGTAGATATTGGTTTTTCCAATAACAGTCATGGGTACGTCATGAGAAAAACAACACAATTACCCTAATAATGCTCAGCCATAATGTTCCAAATTTGTCAAGATTTAACGAGAAGCAACAAATATTCTTCCCAAAGACATAGCAATCCAATCTTATAAAGAAATAAAGAAGGTTGAGATGCCATACCTGTAAATAAAAGTTGTCGAAAATATTCACAATGAGATAGAAAACCCAAGTGCGCCTATGAAGATCACGGGAAGGGTGGGTTGTATTTATAGGAACCAAAGTTGTATTTATAGGATCCGTGAATGAAAATCGTAGGAACCAAGTTCATCTTTGTAGCCCCAAAATGTAGAACCACACACAGATGGAGCCGCACAAGTGGATTGGCATGCTGCAACCTTCTGCACTACCTGAATCGTATCTTGGCATCCTGGCTGATGAGGCTATAGTGCCAGGATTTTGACATCCGCTTCGTCCAGCTCCCTCGACATCCGCTTCGTCCAGCTCCCTCGGGTCAAAATCGAAGGAGAGGCACAGAACATGAAGGTAGAAACTCTCGTATCAAAGATTTTGGAGAAATCAAAGGATTCTTAGACATTTCTTTCAATTTCATGGCCACACTTCACTTGTTTAACGGTTTTCTTATTTTAACTAATTAATAACCATATTTAATCGTAAGGTCCATAGTGTTTCAATCGTCTAACATCCAAATCAACGTTACACAATAGTACATGTGGCATTTGAGGAAAGTTGTTTTCAAATAAGAACGCTTTACAGCGTAAATATTTCTAAATTCATATGAGGTTCACAATTTTCGAATTTGGAGGGTAATATTAGCTGATCCTGGTGACTTTTGATGTCAAGGCCACCTAGTATTTATGGAGGTCTATGTAAAATGGCTTCACTTCTATTATTTTTTTTTAACTTAAAAAAAATCATATAATAGAGATTATCTCATATTTGGAATAACATTATGTCTACTTTTAATCCATTGGTCACTTACATGTCTATTTCCACTTTTGTGATGCACATGTTAGGTGTTTTTATTAGGGTAGTACCTTTTAAGCTAGTCACAGATCCCAATTAAAAGAGTGGAGGTTCAAAATTTGTACACCCATTTTGGGCAATCAAATAAAAATTCCTTAAAAATTCACAATATTATCATACAATGTTGTGACACAATTTTTCATATAGTAAGCTGTATAAAACCATTCCTACCACAATTGGAGGTACCTTGTTTTAGTAATAAGATAGTTATAACAAATATATATCATACATAATCCTTAATATCTATTGTCCATAATCTATTAAAGTTAGGTCTTATTATTTTAATTTTCGTTTCTATCCATAATCGATATAACCTTAGACTTATTATTTTAATCGGCTTTGTATTAAATTTAATGACCATATTAGTTTTTTTTTATAATATTTAAACTAAAAATTTCATATATATTATTTAAAACAAATATATTTTAATTAGAACTAAATGATAAAATTGTAATATTATAAAATCTAATATGTTTATGTACAATGTAATGCTATTTTACATTTCAATACCTTTATTCATGTGTCCCTATCAACATATGCAACAACTCTTACCATTATCTTTTAATAGAAATATTATAATTATAATATAAATATTATAATTTTATAATAATTCTTTTATGTTCTAAAAATAGCCCTAAGCAAGCTCACATTATTGAGATGGAAAATTTTATGCTTTGTTCCGTGACTTCATAATAACTACATGCCTTATCCCATCACCATAATTGATGTTGATGACCATGTAAGTGGATAGAATGTAGTTATGAAAACAATATTAGAAAGTGGATTGTTATATTCCTTTTAACAATGAACAAAAAAACCAAACAGGTAGAAATGATGTGATGCTATCCCTTCAAAACGGCTAGAAATCAAACGGTTAGGGAGGACATGGCACGACCACTCACAAATTAGCCGTTGATTAAAAAAGCTGCGAGGCAGAGTTATATAATAACGATTTTGATTATGATGTTCACAAGTTAAATTACTTTTGATTCTCCTCTGCAAAGCTGGACACAGAAATAATGTTTTTTTTAAAAGACTTGGTGAAGGAGACCGTGCGAATGGATCCTCCCCTACTTGGTGAAGGAGAGCCTGCAAATGTTTCGTGTCACACTGTGACTACATCCCGGCGAAGGCCAACGTGGAGTTCTACAGTGTGGGGATGGGGAGTTCTTAGGAGAGAAGTTGGGGAGTTTCGACCCCAGCGCTTCTTGTACTAGGAGAAGGACGTTGACATTACGAGAATGAATAGAATTAAGATGATGCCCTTCGGTGCTGGGAGGAGGATCTAGCCATTGGCACTCACCACATCAATCTAATCATCTTATGGATGCGTGCAATATGGAGGAGTAGTATGCTTTCACTGTTGTCACAAAGAATCCACCAGAAGTCCCCATGTTCCATTACTCCTGTCGAATGTAGCGCGGGGATTTGCGGAGGCAAAGTATCGACTATATATAACTTTCCTAAGTGAGGCCGACATCGAGCTGCTTCCACCGGTGCAAATCTATTTACGAGGTTCTCTCTGGCTCTCTGATTCGATTCGTTTTCTAGTAGGTGCCATTTATGATTTCTCGGAGGTGTGAAATATTCATTTATATTGCATATTTTTATGATCAATTTCTAAGAAATATGGTAGCACACAAACATGATCTCTATTCTTGTTTCCATTAATGTATAGTTTTATGAGATTAATTTTCGGATTAATCATATTATTAAAAGATTTGATTGATAGGGTTTGCACCTTCTTTTAATCAGGATAAGGTTTGTGCCTTCTTTTAATTGCTTTATTTTAAGCCGATGTCTGTCCAATTCAATACGCAGGGTCTCCCACGACAAGATAAGATTACAACAAATTGGATCATTGGAAGTAAATAAGGCCCTAAAGAAACCTAGTTCCCGCCAGACAAGAAAGGTAGGTTTCTGCCTCTTCATTTTGTATTTCTTGAAGTAAACCCTTTTCTTCATTTTCAAGTGGTTTTATAATTTTTGGATTAATACCGTGTTAGTAATAGCACCTATTTTTTCTATTACAACTCTATTTTCGGTGTCTAAACCAAACCCAGTTTATTCATCTTAGTTTTATTATTCCATTTTCTTTATGGTTTCCTGGGCTCGCCATAGTTTCTTTTTAATTCATTTCAGCCAGTTGTAATCTCTTTGTCTCAAATTTCTTGGTTATAATTTAGAAATTTATTTGTTAGATCTATCAAATCAAATCTCTTATGGATGTGTGGGATATGGATGTGTGTAATATGGAGGAGCAGTATGCTTTCATTGTTGTCACGAAGAATCCACCAGAAAGAATCTGGATGAATGGAGAGCGGCGCTCGAAGTCCCCATGTTCCAATACTGCTGTGGAATGCAGGCGGTGATGCTTGCATTGGGAATTTGTGGAGGCAAAGTATCGACGGTATATGCCTTTCATACGCGACATCGACATCGAGCTGCGCTGCTTCCACCAACGCAAATCTATTTATGAGGTTCTCTCTGGCTCTCTGATTTGATTATTTTTCTCTGTTTCGATTCGTTTTCTAGTAGGGTGCCATTTTTGGATTTCTTCCAAGTGCGAAATATTCATTTATATTGCATATTTTTATGATCAATTTCTAAGAATTCTGGTAGCACACAAACATGATCTCTATTCTTTTTTTCCATTGATGTATAGTTTTATGAGATTAATTGTAGGATTAACCATATTATTAAAAGATTTTATTGATAGGGTTTGGGCCTTCTTTTAATTGCTTATTCTATGAGATTAGATGATTTAGATGAGATTATTGGATTTCTTAAAGTGATTTTCAATTATGTTTTTATGATTTACAAATATGTTTTTCATTTATGTCTTATAATTTATGTTAGATTTTATTTTCACATTATTACTTTGGTTAAATTCAATGTATTTTAAATTGTATTTTCATACATTTAAATTATTTTAAATATTTTTTTCTTATATTTAAACTTTTATTAATAGCTTTTAATTAATTTATTTTTTGAATGATTTCTTCATTAATATTCTAATATAGAGTAAAGTACCATAAGCTTGAGTAGCCTAGCCTAAGCTACTAAAGGATAGACTAAGTTAAGCTAGAGTAGGCTAGGTTAGGCGAGAATAGGCAAGAGTAGCTTAGGATAGGCTAGACTAAACTAGGATATCCTAGGTTAGAGTAGGTTAGGCTAGTGTATGCTAGGGTAGGCTAGAGTAGGCTAGGTTAGACTAGGGTAGGTTAAGCTAGGCTAGGGGAGGCTATGTTAAGCTAGGATAGGCTAGGCGAGGCTAGGTTAGGCTACTATAGCATAGGATAGACTAGGTTAGGCTAGGTTAGGTCAAGATAGGGTAGGTTAGGGTATCTTAGGATAGGCTAGGATAGGCTAGGCTAGGATAGGTTATACTATGTTAAGCTAGGCTATGTAAGAGTACACTATGTTACGCTAGGCTAGGTTAGCCTAGGTTAGGTTAGGTTAGGTTAGGCTAGGGTAGGCTATGTTAGCTTAGGTAAGGCTAGGTTAGGCTAGGCTATGTTAGGCTAGGTTAGGTTAGGTTAGGATAGGATAGGCAAGGATAAGATAGGCTAGAATAGGGTAGGGTAGGTTAGGGTAGGGTAGGATAGATTAGGCTAGTTTAGGTTAGTTTAGGTTAGGTTAGGCTACATTAGGCTAGGCTAGGCTAGCTTAGGCTAGACTAGGCTAGGCTAAGCTAGGTTAGGCTAGGCTAAGTAGGTTAGGATAGGTTAGGTTAGGTTAGGATAGTATAGGGTAGGTTAGGTTAGGTTACAATAGGTTAGGCTAGGGTTAGGCTGGGCTAGGCTACACTAGGGTATGGTAGGTTAGGCAAGGCTACGGTAGGCTATTATAGGATAGGTTAGGCTAGGGTAGGGTAGGGTAGGCTAGCATAGGGTAGGATAGATTAGGGTAGGTTAGGCTAGGATAGGGTAAGATAGGGTAGGGTAGGGTAGGTAAGGGTAGATTAGGATGGTCTAGGATGGGCTACGCTAGGGTGGGCTACGCTAGGCTCGGTTAGGTTAGGCTAGGTTGGGCTAGGCTAGGCTAGGTAAGGTTAGGCTAGGCTAGGATAGGTTAGGTTAGGTTGGGCAAGGTTGGGTGAGGCTAGGCTAGGTTAGGCTAGGTTAGATTAGGTTAAGCTATGTTAGGTTAGGTTATGTTAGGTTAGGCTAGGCTATGTTAGGCTAGGGTAGTGTATGGGTAGGGTTGGGTAGGGTAGGGTAGGGTAGGGTAGGTTACAATAGGTTATGTTAGGTTAGGCTAGGTTAGGCTAGGAAATGCTGGGCTAGGCTAGGCTAGGTGAGGTTAGGCTAAGCTAGGCTAGGCTAGGCTAGGCTAGGCAAAGCTAGGTTAGTCAAGGTTACGCTAGGCTAGGCAAGGCTAGGCTAGGCTAGTCTAGGCAAGGCTAGGTTAGTCGAGGCTAGGCTAGGCTAGGCGAGGTTAGGCTAGGCTAGGCTAGGCTAGGTTAGTCTAGGTTAGGTTAGAATAGGTTAGGTTAGGTTAGGCTAGGTTAGGCTAGGCTAGGTTAAGCTAGGTTAGGTTGGGTTAGGCTACATTAGTTTAGGTAAGGCTAGGTTAGTTTAGGTTAGGTTAGGTTAGGTTAGGCTATGTTAGGATAGGTTGCGGGCGAGGCTAGGCTAGGCTACTGTAAGATAGTGTAGGCTATGTTAGGATAGGTTAGGCTAGGCGAGGCTAGGCTAGGCTAGTGTAAGATAGTGTAGGCTATGTTAGGATAGGTTAGGTTAGGATATTTTAGGCTAGGTTAGGCTAGTTTATGCTAGGTTATGCTAAGCTAGGTTAAGCTAGGATAGATAGGCATGGCTAGGTTAGGCTTGGTTAGGTTCGGTTAGGCTAGGTTAGGGTAGGCTATGCATGGTTGGTCATGGTTAGGCTAGGTTAGGCTATATTATGATAGTCTTGGATAGGTTAGGCTAGGCTAGGCTAGGCTAGGAGATGCTAGGTTAGGTCAGGCTAGGCTAGGCTAGGGTAGGAGAAGATAGGTTAGGTTAGGCTAGGCTAGGTTTGGCTAAGTTAGGCAAGGCTAGGTTAAGTTAGGCTAGTGTAGGTTAGGTTAGGCTAGGATAAGGAAGGTTAGGTTAGGAAGGGTTAGGCTAGGTTAGGCTAGGCTAGGTTAGGATAGGTTAGGTTAGGTTTTCATTAGGTTAGGTTAGGTTAGGCTACGTTAGGCAAAGCTAGGTTAAGCAAGCTTAGGATATGTTTGGCAAGGCTAGGTTAGGCTTGGCCAGGCTAGGTTAGGCCAAGCTAGGCTAGAGTAGGCTAGGTTAGGTTATGTTAGCCATGGCTAGGTTAATCTAGGCTAGGCTACGATAGGTTAGGCTAGGTTAGGTTTTGCTAGGTTAGGGTAGGTTAGGCATGGCTAGGCATGGCTAGGTTAGGCTAGGATAGGCTAGGTTATGCTCGGCTTCGTTAGGGTAAGGTAGGGTAGGCTAGGCATGGCTTGGTTAGGCTAGGCAAGGGTAGGCTATCGGTTAGACTAGGTTGGGGTAGGTTAAGTTAGGATATGCTAGATTAGGATAGGTTATGTTACGGTAGGTTAGGCTAGGTTAGGTTAAAACGAGTTATGTTAATTTCTATCAGTTATGTTAAAATGGCTGACTTATATGAGGAGTTTGCATGGAATTAAATAGAGTAAATTATTATGGCTATAATTGCATATTCCTGTGTTATATTTTCTAAGTTATATTTTGAGTTTGAGAGAATTCTAACTTAGGCTTTGGAAAGAGAATCTAAATAGCTAGATTCTTAGAGTATCTAATATAAAAAGGAGTAGGGTTAACCCTCAATATTAAATGCATACATAGAAAGTACAAATTAAAACTAAAATAAATAAGGTAAAACTTCCACTTAAGAGTGAGTTGGAAAAAAATGAAGTGGAACTATTGAGAATTCTTATAAATGAATATGGGCAATTATTTTAGATAAGGAAACATGGAATATATTTAATATTCTTGTATACCATTTATATTAAGGTTTTTTGTGAGTATGGTTAAATATCTTGATTAGGAGTGGAAAAAGTATACTAAATTTGTTATACTAACAAAATCCTTATCTTAGTAAATTATACTAGAGTAGATACTTTAACTTAGTTTTAATAGAATAAATAGTAGGTTAAAGTATGTATACATAATCATAATTAGCATATATATGCATGGATTTGTATACAAACACTTAAATATTAAATTTCATGAAGAATCCCTATCAGAGGTAAAGGGACTAGTACAAAGGAGTAGAGACCATGAAGCAACCAGGGAAAGCTTTGTATTTAAACAGTATAAGAAATGTCATATTAAGATGTGTATTTGAAATTTCAGAAAATTATTTTCTTACTACAATTACTTTAAATTACATAGGTAAATTATGTGGATTATAATGGGAAAAAAAACCTAAGAAATACTCACAATGAGGGAATATGACTTTAGGATAGGAAAAATACTCTTAGAAAAGTTAAGGCCTAGCCAATACAAATTTAAGATGACACATGCTTTTACCTTCTATTAAATATTAAACAATAGATTTATATTTTGTAGAAAATAAATTGAAAGAAAAGAACCCATGTTGGGTGTAGCCTTCCTATTTTTTTTAAAGATAAATTTTTGGTCAATTAAATATAATGAATACACGTATATATGAAAAATATAATAAGAATAACATTGAAAAATATATAAAACAGTGGTAGAGCATAATTACATACTAGCCATAGAAAGATAACAATAAACTATGCGTTTACTATCCACACATTACAGAGGAAAACAAGTATACAATTAGGTTCTTAGAAAATAAAAATGTGGAAATGGTATATCAACCCAACAATTAAAAGAGACATATATACAATCACAAGGTCTATATGGACTTGAAAAATTATAAGATCTCGACCATATATACCTAATACATAGGTTAACCAATGTATTGCATAAAATCGTTTAAAGGAAGAATAATATTTTGTTCAAAATAAGATGACCCATAATATAAAGGCATTTTTCCTTTCCCGGGAAATCATAGACCAACACGTCTCAAACATATAGATGAAAAGTACTTAATTAAGCATATACGAATGAACTGTAAGGAAGATAAATAATCTAACTTATTCTTGATTTTCGAAAAGAGTCACGAGATAGCAAAAGTATAGTACAAATGCACTCGATTGAATCGATAGCTATATGAGAGTAAAAAACATGGAATTTAAACAAGTGTAAAAGAACGTGATTGTATTTATCAGAACAAATGATGATTTACTTTAATAGAGAATGAACCCAAAGTATATATTCTCAAGATTGAATGTGGTGCAACCATTTCTATTACCTTGTAAAGTTCAACAACAAATAAGTGTTAGCATAATATCTTAAAGAAAGAGGGTAAGTGAAAAAAGAGGGTAATTATTTTTTAGGAGTGAAGAACTCTATATCAAATTAATGAATGGTGCAACAAATTTATAAGTAATAATACTTTAAATAACCATTTCAAAAGAGAGAATAAAAATAATGGAAGAATTAGGGGTTACTAATTAAAAACCATGAAGAGAGTGTGACTATTTTCTGCCAAGAATATAAGAATTAGGTGATATACATTGATAATTAAGAAAATATTTCAAGCCTCAAAAGGCATGGTCATTAATAGAATAAAAAAAAAAAAAATCTATAAATAACATTTAGGGTTTCAAGGATAAAAACCCTAGGTAGAAATGCGAAATCAACCTTGTAGTGACAATTGTTTGAATGCAAAGTTAAAGTCAGAATAGAAATTACCAAGGATACCATGGAGGAGTAAACAAGCAACTAGTAAGTCAAAGTGAGGTTGAATTCATAGAGAATTAAGGGAAACAAGTATTGATAGAGGAAATTCACCTTGAATCGCTGTATAAGAAGAAAATAATTCGGTACTGGATCACATTAAGGAAGACTTGAGATTGCTCTAATTAAAAACCTTTTCATTTCTACATTTTCTAATAGATAAAAATACACATGTCAGAAAACCAAATATGAGAATGAGGTGAGTTGAAGTAACAAGATCAAGAACAATGGATTTCAAGTGAAGAATGTTAGCTCTATGACAAATAGATCCACAAGCATTCCCTTCTCATGTAAATATGTCAAATAATGGAGAAAGTGAGAATAATAGCTTCGGAATAGGTATAAAATAATAAATATAATATTCAAAATATTTATAAAATAATAAAATAATAAGCATTGTACTCAAAATTTTACAAATGAACCTATGAAATAATTAGGTATCTTCGTCTTTAAAACAAATTGAAGGGTTGCAAAATACTTAATTCAATTCTATTTTAGGTATCTTCGTCTTTGAAATTGGGTCAAATGGGAGAAGAAAAGACCTAGAATTCCATTAGTACGTCCAAATAATTCCATTTTATTTATAAATTATTTTTTAGGAGTCTCTTAATAACCATAACATCAAAGCATAAGTATTGGTATTGGATGATTAGCTTTATAGTTTTTTTTTTATGTTTTTTCAATTATGGTTTGAGGATTTTGATTTTATAATTATATAATATTTATTTCTTTCCAAATAAAAATATTTAGAGTATTTATAGATTAATAAAATAATATTTAGAATATTTATAGATTAATAAAATAATAAACATTATGGTGGAAATTTTACAAAGGAATCTATGAAATAATTAGGTAATTTTTTTGTCAAATAAATTGAGCAACTATTTGTATTGGAAATTGGGTCAAATATTAAATAATTAGGTATCTTTTCTATAAAACAAATTGAATTGGAAATTGGATTTAATTAGAAAAGAAAATACTCAAATTGAAAAATTCCACTAGTATGTCCAAATAATTCCATTTTATTGATAAATTATTCTATTCTTAAGTAGAAATAATTCATTTTTTTTTTAATAATTTTTTTTAGGAGCCTTCTAATAACCATAAAGTCAAATCACAAGTATTGGTTGATTAGCTTTATAATTTTGTGATTTTTTATTTTTCAATTAAAAATATTAGTTGACTTAACATGTGCTCCTCAAAATCAGTTCTGGATGACCTTTTCTGGTAAAAAAATATATATTTTCTAATGATTTAGATGAGATTATTTGATTTCTTAAAATAATTTTCAATTATGTTTTTATGATTTACAATTATGTTTTTCATTTAAAAATAATTTTTCATTTATATCTTATAACTTGTGTTAGATTTTGTTTTTACATTATTATTTTCTTTAAATTCAATATATTTTAAATTGTATTTTCATACATTCAGATTATTTTAAATAATTTTTTTTATATTTACAATTTTATTAATAGCTTTTAATTTATTTTGTTATATCAAAAAATTAGATAATTAAATGAAATATTTTTTAGGAAAATAAAATTATAGAAATTTGAGTACTAGAATAAGTTAACTACTATATTCAAAGAACACGCATAAACATAACCTCTGTAGAAATACTTTGTTAGTAAATTGATATTGATATCTTAACAAACTGACCAGTGAACCTAGTTTCAACCATCGGTATTATTATGAGCTAAGTTAATTCACTACGAGTTAATCAACTGAATTTATCATGGACTTGTAATATAAATACCATACACATATATACTGTAAAAAGCCATATAACTATCACAATATGCATTCATATACAAATAAATTGCCCTTCTAGTAAGAAAGAACACACAGTTATAGGATCTCTTATGAACCCATGAAAACAAGATAGCTCATAAAGAATATCAAAAAAATTCCATAGTGAAAAATTTAAATAGAAGGAAGAAAAAATATCAAACCAAAGGGAATAAACTACCCAATGAATAAAAATAAGCCATAATTACACAACCATTAAACAAAAAATAGAAGAACAAAACACAATTGGGTTATTCATATTTTCCACTAGATCGGAAACTTGAAAAAATCAAGTGTTGGAAGGTGAAACTTGAGGAGAAGTACTAAAATAATCGACTTGAAAAACTCTATGTCAAGTCAGTTGAAGATGGGTCCAAAACCTCCATAGTCTGAGACAGGGTTTGAGGGTAGCATGTGTACCTGCAAACTAGATCTCACAATCAACAAACGAGAATGATGTTGGAGAAAAAATAATAATGTGCATTAGTAAATAATTAGCCAGGGAATTCCCATTTATATTACCCAAGTATATGTCAACGGAGCTTGCGTTCTTCACCATGTTGCTGAAAATGGAATATAAGTTAGCTCTGAGGTAGGAAAACCATATCCAAAATAATATGTAACGAAAAACAACCATACACGCATACATGCAGTAGGAAGAGCGAGCCATTAAATTACCTAAGAAAGTAAAGTAAAACAAAGGATTGATGTCTTTCTGCGGTGATTGGGTCTTATGGCTATAGAGACACCCTGCAAGGCCGAGTAAAATTGTTATCAGGAAAGAATTGAACTTTGTAGAATTTTCCTTTGGCATATATATAACCCTGGTGCTTGTAAGAGTAAATATTGTTCTAATGGAAATTTAAAGCAAAATAGGCATAAAAATTCAATTAGTAACTCACTAGTACATACGAAGAGGGAAGAAGTGAATTCGTCACCTTATGTAGCCATGGTTCTTGGAGATGAACCAATGAACCCAAAAAGAAACATCGACGTGTTAACCTATACATTAGAAACTGAGTATTGATGACCATAATTTCGCATCTTTAGGAGGATAAGGAAAACCAAGGAACCAAATTTCAAAGTGATAATAACCACTCTTAGAAAATTTAAATTTACAAAACGACCAAGTGTAGAACCCTTACTGTGAAAAATGAAAAAAACATGAAATAGTCTATTGAACCATAATACCTGTGCTCCATAAATAGTGCACTATTGTTGGGTTGTAAAAATAGCGTTGGTAGACTTGTGGCTATTACTAGTTTCCAATCACAGGAGAGAAAAAATAGAGTGATAACAACGATACGAACACCAGGAAAAAATGTCGATTAGTTCACAGGAAATGTCTATACAAGCTTAACCAAAATTTCTTATATGTGTGTGTGTGTTTGTGTGTATAGTAAAATTATGTATTCTCCCTGAACATATGATAAAAATATCACTTGTAATCTAGGTCATCTAATTTTGATAATAATTTGGTAGGATTTTAAAAACTTCAAAACATAATAAAGATAATAAGTTATTATAAAATGATGAATTTTTTTTTAAATATTATTCTTATTTAAAAAAAAATCATTATTTAAATATTTTAATAATAATAAAAGAATTAATTAATTTGATTTATATAATGTAAACCAGACATAATTTAAACTAAAAATATTTAAAAATTAAAATTTAATATTTAATATTTATATTTATATAAAAATTAATTCATATTGAAATTATTAAATTAAATTTTATCTATACGTTGTTCCGATTTTAGTGTTATGGAACCAATAAAGGACTGATGGTGATGTCAGTAAAATAACATTGTGGAGGTCATTACAATCAGTGAGTATGGATTTGTTCAAAGGCTAACAGAGAGGTCTCAATTATCACTAAGCTTCACCCCTTTTTTTTTCAAAAAAAAAAAAAAAAATTTGTGGGTCAAATTCTGTTGAACTTCAACCGCTCTTCATAGTTTTTCTAGCATTAATATATGGATTTTATTAGAGACTGAGGTTTATTTAAAATTGAATTTACTAGAAATTGCACCATATGTTGCAAAGGAAACGTTGTAAAGCCGTAACATAGAAAATAGTAGTATAGAGGAAAAAATATGTGATATGTTATGTGATTTAATTGAATATTGAACTTATAAATATGAATTAATTTATTTAAAATAAATTATAGGTTTGGAGAATTGTTTGGATAAAAAAATTGGTTTTTTATAACCTAGGCAAGCTCTTCCTTTCATAGTGATGTCTTATTATGCACTATGGGCCACATGGCAGACTATTCTCTGGTGAAACAACAATAATAGCATCCATAATGGCCATCTCTTCTTTTATAATACAAAATAAAAAATCAAAACCCTGAATACTTTTTTTTTTGTGAAGTAGAAACATCAAAACTTCCCACTTCAAAAACCCAAAGCTTGCAGTCTATCTTCAAAGCCTTAAAGCCTTAATTTATACTGAATGAAGCCATTAGTGGGAAATGATTTATGGTGAATGAGATGCAACTAATATCTGACCAGAATATGAAGAAAAAATTTGTGAGTTTTCTAGTTAAAAAACAATAGTAGCATCCATAATGTCCATATCTTCTTTTATCATACAAATTAAAATATCAAAACCCTAATTACTCTTACTATTGTCAAGCAGAAACATCAAAACGTCCCACTTCAAAAACCCAAACCTTGCAATCTATCTTCAAAGCCTTAATTATATTAGAGGGAATAACTAATATCTTTTTATTTTCATTTTTATTATAAACTAAAAGAACTACTAATATCCTTTTATGCTTTTTAGCATTTTGAGCATGCAATGCTATAAGAGTGTTATAAGTCCTTGCAAACAATGAATGACGAAAAATTAGGTAGAAACCCTGCTTCCTGCATTTTTCTAATGAAGTAATTTGATTCATCTAGAAATCCCGAACTTGCAAGTGTCTAAATGACAGAGGAATAACATCTCAAAATTAAATATAACAACAATGAAAATCTTTAAAGAGCACGCTCATTTAAAATTCTTGAATAAGAACCATAAAAAGAATTAAATCTTCTGCAAAGAACATTTTCATCTTCCATAAGGTATATAAAGTTCATCTTCCATAAGGTATATAAAGTCTTTGTATTAAAAGAGTATTAACGATTTGAAAAGTTCTATTGCAGTGCCGAGAAAAAACACTGCAGTACTAGGCCTAGTGTTGGCGTCAGCCCACCACATATACACAAATACGCACGATAATATAGTTGACACAACATAGTAAACACAGACAACCACACATAGAGCACAATAGACACAGACAACTACACATACAAAAGCACCTTCTATTCATACCCTAATAGGTATCACAAAAGACCAACATAAATTTCACTTCGACAAATCACCACCACAAATACACACGATAATATAGTCGACACAACACATTAAACACAGACAACCACACATACAGCACAGTAAACATAGACAACTACACATACAAAAGAACCTTCTATTCATACCCTAATAGGCATCACAAAAAACCAACATAACTTTCACTTCGAGGAATCATCACCACAAAGACGGAGCACCAGATGCAGATTAGATTCCTTCTCAATGTTATAATTAGCCAGAGTACGTCCATCTTCCAGCTACTTATGAACAAAAATAAACCTCTGCTGGTGAGGAGAGATGCCCTCCTTATCCTGAATCTTAGCCTTCACATTATCAATGGTGTCTAGTTTTTTTATTTAATAAATTTTACAAACTTAAAAAAACAATCCTCATAAGATACAATAAATCCTTTGATAATCGTATCAATACCTCATATATATTTCTTAATTGCCTCATATATATTTCTTAATTTCATTTTGAAATACACTTCTCTTCAAAATAGATTTATGCTAACCAAAAATCTTATTATATTTTTTATTGTAATACATTTACTTCATATCTATTTAATACTAATTTGTTTATTTATATAATTTTAAATAATATATATTTATTTAATTAATATTAATCATTCATATATATTCAACCCTATATCTATATATGTTATATCATGTAATATTCATGATGCATTCCATTTAACCTATACAATAAATAATTTATATGTTGTTAATTCATTTCTTAAGCTAAGACATTGTTATATTTATAATGCATTCTATTTAATTTATTTAATTAATATTAATCATTCATATATATTCAACCCTCTATTTATATATGTTATATCATGTAATATTCATGATGCATTCCATTTAACCAATAAAATAAATAATTTATATGTTGTTAATTCATGTCTTAATATAAGACATTGTTATCTTTATAATGCATTCTATTTAATTAATCGTGATTTATATTGGAGGATAATTTTCAATTTTCATTAAATTGGTGATTAATATTTTATTGGACTGAAATGTTTTACATTATTATTATATTTAATTAATATTTTTTTATTAAAAAGGGAGTGTTTGCAAGTAAATGAAGCACTTAAAGATGGGCTATCATGTGTGTTGCCAATAGGATATTTGATAAGTGTCCATTTTTTACTAGTATATATCATTGAGTGATTAAAGGGCAGATTTTTAGTCCCCTGCAAGGTTGCCAGGTTCGAGCATGTGGTGTGGATGCTGCATAATTCTAATACAAAGGCAATATTCAGACGGATCCCAGCTTGGGGAAATTGGTCCACTTCTATCTTTGTCATTAATCCAAGTGAAAGCACCCTGAATTTATTTCTTTCATTGATTATCTATATTGTACAATCTGTTACATGTTATTGATAGGAATTTTATTGTTATTATTCATTACTAGGGTTTTATGAGCGACGATAATTTTATCACTAAAATAACATCTATTTATTAAAGTAATTTATCAATACATGTTGTTCAAATGAAAGATTGGATACTATATTTTCGGTGGAAGATAATATAGGAATATCATTTTATTTATCATTTTAATTTACTTTGATGCATCCAAAATCTGTCTATATGTAATTGTAAACAACTAATGCGCATGGATTTTTTTTAAGAACTAGCGCCCTTAGATTTTTTCTATTATAAACCCTTTGATACTCGTGACTTGTAGTTGAGAAACCAATCATAATGGTATACTCAGTGCCATTGGTATCGGATTTACTCAAGGATGAATAATTCTCTCACATGACACAACTGATGATAACCAAGGTGTAAGACCTATATATATAAATATTCTTTTGTCACTATTTTTTTATATTGTTTGAAATGTGTTACTCTCTCAATGTGGAAGTCAAGTTGACTTATAATTCATTAAAATAAATAGGATGTAGGAAAAAAGAAAGGCTCAATTATAAAAATCAAGCATCGTTTCGTTAAGGTGCAGTTATCTTATATAAATATACAAATTTTTGAATATATATAATTAATTGATATTTATTGATGTTAGTTGAAGTTAGTTTGCTTAATTTTATTTAATTCAAAATATGTAAAGAAATTTTAATATAATTATCAACTAAATTTAGGTTTTTGATAGATAATTTTAACATTAAATTATAAAATATATTCCAATATTACAGAAAATTATATTGAAAATATTTTATATTAAGAAGCTATGATTCAATCTATGTTAAAATATGAAGTCTATCTACTTACCTTAACACAAATTTAGTTTAAATCAATTATGATAAGTGAGATATTAAATTAAAAAACTACATGTTTTTACTTTATAAAATTCATTTAAATGTTTATAATCATATAATCATATGTTTTTTAGACATTTTATTTACAGAAAACTATAAATAATGTATATATGGAACATATAGTAAAATTTTCAGAAAATATTTATAATATTGAGTATTTTAGATATCTCAAAATATATGAAAATAAGTATTTAAGATGTAAATTAAATTCAAAAATAAATATAAATAATATAGATTATTAATGAAACAATAAACTTATAAATAAGAAAAAAAAAACACCTCAACAAATAAATATTTATTTTGTGATGTATAGCAACTATTTTAGTTATAACGAACTTTTAAATTTTATTTATTTATTTACATATAACCATTATTTTAGTTATAACTAATTTTTAAATTTAAGAAAAATATTTTTTAAAGTTTTTAAAAAATAAACTTCTATTTTATTAACAATTATATATTAGCTCATCTTCAAAGAAAAATAAAACAACTTTAACCAAAAAAAATACAATTACTAAACCATTTTCATTCCATTAGTCTTTATCTATGAAAGTGCAGTACGATTCAGTGCGTACATTTCATCCATTACCACACAATTCCGGCATAATGCTATAGCTCGTTATAGTTCTCAGCACAGTTGAAATTTTCGGCATAATGCTATAGTTCCTCTTTTATTCTCAGCACAATTGAACTTTCTTGAAGACAAATATATAATAGGAATAATAGAGTCACCATGAAACCAAAGATCAAGAGACAACACACAGCGAAATTTGCATTTGAAGACATCTTAAAAATATTGCAACCATCACCAAAAATCAAGGCATTAGAAACAATAAATGAAACCTAACATAGTAAAAAATCTCCAAGTTCATAGCTTTACAGGAAATCAAGAAAACTTTTTTATGCTAAATTACAAACCCGAACGACTCTCAAAAATTGAAAACTAAATGTAGTTGTACAAAAACCATAAAATACCTAAATTATCAAAACTTTATAGAATTTATAGGATTACAATACTCTGGAATAAGACAGTGTAGATATTGGTTTTTCCAATAACAGTCATGGGTACGTCATGAGAAAAACAACATGAGAAAAACAACATAGTTACCCTAATAATGCTCAGCCATAATGTTTCAAATTTGTCAAAATTTAACGAGAAGCAACAAATATTCTTCCCAAACACACAGCAATCCAATCTTATAAAGAAATAAAGAAGGCTGAGTTGCCATACCTGTAAATAAAAGCTGTCGAAAATATTCACAATGAGATAGAAAACCCAAGCGCGTCTATGAAGATCACGGGAAGGGTGGGTTGTATTTATAGGAACCAAAGTTGTATTTATAGGATCCGTGAATGCAAATCGTAGGAACCAAGTTCATCTTTGTAGCCCCAAAACGTAGAACCACACACATATGGAGCCGCACAAGTGGATTGGCATGCTGCAACCTTCTGCATTGCCTGAATCGTATCTTGGCATCCTGGCTGATGAGGCTGTAGTGCCAGGGTTTTGACATCCGCTTCATCCAGCTCCCTCGACATCCACTTCGTCCAGCTCCCTCGAGTCGAAATCGAAGGAGAGGCACAGAACATGAAGGTAGAAACTCTGGTATCAAATATTTTGGAGAAATCAAAGGATTCTTAGACATTTCTTTCAATTTCATGGCCACACTTCACTTGTTTAACGGTTTTCTTATTTTAACTAATTAATAACCATATTTAATCGTAAGGTCCATAGTGTTTCAATAGTCCAACATCCAAATCAACGTTACACAATAGTACATGTGGCATTTGAGGAAATTTGTTTTCAAATAAGAACGCTTTACATCGTAAATATTTCTAAATTCATATTAGGTTCACAATTTTGGAATTTGGAGGGTAATATTAGCTGATCCTGGTGACTTTTGATGTCAAGGCCACCTAGTATTTATGAAGGTCTATGTAAAATGGCTTCACTTCTATTATTTTTTTTAACTTAAAAAAAATCATATAATAGAGATTATCTCATATTTTAAATAACATTATGTCCACTTTTAATCCATTGGTCACTTAAATGTCTATTTCCACTTTTGTGCTGCATATGTTAGGTGTTTTTATTAGGGTAGTACCTTTTAAGCTAGTGGTAGATCCCAATTAAGAGAGTGGAGGTTCAAAATTTGTACACCCATTTTGGGAAATCAAATAAAAATTCCTTAAAAATTCACAATATTATCATACAATGTTGTGACACAATTTTTCATATAGTAAGCTTTATAAAACCATTCCCACCACAATTGGAGATACCTTGTTTTAGTAATAAGATAATTATAACAAATATATATCATACATAATCCTTAATATCTATGGTCCATAATCTATTAAAGTTAGGTCTTATTATTTTAATTTTCATTTCTATCCATAATTGATATAACCTTAGACTTATTATTTTAATCGGCTTTGTATTAAATTTAATGACCATATTAGTTTGTTTTTATAATATTTAAACTAAAAATTTCATATATATTATTTAAAACAAATATATTTTAATTAAAACTAAATGAAATCTAATATGTTTAAGTACAATGTAATGCTATTTTACATTTCAATACCTTTATTGTGTATCCCTATCAACATATGCAACAACTCTTACCATTATCTTTTAATAGAAATATTATAATTTTATAATAATTCTTTTATATTCTAAAAATAGCCCTAAGCAAGCTCACATTATTGAGATGGAAAATTTTATGCTTTGTTCCGTGACTTCATAATAACTACATGCCTTATCCCATCACCATAATTGATGTTGATGACCATGTAAGTGCATAGAATGTAGTTATGAAAACAATATTAGAAAGTGGATTGTTGTATTCGTTTTAACAATGAACAAAAAATCCAAACAGGTAGAAATGATGTGATGCTATCCCTTCAAACGGCTAGAAATCAAACGGCTAGGGAGGACATGGCACGGCCACTCACGAATTAGCTGTTGATTAAAAAAGCTGCGAGGCAGAGTTATATGATAAGGATTTTGATTATGATGTTAACAAGTTAAATTACTTTTGATTCTCCTCTGCAAAGCTGGACACAGAAATAATGTTTTTTTTAAACAACTTGGTGAAGGAGACCGTGCCAATGGATCCTCCCCTACTTGGTGAAGGAGAGCCTGCAAATGTTTTGTGTTACACGGTGACTACATCCCGGCGAAGGCCAACGTGGAGTTCTACAGTGTGGGGATGGGGAGTTCTTAGGAGAGAAGTTGGGGAGTTTCGACCCTAGCGCTTCCTGGACTAGGAGAAGGATGTTGACATTACGAGAATGAATAGAATTAAGATGATGTCCTTCGGTGCTAGGAGGAGGATCTAGCCATTGGCACTCACCACATCAATCTAATCATCTTATGGATGTGTGCAATATGGAGGAGTAGTATGCTTTCACTGTTGTCACAAAGAATCCACCAGAAGTCCCCATGTTCCATTACTCCTATGGAATGTAGCGCGGAGATTTGCGGAGGCAAAGTATCGACTGTATATACCTTTCCTAAGTGAGGCCGACATCGAGCTGCTTCCACCGGTGCAAATCTATTTATGAGGTTCTCTCTAGCTCTCTGATTCGATTCGTTTTCTAGTAGGTGCCATTTTTCGATTTCTTGGAGGTGTGAAATATTCATTTATATTGCATATTTTTATGATCAATTTCTAAGAAATATGGTAGCACACAAAGATGATCTCTATTCTTGTTTCCATTAATGTATAGTTTTATGAGATTAATTTTCGGATTAATCATATTATTAAAAGATTCGATTGATAGGGTTTGCACCATCTTTTAATCAGGATAAGGTTTGCGCCTTCTTTTAATTGCTTTATTTTAAGCCGATGTCTGTCCAATTCAATACGCAGGGTCTCCCACGACAAGATAAGATTACAACAAATTGGATCATTGGAAGTAAATAAGGCCCTAAAAAAACCTAGTTCCCGCCAGACAAGAAAGGTAAGTTTTTGCCTCTTCATTTTGTATTTCTTGAAGTAAACCCTTTTCTTCATTTTCAAGTGGTTTTATAATTTTTTCTTCATTTTCAAGTGGTTTTATAATTTTTGGATTAATACGGTGTTAGTAATAGCACCTATTTTTTCTATTACAACTCTATTTTCGGTGTCTAAACCAAACCTAGTTTATTCATCTTAGTTTTATTATTCCATTTTCTTTATGGTTTCCTGGGCTCGCCATAGTTTCTTTTTAATTCATTTCAGCCAGTTGTAATCTCTTTGTCTCAAATTTCTTGGTTATAATTTAGATATTTCTTTGTTAGATCTATCAAATCAAATCTCTTATGGATGTGTGGGATATGGATGTGTGTAATATGGAGGAGCAGTATGCTTTCACTGTTGTCACGAAGAATCCACCAGAAAGAATCTGCACGAATGGAGAGCGGCGCTCGAAGTCCCCATGTTCCATTACTCCTGTGGAATGCAGCCGGTGATGCTTGCATTGGGAATTTGCGGAGGCAAAGTATCGACGGTATATGCCTTTCATACGCGACATCGACATCGAGCTGCACTGCTTCCACCAATGCAAATCTATTTATGAGGTTCTCTCTGGCTCTCCGATTTGATTATTTTTCTCTGTTTCGATTCGTTTTCTAGTAGGGTGCCATTTTTGGATTTCTTCCAAGTGTGAAATATTCATTTATATTGCATATTTTTATGATCAATTTCTAAGAATTCTGGTAGCACACAAACATGATCTCTATTCTTTTTTTTCAATTGATGTATAGTTTTATGAGATTAATTGTAGGATTAACCATATTATTAAAAGATTTGATTGATAGGGTTTGGGCCTTCTTTTAATTGCTTATTCTATGAGATTAGATGATTTAGATGAGATTATTGGATTTCTTAAAATGATTTTCAATTATGTTTTTATGATTTACAAATATTTTTTTCATTTATGTCTTATAATTTATGTTAGATTTTATTTTCACATTATTAATTTGGTTAAATTCAATGTATTTTAAATTGTATTTTCATACATTTAAATTATTTTAAAGATTTTTTCTTATATTTAAACTTTTATTAATAGCTTTTCATTAATTTATTTTTTGAATGATTTCTTCATTAATATTCTAATATAGAGTAAAGTACCATAAGCTTGAGTAGCCTAACCTAAGCTACTAAAGGATAGACTAAGTTAAGCTAGAGTAGGCTAGGTTAGGCTAGAATAGGCAAGAGTAGCTTAGGATAGGCTAGACTAGACTAGGATATCCTAGGTTAGAGTAGGTTAGGCTAGTGTATGCTAGGGTAGGCTAGAGTAGGCTAGGTTAGACTAGGGTAGGTTAAGCTAGGCTAGGGGAGGCTATGTTAAGATAGAATAGGCTAGGCGAGGGTAGGTTAGGCTACTATAACGTAGGATAGACTAGGTTAGGCTAGGTTAGGTCAACATAGGGTAGGTTAGGGTATCTTAGGATATGCTAGGATAGGCTAGGCTAGGATAGGTTATACTATGTTAAGCTAGGCTAGGTAAGAGTACACTATGTTAGGCTAGGGTATGTTAGGCTAGGCTAGGTTAGCCTAGGTTAGGTTAGGTTAGGTTAGGCTAGGGTAGGCTATGTTAGCTTAGGTTAGGCTGGATTAGGCTAGGCTATGTTAGGTTAGGTTAGGTTAGGTTAGGATAGGATAGGCAAGGATAAGATAGGCTAGAATAGGGTAGGGTAGGTTAGGGTAGGGTAGGATAGATTAGGCTAGTCTAGGTTGGGCCACGATAAGATAGGCTAGGTTAGGCTAGGTTAGGATAAGATAGGCTAGGCTAGGCTAGGCTAGGCTAGGTTAGGTTAGGCTAGGCTAGGCTAGGTTAGGTTAGGCTAGGTTAGGTTAGGATATGATAGGATAAGATAGGATAGATTAGGCTAGGCTAGGTTAAGCTAGGATAAGATAGGCTAGGTTAGGTTAGGATGAGATTGATTAGGCTAGGATAGTTTAGGCTAAGATAAGTTAGGCTAGGTTAGGCTAGGCTTGGCTAGGCTAGTCTAGGCTAGGCTAGGTAGGTTAGTTTAGGTTATTTTAGGTTAGGTTAGGCTACATTAGGCTAGGCAAGGCTAGCTTAGGCTAGACTAGGCTAGGCTAAGCTAGGTTAGGCTAGGCTAAGTAGGTTAGGATAGGTTAGGTTAGGTTAGGATAGTATAGGTTAGGTTAGGTTAGGTTATGATAGGTTAGGCTAGGGTTAGGGTGGGCTAGGCTACGCTAGGGTATGGTAGGTTAGGCAAGGCTACGGTAGGATACTGTAGGATAGGTTAGGCTAGGGTAGGGTAGGGTAGGCTAGCGTAGGGTAGGATAGATTAGGGTAGGTTAGGCTAGGATAGGGTAAGATAGGGTAGGGTAGGGTAGGTAAGGGTAGATTAGGCTAGGATAGTCTAGTGTAGGCTACGTTAGGGTAGGTTAGGCTATGCTAGGCTAGGCTATGGTGGGCCAGGTTAGTGTAGGCTAGGCTAGCATAGGGTATGGTTGGGTAGGCTAGGTTAGGCTAGGATAAGCTAGGCTAGGCCAGGCTAGTGTAAGGTAGAGCAGGGTAGGGTAGGTTAGGGGAGCTTAGGTTAGGTTAGGCTAGGTTAGGCTAGGCTAGGTTAGGCTAGGGTAGGGTAGTCTAGGGTAGGCTACCCTAGGCTAGGCTAGAGTAGGCTAAGCTAGGGTAGGGTAGGGTAGGGGAAGGCAGGTTAGGCTAGGCTAGGCTAGGCTATCCTAGGCTAGGCTAGGATAGGATGGTCTAGGATGGGCTACGCTAGGGTGGGCTACGCTAGGCTCGGTTAGGTTGGGCTAGGCTAGGCTAGGTAAGGTTAGGCTAGGCTAGGATAGGTTAGGTTAGGTTCGGCAATGTTGGGTGAGGCTAGGCTAGGTTAGGCTAGGTTAGATTAGGTTAAGCTAGGTTAGGTTAGGTTATGTTAGGTTATGCTAGGCTATGTTAGGCTAGGGTAGTGTATGGGTAGGGTTGGGTAGGGTAGGGTAGGGTAGGGTAGGGTAGTGTAGGTTATGTTAGGTTAGGCTAGGTTAGGCTAGGCAATGCTGGGCTAGGCTAGGCTAGGCGAGGTTAGGCTAAGCTAGGCTAGGCTAGGCTAGGCGAGGTTAGGCTAAGCTAGGCTAGGCTAGGCTAGGCTAGGCAAATCTAGGTTAGCCAAGGTTACGCTAGGCTAGGCAAGGCTAGGCTAGGCTAGTCTAGGCAAGGCTAGGTTAGTCGAGGCTAGGCTAGGCTAGGCGAGGTTAGGCTAGGCTAGGCTAGGCTAGGTTAGTCTAGGTTAGGTTAGGATATGTTAGGTTAGGTTAGGCTACGTTCGGCTAGGCTAGGTTAAGCTAGGTTAGGCTGGGTTAGGCTACATTAGTTTAGGTAAGGCTAGGTTAGGTTAGGTTAGGTTAGGTTAGGCTAGGCTATGTTAGGATAGGTTGAGGGCGAGGCTAGGCTAGGCTAGTGTAAGATAGTGTAGGCTATGTTAGGATAGGTTAGGCTAGGTAAGGCTAGGCTAGGCTAGTGTAAGATAGTGTAGGCTATGTTAGGATAGGTTAGGTTAGCATATTTTAGGCTAGGTTAGGCTAGTTTATGCTAGGTTATGCTAAGCTACGTTAAGCTAGGATAGATAGGCATGGCTAGGTTAGGGTAGGCTCGGCTAGGTTAGGCTTGGTTAGGTTAGGTTAGGCTAGGTTAGGGTAGGCTATGCATGGTTGGTCATCGTTAGGCTAGGTTAGGCTATATTATGATAGTCTTGGATAGGTTAGGCTAGGCTAGGCTAGGCTAGGAGATGCTAGGTTAGGTCAGGCTAGGCTAGGCTAGGTTTGGCTAAGTTAGGAAAGGCTAGGTTAACTTAGGCTAGTGTAGGTTAGGTTAGGCTAGGATAAGGAAGGTTAGGTTAGGCAGGGTTAGGCTAGGTTAGGCTAGGCTAGGTTAGGTTAGGTTAGGTTAGGTTTTCATTAGGTTAGGTTAGGTTAGGCTATCTTAGGCAAAGCTAGATTAAGCAAGCTTAGGATATGTTTGGCAAGTCTAGGTTAGGCTTGGCCAGGCTAGGTTAGGCCAAGCTAGGCTAGAGTAGGCTAGGTTAGGTTATGTTAGACATGGCTAGGTTAATCTAGGCTAGGCTACGATAGGTTAGGCTAGGTTAGGTTTTGCTAGGTTAGGGTAGGTTAGGCATGGCTAGGCATGGCTAGGTTAGGCTAGGATAGGCTAGGTTATGCTCGGCTTGGTTAGGGTAAGGTAGGGTAGGCTAGGCATGGCTTGGTTAGGCTAGGCAAGGGTAGGATATCGGTTAGGCTAGGCTGGGGTAGGTTAAGTTAGGATATGCTAGATTAGGATAGGTTATGTTACAGTAGGTGAGGCTATGTTAGGTTAAAACGAGTTATGTTAATTTCTATGAGTTATGTTAAAATGGATGACTTATATGAGGAATTTGCATGGAATTAAATAGAGTAAATTATTATGGCTATAATTGCATATTCCAGTGTTTATAATGATTATATTCCTGTGTTATATTTTCTAAGTTATATTTTGAGTTTGAGATAATTCTAACTTAGGCTTTGGAAAGAGAATCTAAATAACTATATTCTTAGAGTATCTAATATAAAAAGGAGTAAGGTTAACCCTCAATATTAAACGCATACATAGAAAGTACAAATTAAAACTAAAATAAATAAGGTAAAACTTCCACTTAAGAGCGAGTTGGAAAAAAATTAAGTGGAACTATTGAGAGTTCTTATAAATGAATATGTTCAATGATTTTAGATAAGGAAACATGGAATATATTTAATATTCTTGTATACCATTTATATTAAGGATTTTTGTGAGTATGGTTAAATATCTTTATTAGGAGTGGAAAAAGTATACTAAAATTGTTATACTAACAAAATCCTTATCTTAGTAAATTATACTAGAGTAGATACTTTAACTTAGTTTTAATAGAATAAATAGTAGGTTAAAGTATCTATACATAATCATAATTAGCATATATGTGCATGAATTTGTATAAAAACACTTAAATATTAAATTTCATGAAGAATCCCTATCAGAGGTAAAGGGACTAGTACAAAGGAGTAGAGACCATGAAGCAACCAGGGAAAGCTTTATATTTAAACAGTATAAGAAATGTCATATTAAGATGTGTATTTGAAATTTCAGAAAATTATTTTCTTACTGCAATTACTTTAAATTATATAGGTAAATTATGTGGATTATAATGGAAAAAAAAAAAAAACCTAACAAATACTCACAATGAGGGAATATAACTTTAGGATAGGAAAGCCCACGTGGTGTAGAACAGTCAGTGATGGGGTGCACTGTTAAGGCACTCCGTTCTGTAAGGTCACCGGTTCGAAACCCGTGGGTGGGATGGGAGGAGAAAAAATGGAAAGATTAGGATTAGTCTAAACGAGAAAAAAAAAAAACTTTAGGATAGGAAAAATACTCTTAGAAAAGTTAAGGCCTAGCCAATACAAATTCAAGATGACACATGCCTTTACCTTCTATTAAATATTGAACAATAGATTTATATTTTGTAGAAAATAAATTGAAAGAAAAGAACCCATGTTGGGTGTAGCCTTCCTATTTCTTTTAAAGATAAATTGTTGGTCAATTACATATAATGAATACAAGTATATATGAAAAATATAATAAGAATAACATTGAAAAATATATAAAACAGTGGTAGAGCATAACTACATACTAGCCATAGCCATAGAAAGATAACAATAAACTATGCGTTTACTATTCACACATTACAGAGGAAAACAACTATAAAATTAGGTTCGTAGAAAATAAAAATGTGGAAATGGTATATCAACCCAAAAATTAAAAGAAACATATATACAATCACAAGGTCTATAAGGACTTGAAAAATTATAAGATCTCGACCATATATACCTAATACATAGGTTAACCAACGTATTGCCTAAAATCGTTTGAAGGAAGAATAATATTTTGTTCAAAATAAGATGACCCATAATATAAAGGCATTTTTCCTTTCCCGGGAAATCATAGACCAATACGTCTCAAACATATAGATGAAAAGTACTTAATTAAGCATATAAGAATGAACTGTAAGGAAGATAAAGGAACTAACTTAGTCTTGATTATCGAAAAGAGTCACGAGATAGAAAAAGTATAGTACAAATGCACTCAATTGAATTGATACCTATATGAGAGTAAAAAACACGGAATTTAAACAAGTGTAAAAGAACGTGATTGTATTTATCAGAACAAATGATTATTTACTTTAATAGAGAATGAACCCAAAGTATATATTCTCAAGATTGAATGTGGTGCATCCATTTCTGTTACCTTGGAAAGTTCAACAACAAATAAATGTTAGCATAATATCTTAAAGAAAGAGAGTAAGTGAAGAAAGAGGGTAATTATTTTTCAGGAGTGAAGAACTCCACATCAAATTAATGAATGGTGCAAAAAAATTAAAATTAATAATACTTTAAATAACCATTTTAAAAGAGATAATAAAAATAATTGAAGAATTAGGGTTTAATAATTAAAAACCATGAACAGAGAGTAACTATTTTCTGCCAAGAATATAAGAATTAGGTGATCTACATTGATAATTAAGAAAATATTTCAAGCCTCAAAAGCCATGGTCATTACTAGAATAAAAAAAATAAATCAATAAATAACATTTAGGGTTTCAAGGATAAAAACCCTAGGTAGAAATGCAAAATCAACCTTGTAGTGACAATTGGTTGAATGCAAAGTTAAAGCCAAAATAGAAATTACCAAGGATACCATGGAGGAGTAAACAAGCAACTAGTAAGTCAAAGTGAGGTGGAATTCATAGAGAATTAAGGGAAACAAGTATTGATAGAGGAAATTCACCTTGAATCGCTGTATAAGAAGAAAATAATTCGGTAGTGGATCACATTAAGGAATACTTGAGATTTCTCTAATTAAAAACCCCTTCATTTCTACATTTTCTAATGGATAAAAATACACAAGTCAGAAAACCAAATATGAGAATGAGGTGAGTTGAAGTAACAAGAAAAAGAACAATGGAATTCAAGTGAAGAATGTCAGCTCTATGACAAATAGATCCACAAGCATTCCCTTCTCATGTAAATATGTCAAATAATGGAGAAAGTGAGAATAATAGCTCTGGAATAGGTATAAAATAATAAATATAATATTCAAAATATTTATCAAATAATAAAATAATAAGCATTGTACTCAAAATTTTACAAATGACCCTATGAAATAATTAGGTATCTTCGTCTTTAAAACAAATTGAAGGGTTGCAAAATGCTTAATTCAATTCTATTTTAGGTATCTTCGTCTTTGAAATTGGGTCAAATGGGAGAAGAAAATACCTAGAATTCCATTAGTACGTCCAAATAATTCCATTTTATTTATAAATTATTTTTTATGAGTCTCTTAATAACCATAACATCAAAGCATAAGTATTGGTATTGGATGATTAACTTTATAGTTTTTTTTTTATGTTTTTTCAATTATGGTTTGAGGATTTTGATTTTATAAATTATATAATATTTATTTCTTTCCAAATAAAAATATTTAGAGTATTTATAGACTAATAAAATAATATTTAGAATATTTATAGATTAATAAAATAATAAACATTATGGTGGAAATTTTACAAAGGAATCTATGAAATAATTAGGTAATTTCTTCTGTCAAATAAATTGAGCACCTAATTGTATTGGAAATTGGGTCAAATATGAAATAATTAGGTATCTTTTCTATAAAACAAATTGAATTGGAAATTGGATTTAATTAGAAATAAAATACTCAAATTGAAAAATTCCACTAGGATGTCCAAATAATTCCATTTTATTGATAAATTATTCTATTCTTAAGTAGAAATAATTCTTTTTTTTTTAAATAATTTTTTTTATTAGCCTTCTAATAACCATAAAGTCAAATCACAAGTATTGGTTGATTAGCTTTATAATTTTGTGAGTATTTTTTTTTTCAATTAAAAATATTAGTTGACTTAACATGTGGTCCTCAAAATCAGTTCTCGATGACCTTTTCTAGTAAAAAAATATATATTTTCTAATGATTTAGATGAGATTATTTGATTTCTTAAAATAATTTTCAATTATGTTTTTATGATTTACAATTATGTTTTTCATTTAAAAATAATTTTTCATTTATATCTTATAACTTGTGTTAGATTTTGTTTTTACATTATTATTTTCTTTAAATTCAATGTATTTTAAATTGTATTTTCATACATTCAAATTATTTTAGATAATTTTTGTTATATTCACAATTTTATTAATAGCTTTTAATTTATTTTGTTATATCAAAATATTAGATAATTAAATGAAATAATTTTTAGGAAAGTAAAATTATAGAAATTTGAGTACTATAATAAGTTAACTACTATATTCAAAGAACACCCATAAACATAACCTTTGTAGAAATACTTTGTTAGTAAATTGATATTGATATCTTAACAAATTGACTAGTGAACCTAGTTTCAACCATCAGTATTAGTATGAGCTAAGTTAATTCACTACGAGTTAATCAACTGAATTTATCATGGAATTGTAATATAAATACCATACACATATATACTATAAGAAGCCATATAACTATCACAATATGCATCCATATACAAATAAATTGCCCTTCTAGTAAGCAAGAACACACAGTTATAGGATCTCTTATGAACCCATGAAAACAAGATAGCTCATAAAGAATATCAAAAAAAGTCCATAGTGAAAAATTTAAATAGAAGGAAGAAAAAATATCAAAAGAAAGGGAATAAACTACCCAATGAATAAAAATAAGCCATAATTACACAACCATTACACAAAAAATAAAAGAACAAAACACAATTGGGTTATTCATATTTTCCACCACATAGGAAACTTGAAAAAATCAACTGTTGGAAGGTGAAACTTGAGGAGAAGTACTAAAATAATTGACTTGGAAAACTCTATGTCAAGTCAGTTGAAGATGGGTCCAAAACCTCCATAGTCTGAGACAGGGTTTGAGGGTAGCGTGTGTACCTGCAAAGTAGATCTCACAATCAACCAACGAGAATGATGTTGGAGAAAAAAAAAATAATATGCATTAGCAAATAATTAGCCAGGGAATTCCCATTTATATTACCCAAGTATATGTCAATGGAGCTTTCGTTCTTCATCATGTTGCTGAAAATGGAATATAAGTTAGCTCTGAGGTAGGAAAACCATATCCAAAAGAATATGTAATGAAAAAAAACCATACACGCATACATGCAGTAGGAAGAGCCATTAAATTACCTAAAAAGTAAAGTAAAACAAAGGATTGATGCCTTTGTGGGGTGATTGGGTCTTATGGTTATAGAGACATCCTGCAAGGCCGAGTAAAATTGTTATCGGGAAAGAATTGAACTTTTCAGAATTTTCCTTTGGCATATATAAAACTCTGGTGCTTGTAAGAGTAAATATTGTTCTAATGGAAATTTAAAGCAGAATAGGCATAAAAATTCAATTAGTAACTCACTAGTACATACAAAGAGGGAAGAAGTGAATTCGTCACCTTATGTAGCCATGGTTCTTGGAGATGAACCAATGAACCCAAAAAGACACATCGATATGTTAACCTATACATTAGAAACTGAGTGTTGATGACAATAATTTCACATCTTTAGGAGGATATGGAAAACCAAGGAACTAAATTTAAAACTGATAATAACCACTCTTAGAAAATTTAAATTTACAAAACGACCAAGTGTAGAACCCTTACTGTGGAAAATGAAAAAAACATGAAATAGTCTATTGAACCATAATACCTGGGCTCCATAAATAGTGCACTATTGTTGGGCTGTAAAAATAGCGTTGGTAGATTTGTGGCTATTACTAGTTTCCAATCACACGAGAGAAAAAATGTCGATTAGTTCACAGGAAATGTCTATACAAGCTTAAGGTTTGGGTGGAAAGATAAGAACCATTACATGGGGACAACGAATCTACACCCTTCACGTAGTCATACCATACCTTGTGCTCATCATGTGTTATCATTCGCTCATTAGATGGGATAGCGTTGGCCACATGGACGCATTAGGGATAATGTACTTGTCATGTGGCGAGTTACCATACATAATTTATGTGATATGACCTAATGGTATAGGAATTAATAAATGACCATATTACTTGGGGAAATAAATAAGAAATGGGGGTTGGATAGTTAGGTTTAAATGTTATAAGATTCATATAGGGAGATGATTCTTCCATATAGTAATTCTGAAAATGATCCAATTATAATCATAGGGGAAATTAAACATGCATGAAACATTAGGTAATAAGTGCATAGATATACTTCGGATGCGGATGATGGCTCGGAGTGATGGGACTTCCGCCCGTTGGTGGATCCCGAGGGATTTCGCTTGCTGCGGCCATATGGCCCGCTACAGTGCTATTACTCACACATTAACTTCGCCAACCTATTCTGCTTTAACACCGTTCACCGCGCCTATCATTTACCTCGCCTTGCTGGTTCATTTGGCTATGGATTTCATTCTGGATAATTCATCTGCTCATTGTGTTCTTTGTAGTCATCCTTCTCCCGTATGTGGTAGTTGCTCCCCTGCTTGCACTGTTCCAAGTGAACGCACCCAAACAGGTCAACGTTGCTCCATCTTGCGATGCTTGGAAACTCTTCCAGGTTTCCACTTCACCCAGACCAGCTACTTTCATCTCAATTTCTGTTTGCCTTCTCACGCAGCTGATTTTCAGAGATCTTCGTTGCATCCTGGCTGCTCCTTCTACCCCAAGCACTCCTGGCTTCATGTGGCTTCGATGCCTCGGCTTAGGCAGAGAATTCGTTGCAGGCACAGAACGAGCAGAGGGTGCTCTTCCCGCCCTCGCCCTTCCATTAGCTTGCCCTCAGCATCTTATGAGGAGGACGTAGATTGCAGTTTGCATTTCGATTTTTGGCATCGGAGAGGCATCTCCTACCCTCCTGGAAGCACTCACTTTGTTCCACCTTCACAGCCTCCTCCGCCTATCTCTCAGCCTGCCTCCCCTACTTCTAATTTTCCCACCAACCCAGCACTCTGCCAGTCTTCAAAAAGGGTGGAATTTCGCTTCAATTGCTCCTCAAACATGCATGTTCTCACTGCTTTCATCACTGTTACTATTTGCGAAGAATCCCCTATCCTAGCTCCAGCTTCAATGCCCCACCCTGCCCCTATTCCGCCTAACCCTTAGCCCTCACATGCAAATATTGACATTCTAGCCCCTGTTGAGCCAGTCAGCATTGGTCATTCCATTCTTGGAATGGAAAATTTGCAGGTGGACTTCTTCAGCAAGAGTGGCACGCCAGAGAAGGACAACAATGATGGAGAAGCTGAGTTTGGTTCTAGGATCGTGGAAGAACTAGAGTCCCATACTCCTGAACGGTGACTTTGATCCCCCTCAGCGTGCTTTGGTATAAATTTTCGACCTCATGGAAGAATTTTTTGGTTTTTTGAGTTTATATTCAGCTGTAAAAGATATAGGCTATTCCAGTTTACTGTCTCTTGTTGTATCACAGTACTTTTACTATTTTACTGGATTCCCTTCTAAGGGCGGTGGAATTTATTTTAAAAGAACTGGTTTCCCACTCTGGGAAGTTCAGTTGCTAAGGATAAGCTTGGACATCAAGCCGAGTTCTCCGGCTCACACAACCGAAACTAGCGCAGTTTTGTACTATTATGTTTTATAAATAGATTTAGTTTTACCGAGAAAAAAAAAATAAGTGCATAGATATAATTCATCAAGATCAACTATTTACCAAATACAATAAGAAAATATAGGAATTATATGCCATGCAATAACATATACAAATGATTAGTAAGGAAGTTAAAAAAACAAAATAATGTGTGATATATAAAGAGCAGATGTGACATTTTAATTTATAGGGTAAAATCGATGTTAATTTATAACTACTATCTATATGTTATATATTTTAATGGGATACGATTTTATTTTATCTAAAAGAAATGTTAGTAATTTTATTAATTAGAAACAAAATTACAATAAAAAAAAACTGAAATTAAAAAATATTTACATCTAGGTTCTAGCATGTAAGATGCAATGTCTACACATCTACTCAATATTGGGTTGTAGAGGGCCTCTCTGTGTAATGATTATAAAAGCTATGATTAAATATAGTTTTCATTTTCAACTTTAATTATTTAATGGATGATTACTAGTATCCATGTCTATGTGTGAAAAAATCTAATATTTTTAAATTGATTCTCCTAATCTTATTATTGGGCTTATATAAGTCAAATTTTGATAAATATTTAATAGGTGTTTAACTAATGTGTAGGAATTGACCACTACAACTTTATGTTCCACTCTTTCACATCATAAAGCTCATATGAACCTTGTATATCCCATTTTCTTATATAAAAATGCATTATTCTCACACACTATATATTCTTTCAGTCAAACATAAGCTTAAACACACACAAAGGTCTTCCATAATAGTTTGACCACAATCTAGTTCTTTGTTTCACGTTAAATTCCATAGTATCCACATAAAAAATATATTCATTGTTATTCATTACTGATTTTGATTTCTTTTATTATGTTTACAAGCTTGTTATGTTCGTGCATAAAACTAAACTCACTCATGGATAGCAAGTAGTTGTCAACTAAGTCACCTAATTCATGTTAGTATTCAAGTTTGAGAATATATGTGTGTGTGTGTGTGAGATAAAATTATGTATTCTCCCTAAACATATGCTAAAAATATCACTTGTAATCTAGATCATCTAATTTTAATAATAATTTGGTAGGATTTTAAAAACTTCAAAACATAATAAAAATAATAAGTTATTATAAAATTATGATTTTTTTAAATATTATTCTTATTTATAAAAAAAAAATTATTATTTAAATATTTTAATAATAAAAAAATAATTAATTAATTTGATTTATATAATGTAAACCATACTTAATTTAGACTAAAAATATTTAAAAATTAATATTTATGTTTATACAAAAATTAATTCATATTGAAATTATTAAATTAAATTGTATCTATACGTTGTACCCATTTTAGTGTTATGGAACCAATCAAGGACTCATGGTGATGTCACTAAAATAACATTGTCAAGGTCATTACAATGAGTGAGTATGGAGTTGTTCAAAAGCTAACAAAGAGGTCTCAAATATCACTAAGCTTCACCCTCTTTTTAATAATAATAATAAAAAAAATTGTGGGTCAAATTCTGTTGAACTTCAACCGCTCTTCATAGTTTTTTTAGCATTCATATATGGATTTCATTATAGATTGACGTTTATGGAAAATTAAATTAAATATATCTGAATTCATATTAGGTTCACAATTTTGGAATTTGGAGGATAATATTAGCTAAACCTGGTGACTTTTGATTTCAAGGCCACCTAGTATTTATGGAGGTCTATGTAAAACGGATTCACTTCTATTATATTTTTTTTAACTTAAAAAAAAATCATATAATAGAGATTATCTTATATTTGGAATAACATTATGTCCACTTTTAATACATTGGTCACTAACATGTCTATTTCCACTTTTGTGCTGCATATGTTAGGTGTTTTTATTTGGGTAGTACCTTTTAAGCTAGTGGCAGATCCCAATTAAGAGAGTGGAGGTTCAAAATTTGTACACCCATTTTGGGCAATCAAATAAAAATTCCTTAAAAATTCACAATATTACCATACAATGTTGTGACACAATTTTTCATATAGTAAGCTTTATAAAACCATTCCTAACACAATTGGAGGTACTTTGTTTTAGTAATAAGATAGTTATAACAAATACATATCATACATAATCCTTAATATCTATGGTCCATAATCTATTAAACTTAGGTCTTATTATTTTAATTTTCTTTTTTATCCATAATCAATATAACCTTAGACTTACTATTTTAATCCACTTTGTATTAAATTTAATGACCATATTAGTTTGTTTTTATAATATTTAAGCTAAAAAGTTCATATATTATTTAAAACAGATATATTTTAATTAGAACTAAATGATAAAATTGTAATATTATTAAATCTATTATGCTTAAGTACAATGTAATGTTATTTTACATTTCAATAACTTTATTCTTGTGTCCCTATCAACATATGCAACAACTCTTACCATTATCTTTTAATTGAAATATTATAATTTTAATATAAATATTATAATTTTTTAATAATTCTTTTATATTCTAAAAATAGCCCAAGCAAGCTCACATTATTGAGATGGAAAATTTTATAGTTTGTTCCGTGACTTCATAATAACTACTGCCTTATCCCATCACCATAATGGATGTTGATGACTATGTAAGTGGATAGAATGTAGTTATGAAAACGGATTGTTATATTCCTTTAAAAAATGAACAAAAAAATCCAAACAGGTAGAAATGATGTGCTGCTATCCCTTCAAACGGCTAGAAACCAAACGGCTAGGGAGGATGTGGCACAACCACTCACAAATTAGCCGTTGATTAAAAAAGCTGCGAGGCAGAGTTATATAATGAGGATTTTGATTATGATGTTCACAAGTTAAATTACTTTTGATTCTCCTCTTCAAAGCTGGACACAGAAATAACGTTTTTTTTAAACGACTTGGTGAAGGAGACCGTGCGAATGCATCCTCCCCTACTTGGTGAAGGAGAGCCTGCAAATGTTTCGTGTCACACTGTGACTACATCCCCGCGAAGACCAACGTGGAGTTCTACAGTGTGGGGATGGGGAGTTTCGACCCCACCGCTTCCTGGACTAATGAGAAGGACGTTGAAATTACGAGAGTGAATAGAATTAAGATGATCCCCTTCGGTGCTGGGAGGAGGATCTGGCCATTGGCACTCACCACATCAATCTAATCATCTTATGGATGCATGCAATATGAAGTAGTATGCTTTGACTGTTGCCACAAATAATCCACCAGAAGTCCCCATGTTCCATTACTCCTGTGGAATGCAGTGCGGGGATTTGCGGAGGCAAAGTATCGATTGTATATACCTTTCCTAAGTGAGGCCGACATCGAGCTGCTTCCATTGGTGTAAATCTATTTATGAGGTTCTCTCTGGCTCTTTGATTCGATTCGTTTTCTAGTAGGTGCCATTTTTGGATTTCTGGGAGGTGTGAAATATTCATTTATATTGCATATTTTTATGATCAATTTCTAAGAAATATGGTAGCACACAAACATGATCTCTATTCTTGTTTCCATTAATGTATAGTTTTATGAGATTAATTTTCGAATTAATCATATTATTAAAAGATTTGATTGATAGGGTTTGCACCTTCTTTTAATGAGGATAAGGTTTGCACCTACTTTTAATTGCTTTCTTTTAAGCTGATGTCTGTCCAATTCAATATGCAGGGTCTCCCACGACAAGATAAGATTACAACAAATTGGATCATTGGATGTAAATAAGGCCCTAAAGAAACCTAGTTCCGGCTAGACAAGAAAGGTAAGTTTCTGCCTCTTCATTTTGTACTTCTTGAAGTAAACCCTTTTTAATGAATTATATGTAGTCTTTTCTTCATTTTCAAGTGGTTTTATAATTTCTGGATTAATACGGTGTTAGTAATAGCACCTATTTTTTTTTATTACAACTCTATTTTCGGTGTCTAAACCCAATCTATTCATCTCAGTTTTATTAGTAAAACCCAGTTTATTCATCTCAGTTCTATTATTCCATTTTCTTTATGGTTTCCTGAGCTCGCCATAGTTTCTTTTTAATTCATTTCAGCCAGTTGTAATCTCTTTGTCTCAAATTTCTTGGTTATAATTTAGATATTTCTTTGTTAGATCTCTCAAATATCAAATCAAATCTCTTATGGATGTGTGGGATATGGATGTGTGCAATATGGAGCAGTATGCTTTCACTGTTGTCACGAAGAATCCACCAGAAAGAATCTGGATGAATGAAGCGCGGCGCTCGAAGTCCCCATGTTCCATTACTCCTGTGGAATGCAGGCGGTGATGCTTGCATTGGGAATTTGCGGAGGCAAAGTATCGACTGTATATGCCTTTCGTACGCGACATCGAAATCGAGCTGCGCTGCTTCCACCGATACAAATCTGTTTATCAGGTTCTCTATGGCTCTTTGATTTGATTCTTTTTCTCTGTTTCGATTCGTTTTCTAGTAGGATGCAATTTTTGGATTTCTTCCAAGTGAGAAATATTCATTTATATTGCATATTTTTATGATAAATTTCTAAGAATTCTGGTAGCACACAAACATGATCTCTATTCTTTTTTTTCCATTGATGTATAGTTTTCTATTCTTTTTTTCCATTGATGTATAGATTTATGAGATTAATTGTAGGATTAACCATGTTATTGAAATATTTGATTGATAGGGTTTGGGCCTTTTTTTAATCAGGATAGAGTTTGGGCCTTCTTTTAATTTCTTACTCTATGAGATTAGATGATTTAGATGAGATTACTGGATTTCTTAAAATGATTTTCAATTATGTTTTTATGATTTACAAATATGTTTTTCATTTTTCTTATAATTTATGTTAGATTTTATTTTCACATTATTACTTTGGTTAAATTCAATGTATTTTAATTTGTATTTTCATACATTTAAATTACTTTAAAGAAGTTTTCTTATATTTAAACTTTTATTAATAGCTTTTAATTAATTTATTTTTTAAATGATTTCTTCATTAATATTCTGATATAGAGTAAAGTACCATAAGCTTGAGTAGCCTAGACTAAGCTACTAAAGGATAGACTAAGGTAACTTAGAATAGGCTAGGTTAGGCTAGAATAGGCAAGAGTAGCTTAGGGCAGGCTAGACTAGACTAGGATAGGTTAGGTTAGAGTAGGTTAGGCTAGTGTATGTTAGGGTAGGCTAGAGTAGGCTAGGTTAGACTAGGGTAGGTTAAGCTAGGCTAGGGGAGGCTAAGTTAAGCTAGGCTAGGCTAGGGGAGGCTAGGTTAGGCTACTATAGTGTAGGATAGACTAGGTTAGGCTAGGTTAGGTCAAGATAGGGTAGGTTAGGGTATCTTAAGCTAGGCTAGGATAGGCTAGGCTAGGATAGGTCAGACTATGTTAAGCTAGGCTAGGTAAGAGTACACTATGTTAGGCTAGGGTATGTTAGGCTAGCCTAGGTTAGCCTAGGTTAGGTTAGGTTAGGTTAGGCTAGGCTAGGCTAGGCTATGTTAGCTTAAGTTAGGCTCAGTTAGGCTAGGCTATGTTAGGTTAGGTTAGGTTAGGTTAGGATAGGATAGGCTAGGATAGGATAGGCTAGAATAGGATAGGCTAGGTTACGCTAGGTTAGGTTAGGTTAGGGTAGGATAGAGTAGGCTAGTCTAGGTTGGGCCACGATAAGATAGGCTAGGTTAGGATAAGATAGGTTAGGCTAGGTTAGGTTAGGCTATGCTAGGCTAGGCTAGGTTAGGTTAGGTTAGGCTAGGCTAGGCTAGGTTAGGTTAGGCTAGGTTAGGTTAGGATATGATAGGATAAGATAGGATAGACTAGGCTAGGATAGGTTAGGCTAGGATAAGATAGGCTAGGTCAGGTTAGGATGAGATTGATTAGGCTAGGATAGTTTAGGCTAAGATAAGCTAGGCTAGGTTAGGCTAGGCTTGGCTAGGCTAGTCTAGGCTAGGGTAGGCTAGGCTAGATAGGTTAGGATAGGTTAGTTTAGGTTAGTTTAGTTTAGGTTAGGATACATTAGGCTAGGCTAGGCTAGCTTAGGCTAGATTAGGCTAGGCTAGGTTAGGTTAGGTTAGGCTACGTAGATTAGGATAGTATAGGTTAGGTTAGGGTTAGGCTGGGCTAGGCATTGCTAGGATAGGGTAGGTTAGGCAAGGCTAGGGTAGGGTAGTGTAGGCTAGGTTAGGATAGGGTAGGGTAGGGTAGGCTAGAATATGGTAGGATAGATTAGGGTAGGTTAGGCTAGGATAGGGTAGGATAGGGTAGGGTAGGTAAGGGGAGGTTAGACTAGGATAAGCTAGGGTAGGCTAGGTTAGGGTAGGTTAGGCTACGCTAGGTTAGGTTATGGTGGGTCAGGGTAGTGTAGGCTCGGCTATCATAGGGTAGGCTAGGCTAGGATAGGTTAGGCTAGGGTAGGCTAGGGTAGGGTAGGCTAGTTTAAGGCAGAGAAGGGTAGGGTAGGTTAGGGGAGCTTAGGTTAGGTTAGGCTAGGTTAGGCTAGGCTAGGTTAGGCTAGGGTAGGGTAGTCTAGGGTAGGCTACCCTAGGCTAGGCTAGAGTAGGCTAAGCTAGGGTAGGGTAGGGTAGGGTAGGGGAAGGTAGGTTAGACTAGGATAGGCTAGGCTATCTTAAGCTAGGCTAGGATAGGATGGTCTAGGGTGGGCTAGGCTAGGGTGGACAAGGCTAGGCTCAATTAGGCTAGCCTAGGTTGGGCTACACTAGGCTATGTAAGGTTAGGTTAGGCTAGGATAGGTTAGGTTAGGTTGGGCAAGGTTGGGTGAGGCTAGGCTAGGTAAGGTTAGGTTAGGCTAGGTTAGGTTAAGGTAGGTTAGGTTAGGTTATGTTAGGTTAGGGTAAGCTAGGCTACGTCAGGGTAGGGTAGGGTAGGGTAGGCTAGGGTAGGGTAGGTTACGGTGGGTTATGTTAGGTTAGGCTAGGATAGGCTAGGCAATGTTAGGCTAGGCTAGGCTAGGCGAGGTTAGGCTAAGCCAGACTAGGCTAGGCTAGGCTAGGTTAGGCTAGGCTAGGCTAGGCTAGGCTAGGTTAGCCAAGGTTATGCTAGGCTAGGAAAGGCTAGGCTGGGCTAGGCTAGGCAAGGCTAGGTTAGCCGAGGCTAGGCTAGGCTAGGCTAGGCTAAGCGACGCTAGGCTAGGCTAGGCTAGGCTAGGTTACTCTAGGTTAGGTTAGGATAGGTTAGGTTAGGTTAGGCTAGGTTGGGCTAGGCTAGGTTAAGCTAGGTTAGGCAGGGTTAGGCTAGGTTAGTTTAGGTAGGCCTAGGTTAGGTTAGTTTAGGTTAGGCTAGGCTATGTTAGGATAGGATAGGTTAGGCTAGGCTAGGCTAGGCTAGGCTAGGCCAGGGTATGTTGGGGTTGGCTATGTTAGGCTATGCTACGGTTGGGTATGTTAGGCTATGCAAGGTTAGGATAAGGTAGGTTACATTAGTATAGGGTAGGCTATTTTAGGCCTGGTAAGCTAGGCTAGGCTAGGTGTAATATCCCAAAATGGGAACTATGAGCAAGGGATGCCTGAAAAATGCATTTTTCAGGAATGACTCCTAGAGGATTCAAAACCAAGACATGGGTCCCTTAGATCAATGTATCTATGACCGAAATCCAAGAGGAGGCTCCAAACAAATCACTTTAGGTGGGTTGAAGAGATCTCCCACACCTAGTTGTCTTGAAAAAGTGCCCAATGAAGGGAATGCATCTATGTATGAACAAGGGATAGAGTAACAACGTTATTTTTATGAGCCAGAATACATGAAGATGTAGGTAGCCAAAAAATTTATAATAAAGTAGCAAGAGAGTACAATTCCTTGACGAAAGAGTCACTCAGGATTGGCAATACAAGCCTCAATAGATCATATACATGAAATGTGAAATATATTGCTACACTCAGAATTCCCTAGGCTATGGCTGCATAGTTTATAGGAGATTATGCAACATACTGAATAATAATACAAATATATAAAAATATATGGCTCAAGAAATGTGCAGGAGAAAGCTCTCAACCCCATAAAACAATAATACAACAATCCCTAGAAGGATTGTATGAAATATATACAAAATGGAAAAATTGCAGAAATGTCGGAGTTGCAGTAACAGCAGAAACTCGAGAACTGGAACTAGATGGAGATAGTTGAAGATGATGCACAATATGAGTATATCTCCTCTAATGGATATTCCAAGTGAAAATTTGATCCTATCACTGAAGATCTTACCCTCCAATCAACATTGCAAACTCCCTCTGCAAATGTACTTTGAAAATAAAACAGTCACTAAAGGATACTGCGCTGTAGGTGGAATAAAATGTGTTGGCCAAATGCGAAGATCTGCAATATTATATGAATCCTCCCTTACTGATCTCCCAAAGGAAATAAGTCTCTCTCCTCTGAAGAGCAAGCCAAGAAATGGTGTTTTGGAACCTCCACTGTAACACCCTGCAACACAATGTTATAATTAAGTAGAAATAACATTGTAGTTAAAGGAGGTGGCTTGGCCTTGAGCATGAATGTGGAGAAATAAAGTGAAATCCCTCAAGAGGCCTCTCAAGAATGAGAATGAATCCTAAAAAGGAATTCCTTATGCTAAACAACACTACAACTCTGCTAAACAACAGGAGACTGCGAATAGTTTAAGCAAACTAAGAAATCACTAATCATAAGCATGAGTTACAATGGATGCCTTTCCCTCCTTTTAAACAAATGCAAGCTCCCTCTCCATGGGTCCCACTCATTAGGGTTCCCTCCATCAAGGAAAATTCCCTCCTCTTTCACTGCGCTGCCCCACAAGATGATCTCCACCTCCTATCACTGCGCTATTTGACTTGGTCAAACTTGACCTTGTCTTTATGCAAATGTCCTCTTTCACACATGAGGGTGTGAAATCCAACTCCACTACTGATATTCTTTCATACGAAGAGGGATTTTATTCCTATTTCTTAATTATATGGGCCTCCTTACCCATTTATTAATTTCCTAAGTGAAAACAACAAAAAATAATATTCCATTTAGCTGCATGCTAAAAGTGGAATATTACAGTCCTCCACTCCCAAATGTTGTTTGTCCTCAAAAAACTGCATAAGATAAAATCCTCCAAGTATCAAGATGTTTTCTCATCAATATATCTCCAAGTTTTCCCTCCAACATATGCAAACTAGCTTTTGGTGAGCATCCCAAATAGCTATCATGTAAGAAATAAACATCTATGGAGGCAAAAATTGGCTGTCTATGAGCCTTTTTGAGGCATGATATTTGACATGAATTGGGATTTACCATCCGCATATGAATCTCCCATCCCAAATAAATCATCCATACAAAGTGAGTTACCTCCCAACATGGTAACTCATGGAAATCTCCTTCAAACTTGAGCTCCAGAAATGAAGGTGGGCTGAAAATTTTCATATGGTAAGCATCATAGCCTACCCCACGCTATCCTCCTCTCCACTTTTGATAAGTGTAGAGTGTGTTATTATCTCAGGCTACAATGGTATTTCCCTTAAGTGGAAAAATGAAGAACAATCCTCCAAGGATCTCCCTTCCAACATTGGAGAACAAGGTGGCCCAAAACATTTCATCCATGATGAACACGACATGGTCATCATAGAGTATCCAAATGGGAAGTATGCTGAAGGTTTTACATGATGATGCATGATACAAACAATGTCTCAAGAGGACACAACACAGTCTCATCCAATGTAACTTCAAAAAATAGCATGGAAAGTAATATGAAAAAGTCATCACATCTACTAATGAATAGTAAATGGTTGAATGTGTCAACAATACATGATCAAACACTTGCTCATGGTTATACAGTTAATGGCTATAAAACTCATGGCCCAGCCCAAAAGAAAACAAATGTGTGGCTATGTTGGACATATCTCCTCCCATGCTCCCATTAGAACATGTAATGCAAAAAATGTGGGAATTATCTCTCCTCAAGGACACATCCAACTCATGTGTCAATTCCCCAATCATGCTCTCAACAAGAATAGAAACAATATCAACAAATGAATTCATGATCAGTACAAGAATGAAGGAGATACTAATGGCTTCATGTGGTGTTTGAAGATACCAATAGCCTCCTAAGAATGTACAACACAGTCTTACAAACTGCTGCTTCAGAAATTTACATGAAAAAATGTTTCTTGATACATGGTCAATCATGCATGTCATCATATAGTAAATGGTTGGGTGCAAAAAATAAACATACATGTAATGATAAAACATTTTCCCAAGGCCACATAAAAGATGGCTATGTCTATCATATAGTTTGGCCCAATTTTGATCATGGATCAGTATGAAAAACTTGCCCTCTTGTGGAGAAATTCACTACATAGTAATGTTAAGAGCATGAAATTATTGTGTTAGCCAATAAAAAATTGAAAAAAAATAAATTCTTACCATATGCTGGAAGTAAGATGACACATGGGTCCATAAATGAGTCCTCCATAGTGGTTTGGTATGCATCCATGAAGAGGAATGAACTATGTGTTGCATGAAGATCCTCCTTCTCATGCTTGGAAGCCCAAGTCAATAAGAACATATCATCATAATAGATGTCTCCATCCACTACCCTATCATCCTTACCCCCTGATTTTCCACCAAGTGCATCCGCTGTGAAGTGATCCTAGGGACAATCCATCCATATACCCTTAGAGAGAGTGCATCACATAGGGATCATGGAGGAAAAAGCGATTGAGTTGGGAAGGGGATTTTTTGATGTTAGGATCAAATATTCCATGTTGAAGAGCAGCTTTAGGAAGCCCAATCATAGAATTCAAGATTGCAATATCAACTTCAACAAAAAGACAAACAAATGGCCACCATGGAAGATTTGTGCATGGAGGCCATTAAACATAGATACCCATCAGACCCCTTGGCAGTCTACCTCAAAGAAAAATGGATCCTATTTAAAATCATGATACTAGCCTCTCACGGTTCCTTACCTTTTCATAACTAATGAGAATTCATTGAAATTTTCAACCAGTCAAGTATGGCAGAGAAGGAAAATATGGTAGAATTCTACATGCACAATATCTTGTTGGAAAACTTGAACATTTGGGACCATAATCTGTAACACCTCCATTTCAAGGAAATTTTTTTTTTTTTTCTATATGTATATGGATTTCATTATGCTTTCCCTGGTTATCTGAATCCTAAGTGCGGAAATTGGATTTCATCTCTGATTATATTTCCCTTCACTCCTTTAGTATCTCTTTTAAATAAAGCAAGGAAATCTCTTTTCCATTACCCTGTTCCTAATACTATTCAATGTCCCTCATGTTTACCTTACATCTCGGTACATAACATTTTATGCCTCTTCTGGTAGTCCTATACACAATCACTTCCTTTGATCACACATGTGTGGCCTATGTATTAATACATGACACATATATATAGTGATAACATATTCATGTATATGAATATAAAATCCACATATATATATCACGAGATAGAATAAGTTAAAATTTGCATCCCACTTTGCATAACACACATATATATATAATTATCTTTCACCCATGTGCGGCCTATGTATTAATATGCAACACACATATATATAATTATAACATATTCACGCATATGAATATATACTCCACGTATATATATCATGAGATCGAATAAGTTATAATTCGCATATCCCTTTTGCCTAATATATATATAATTATCTTTTATATCTACCTTGGTAAAACTATTGGAAGGCATACGTGGTTATATATAAAACTCCTTCCGTTGACTTTTTTGGTTGGGTGTACACAGGTAAAGACCGGTATTATATCTGTATATAATGCCGATGAACATATATATTTCTTTTGCAAATACTTTGTATTTTCCCCGCCGACAATCGTGACAAGGCATGGTATATTGACCTATGTGAATAATACACAATAAACATTCTAATTAACCCTTTATACGTTTACATACCATCCACGTAAGTTTGTCACGTGGCGATGTAGGGTACTCGAGCTGGTGATGAGATGCCAGGTCAGCTCTTCGTTCAACTTGGTTTTTTTTTCAACTGGTCTAACCCTAATTGTGAACTTCATTGGTGTTGTTTACTTCTAGATCGTTTACGGGTTCGCCACGGCAGGGTTCATCTGTACAGGTTGTAAATACAAAGTTTGCGTATCACGCCATAACGCTCAGGACTGCGATTCGACGTGACGGAAAATAATATAATAACCGGACTTATTCATCTTACGGCGATTTATCATGATGTGGTTTCTGAACCAGTGTATGTTTGATGTGATTTCATACACGGAAAGCGCAACACGCGTACCAGTTATGGGTTGAAAGGTCCGCGTCGCACTGTATTCGGTTCGATCTGAGCTAACGTGCGAGTTGGGTTTTTCTGGTTCAATGTATCGCACCTGAGCGAATAGTACCACTGCCGGCATATATCATCCTCCCCTACGCATAGTAATATAGCCTGGTACCCTCCTATCGATGTGGCGGGTTTTTTGAATCAATTTTGGGATTCTCTGGAGTTATGAGCAGGAGAGTTTAGGGTTTTGAGGTTTCCTTTTTATTTGAGGCTCTTATGCCGATTTAGTTGTCCGACTCTTCCTATCTAAATCGGGAATGCAGGAGCATGCCCTTCAATACTCCCCTCGCCTGTGGTTGAGGGTTTACCAGGTTAGTCTACGGGTGCAACTAGTTATTTTATTTTTTTGTTCTCCTGTTTGTGCTTATTTCAACTGAGAATTCTTGCTCATAATCTACTGTTTTGTTTCGCGCAGCGAGGGAAAGTCGTCGACATGCCAGGCTGGTCTCATAAGAGCAGGGATCTGACTCGGTTCCGAGCATGTGTCGATCCAGCAGCGCTCTGCTTGAGTTATACCTACCATGTGTTTTTTTTTCCCAAAGGTTGTAAATCTGCTTCTGGTTGTATTTCTTGTAGGAACTCGGTTTCACCGATTTATCATTTTGACGTTTCGCACTCCTTACAGGGCAGAACAGGATTCACACTCCTGGCGTTTAGATTCTGTTGGTACATCATATGGATTTCTTGTTTACAGTGGTTTCCGTCGATACGACGCAAGAGAGGGAGGAACCCCTACCCACAGGTAAACCCCAAACGTTTTTTTTTTTTGTGTCGCGAGTTAGGCATAAATTTTAAGGCGAGGTGGTTTCACCATTTCGTTGTTCTTCGAAAGCGACTGTACTTGTCAACCCTTATCTATGACTACGGGTGTCCCTTTTTACGCTGGACTGTCTTCGCCGGCTATAGTCAAGGCGTATTAATTTCGTCCAGCTCGAACTCGTCTGATGATAACTGATGTTCCGTGCAGGATCCGAGTTATGGTTTCAATCATTCTCATTACTTCGCTAGAGTTCACCATTTTACCCCTGTTATTTTTAATGATGGGAGCATCCTCCCGATCGTAGTTTATATTATACTACTGTTGGATGTTTTTGTTTTGTGGATACTACGTCCGACGTATGGAAAATTTTATTTAACACAGTTGTGTGCACTTAATACCCAGCGAGAAATCATATATCTGATTCTGACGGTGGAGGCGTTGTTTCCTAATGTAGTTTCTTCGCGTCTCATTCATAAAAGGACCCGCCCTTGCCGCGTTTGATTTTCTGCCGGTTGGTAAATTTGGGCACCTTCGAAATACATAATGTCTGACCATGCATCCACAGAGCCCTATTTGGCCGCATTGAAATCTTCTTCGTATTGCACTTTCTTGAACAATATTAAAAGGGAGCCGTGGTTTGTTTTTTTTTTTTTTTTTTTCTTTCAGTACTGATATTATGGTTTTATTTTCCTTGCATATACATGCATGGAAACCAAAGATCGAACGAACTAATGGTAGCTCTCGACACTTACCCTGCTATTTATTTTTATTTTGATTTAATAGCCTATACACGTGGGATGTCGCTAAGTTAGTGCGGTCACTTGACTTTAATTTAGTAATATGGCTACGACCTTATTTTCCAAGGTTAAAAATAGCATGTACATATAAATGGCTACCCAAAGATATTACACTTTTATATAATTTTTTTTCCGATTAGTTTTATGAATAACCTGTACATTTAAAATGTTGCAGAAGCTATTACGCTTATATATATTTTTCAAATACTTTTATGAATGACATGTACATTTATAATGCCACGAAAGCTATTTCGCTTGATATAATTTTTTTTTCAAGAATTTTTATGAATATCTTTATAGGTAGTCGATAATGCTTTAAATAGAGGCCCTTAATAGTGCTAAGATATTGGTTTTCTCTTTAAAGGCACCTATATAGATTTTCGATGGTTCAAGTAATGGTGTGTAGATTAACTTTGTTGCACTAATATTTATCTCAATGGTTTAAAAGAAATTTAAATACAGAATACTCTACACCTGTTATAAGTGCTCAAGCTCTTCTCAAATGTGAAGTTGTTTTGTAGCTTCATACAAATTCAACATACATGTTCTAAAGTCCTTACCTTTAACTTCGATTTTCTCGTGAGGTATATCTAGATGTATTTGATGGCATTTAACTAAAGGACCTTAGTTACAATTTATTTTGCTAGGATAATTGTTTTCAAGGAGTAAGGATAAACTTGGATATGAATATCTATCCCCTCATAAATATTATCAAAAACATATAGAATAGAATTGTTCTTTTCTAGTACCATTATATAGGTTAGAATGCTCGTATATCCAATCCATAATTGTTTTAAATGTTCGCAGTCTCATATATGCAACCTATATTTCAAGTATCTTGCTTTCTTACTTTCTGCTACATACTAGGTATAGTTCAATGCTACTATAATGTTTCTCTAACTTACACATAAGCATATCATGTGCATTTTTTTTTTCTGAGGAGAACTCCATAAATTTTAATCATACGTAGAGGCCACCCAATGCCAGTTGTCATTGCTTGGTTTAGAGGTTTACGGAGTTAGGGGTCTCACTGATTCATCTAACTAAACGAATGCGAAAGGTGGATGCCTTGGATGGATTACGTTAAATGTCATGCCAATATCAAACACACCATTTGGTAACTTTTCTATATGTAGCCAATTCATACCATCGAGAAAATAGAATAGCAAAATTTCGAACATACACTGTCTGCAAATGACCAACCTCCAACCCTTAGAGTCCTCTTGTCTCCCGGGACTCACCCAAGAAATGAATACCTCTAGAGCAGTCCAGCAGTCTGCTTAGGAAGAAGACCGACTTGGCTAAGCTCCAAAATTCCCCAAAGCATGTTTCTAATTCTGCATCCAGAATAGCAGGATGCTTTCTTTCCTGTTTAGCCTAGGCTTCCCTTTTTGGGACTCTTTAAAGCTGCTTTAAGCTTTTCCTCATCTTTTCCAGCTTTTTCCACCTCTTCCCAACTACTCCTCTTCATTGGGGAAATTTAGATTCCTCCTCAAATCTAAATTAATTTCTTTCAAGGATTTTTGAAAGATTTTTGGGGATTTGTTTCCTTATCGATCCTCATGGATTTGGCAAGTGATCTCAAATTCTCTTTTTGGTCAAAATGAAAAATCATTTTATTTATTTCCTCAAATAAAATATGCAATTACATTCACACCATACTCATCCCTTGGCGTCCACCCCCTTAGGATTAAAGTTCAAATGTTTAACTTTAAAAATTCAACACACAAATTGGGGGTGTTACATATTCCCCCTTTGAAAATAAACACCGTCCTCGGTGTTATTACTCAACTACTAGAGTTCACTTAAACAAAAATGGATATTTCTCCATCATTTCAGCTTCCCTTTCCCAGGTAGCTTCTTCAGCAGTAAAGTGCTTCCACTGCACTTTTACTCTGGCCACTGTTCTGTTTCTCAATTCAATTTCTTCCTCCTCCAATATTTGAAGCGGTTCTGGCAGAAACTCCCCTTCTGGTTCCACCTGTACAACATTCCAATCAACTATGTGAGAATCATCATGCACATATCCTTTTAATAATGAAACATGAAACACATTATGCACTCTAACATGGGGTGGTAAGGCCAGCTTGTAAGCCACTGGTCCCACCCTTTCTAGAATTTCAAAAGGCCCACAATATCTAGGTGCAAGTTTTGCACAACTTCCAGCATAAAGTGTGCTCTTTTTGGGTTTGATGCGTAAATACACATGATCCCCCACTTTGAATTCTCGGTGCGCTCTTTTCTTATCAGCATAGCTTTTCTGGCGATCTTGTGCTATCTTGATATTTCTTTGTATCTGTTTGATAATTATTTCCATCTCTTGTAGTGCATCTGGTCCCAACACCAGTTTATCCTCTGGTTGACTCCAGCTCAAGGGAGTCCGGCACTTCCTCCCATAGAGTGCCTCAAACGGACTCATCTTAATAGATGATTGGTAGCTATTGTTATAGGCAAAATCAGCTAAATGCAGATACTCTTCCCATTTTGATGGCCTATCCATCACATACATTCTCAGCATATCTTCTAAAATTTGGTTTGTCCTTTCTGTTTGCCCATCAGTTTGAGGATGGTAAGCAGTACTAAAATTCAGCTTAGTACCCATTCCTGCAAAAAATCCTTTCCAAAATGCTGCTGTGAACTTGGCATCCCGATCTGAGACAACCACCTTGGGCACTCCATGAAGCCTTACTATCTCCTTCAGGAAAACATGTGCTACCTGAGCTGTTCCGAAAGTAGATTTCACTGGTATAAAGTGAGCAGCTTTTGTGAGAGTGTCTACTACTACCATTACTGAATCATGTTGATATTTAGTCTTGGGTAACCCTGTTATAAAATCCATGGAAACGGTGTCCCATTTCCATTCTGCAATTGGCAAAGGGTTTAGAAGACCTGATGGATGTTGATGCTCAACTTTGACCAGTTGACATTCCATACATCTACTTAGGTATTCTGCCACATCTCTTTTCATTCCCGGCCAGAACAACCTCTTCTTCAAGGCTGTTAACATATTTTGGTATCCTGGATGTCCTGCATAGGGCTGTTTATGATATTCATCTAGAATTTCTCTTTTTAATGACTCTATATTTGGAATATACAACCTGTTTTTATAATAGAGCAGCCCTTGTTGGTTTTTAGTGAAGTCAGTTTTATCCTTTGTCTGTAGTTTCACCAAGAGTGCTTCATAATTTGGGTCTTGGCTGGCCGCTTCTCTCACCAACTCTTCTATCTCAATCTGTCCACTACTCCCAATGTTGTTTACATGTTGACAAGCATTTCTACTTAATGCATCAGCAACTTTATTTTCTTTCCCCTTGATATGCTTGATGTCCATATCAAATTCACTTAAAAAGGACAGCCATCTGGCTTGTCTTGCATTTAGATCAGTTTGGGAGAAAAAAATATTTAAGGCTAATATGATCAGTCATCAATGTGAACTTCTTCCCCAGGAGATAGTGTCTCCACATTTTTAAAGCATGGATAACAGCTGCAAATTCCAAATCATATGCACTATAATTCTGTTCATGTATTTTCAGTTTCCTAGACTCATAGGCAATGACTGAATTTTCCTGCAGCAGGACTCCTCCCAGCCCTTCTCTGCAAGCATCTGTACATACAACAAACTCTTTATCAGGATCAGCAATTTTTAATATAGGGGCTGAAACAAGTTTTTGTTTTAACTGCTCGAAACCGTTTTGACATTTTTCAGTCCACACAAACTTGAGACCCTTTCTTTGCAATGAAGTGATGGGATGTGCTATGGCAGAAAATCTTTCCACAAATCTACGATAGTAGCCTGCCATCCCCATGAATGACCTTACTGATGAAACATCAGTTGGGACTGGCCATTCCTTAATTGCTTTTATCTTTTCAGGGTCAACTGCAAGTCCTTTCTCAGAAATAATATGACCCAAATATTGAATTTTATCTTTATAGAATTCACACTTACTGAACTTGGCATATAGCTGATTTTCTTTCAGAGTTTGCAACACTATTCTCAGGTGTTCCTTATGTTCATCTTCATTTTTAGAATAGAATAAGATATCATCTATGAACACAAGAACAAATTTGTCCAAATACTTATTTAACACACTGTTCATCAGACACATAAATGTGGCAGGGGCATTCGTCAAACCAAAAGGTAGGACTACAAATTCGTAATGCCCATACCTGGTTCGAAATGCTGTTTTGTTGATGTCTTCTTCTTTATTTCTGAGCTGGTGATAACCAGTCCTTAGGTCTATCTTGGAAAAGACTGAAGCTCCTCTCACTTGATCAAAAATATCATCAATTCTAGGAAGTGGATATCTATTCTTAATGGTCAATTTGTTCAGTTGACGATAGTCAATACACATCCTAGAAGTTCCATCCTTCTTTTTCACAAATAAAACTGGGGCTCCCCAAGGAGACACACTCGGTCTAATATACCCTTTATCTAACAGTTCCTGTAATTGCATTTTCAGTTCCATTAGTTCAGGAGGGCTCATTCGATAAGGTGCTCGGGAAACAGGTGTTGCCCTTGGTACCAGATCGATTGAAAAATCAATCTCTCTTTTGGGGGGAAGATGAGGAATTTCCTTGGGAAAGACTTCCTTAAATTCTCTGATGACTGGTATAGCATCAAATAACTCTTCCTCAGTTTGCTGTTCTATTTCTTCTACATGCACTGCATAGACTTGGTATCCTTTTCTAGTTGTTCTTTTTAATTGTAAGGCTGATATTTGTCTTATTGAAATGGATTTTTGTTTCCCTTTTAGTGTAAAAGGTTTCCCTTCCTCATCCACACAATGCAAGGTTTTATCCCAGCAATTCATCAGAGCTTTCTTGTTTTCCAACCAATCCATTCCTATCAGCAAGTCATAGGATCCTAATGGCAATATGTTCAAATTTACTTCTGTTGTAAACCCATTTAATTGTAGTGCTGTTTTGGGCAATTTATGTGTAACTTTTCTCTTAGTTCCAGTGGCCAGCTGTACCAACCATGACTGTTGAAATTTTTCAGGTTTAATTTTACATTTTTCTACAATTCCAGGACTAATGTAACTTAAGGAAGCACCTGGATCAATCAAAACAGTAACAGGTAAGTCAGAAATCTTACCCTCCATTTCCACCATGGTTGCTTGATGTTCTGCTTGCCGATTTTCCAATGTTGCACTGATAGTTGGTATGTTTCTGGCTATGTCATTAACTGTTGTTTCCTCTCGCTCTCTGCTGATCATGTGTATATTTCAATGGGGGCGGTCCCTCATCATATGGGGTTCTCCACAGCCCCAACATTTCAGAGGTTCCTTCATTCTGACTGTCCGTTCCTTTTTATTGTTCCCTTCTACTGGTTTTGAAACCACTTGGGACTGAGCAGTTTGACTTTCTTTTGGTTTGCTGAACTTTTTCCTTTGATGATCTCTACCAAAGTTCCTTAAATATGCTGGTTTTGGTCTCTTTCCTTTGAGCTCACCCTTGTTCATCCATCTCTTCCCTTGTTCAGCTTTACCTTTAAACTGCTGATAGCATAATCTTGCTTTTCTAACATCTTCATCCATGGTCTTTGGGTTGTCAAACTCAATTTTCTCCTTGTACACAGTAGGCAAACAATTTAAAAACCTTTGCACTTTTTCCTTTTCTTCCCTACTGTAAGGGACATACCTTAGTAAATTGGTAAACTTAGTGACAAACTCATCAATAGTGAGCTGCCCTAGTCTAAGTTCATGGAATTATTTTTCTTTATCATCGTAATAACGTTCATTCAAATAACGACTTTTGAACTTAGTCTGAAAATCTTCCCAAGTAACTGTTTTTTCATCAATGGCATGCACCATTTTTGTCTCTTCCCACCAGAGTGTAGCTTTTCCTTGTAGCTGGTACACAGCTAATCTAGCCTTTAGATTGCTCTCATATTCATAAACTTGGAAATACTTGATCATGTTTAGCAACCAAGCTTTAGCATCCTCCTCCTTCTCCCTATCATAGGAGGGAGGTTTGATCTTTCTAAATTCTCCCTGCAATTCTCTTTTCTGCTTATGTTGATTTCTAGCTGCATCCTCATCCTCAGATTCATCCATCTTTCTTTTTCCAGAACCTTCGCCTTCCTGGCTGTTCCGGGAAGTTAGCTCTCTGATGAGCTTTTTCTGCTCCTTACTGGCCGATGACAACATGTCATTTTGGCTTCTTAATTCAGCCAACTCTCGTTGCATCCTGTGCAACATAGCCAGTACCGGGGCATTGGGATTTGGAGTAGCGAACTCATCCCGCAGATCCACATAAATCCCTTCACCTTCAGCCATTTTAACTGTACACACTTACAACACAGATTAGCAAAGTTTATAAACTTCAGAAAAACAAAATATGTAATAAGCAGTGAGCACAAAACGATAGCCCAATTTGTTGTAACTAGTGCTCTGATACCATTTGTAACACCTCCATTTCAAGGGAATTTTTTTTTTCTATATGTATATGGATTTCATTATGCTTTCCCTGGTTATCTGAATCCTAAGTGCGGAAATTGGATTTCATCTCTGGTTATATTTCCCTTCATTCTTTTAGTATCTCTTTTAAATAAAGCAAGGAAATCTCTTTTCCATTACCCTGTTCCTAATACTATTCAATGTCCCTCATGTTTACCTTACATCTCGGTACATAACATTTTATGCCTCTTCTGGTAGTCCTATACACAATCACTTCCTTTGATCACACATGTGCGGCCTATGTATTAATACACGACACATATATATAGTGATAACATATTCATGTATATGAATATAAAATCCACATATATATATCATGAGATAGAATAAGTTAAAATTTGCATCCCACTTTGCATAACACACATATATATATAATTATCTTTCACCCATGTGCAGCCTATGTATTAATATGAAACACACATATATATAATTATAACATATTCACGCATATGAATATATACTCCACGTATATATATCATGAGATCGAATAAGTTATAATTCGCATATCCCTTTTGCCTAATATATATATAATTATCTTTTATATCTACCTTGGTAAAACTATTGGAAGGCATACGTCGTTATATATAAAACTCCTTCCGTTGACTTTTTTGGTTGGGTGTACACAAGTAAAGACCGGTATTATATCTGTATATAATGCCGATGAATATATATATTTCTTGTGCAAATACTTTGTATTTTCCCCGCCGACAACCGTGACAAGGCATGGTATATTGACCTATGTGAATAATACACAATAAACATTCTAATTAACCCTTTATACGTTTACATACCATCCACGTAAGTTTGTCACGGTGGCGATGTAGGGTACTCGAGCTGGTGATGAGATGTCAGGTCAGCTCTTTGTTCAACTTGGTTTTTTTTTCAACTGGTCTAACCCTAATTGTGAACTTCATTGGCGTTGTTTACTTCCAGATCGTTTACGGGTTCGCCATGGCAGGGTTCATCTGTACAGGTTGTAAATACAAATTTTGCGTATCACGCCATAACGCTCAGGACTGCGATTCGACGTGACGGAAAATAATATAATAACCGGACTTATTCATCTTACGGCGATTTATCATGATGTGGTTTCTGAACCAGTGTATGTTTGATGTGATTTCATATGCGGAAAGCGCAACACACGTACCAGTTATGGGTTGAAAGGTCCGCGTCGCACTGTATTCGGTTCGATCTGAGCTAACGTGCGAGTTGGGTTTTTCTGGTTCAATTTATCGCACCTGAGCGAATAGTACCACTGCCGGCGTATATCGTCCTCCCCTGCGCATAGTAATATAGCTTGGTACCCTCCTATCGATGTGGCGGGTTTTCTGAATCAATTTCGGGATTCTCTGGAGTTCTGAGCAGGAGAGTTTAGGGTTTTGAGGTTTCCTTTTTATTTGAGGCTCTTATGCCGATTTAGTTGTCCGACTCTTCCTATCTAAATCGGGAATGCAGGAGCATGCCCTTCAATGCTCCTCTCGCCTGTGGTTGAGGGTTTACCAGGTTAGTCTACGGGTGCAACTAGTTATTTTATTTTTTTGTTCTCCTGTTTGTGCTTATTTCAACCGAGAATGCTTGCTCATAATCTACTGTTTTGTTTCGCGCAACGAGGGAAAGTCGTCGACATGCTAGGCTAGTCTCATAAGAGCAGGGATCTGACTCGGTTCCGAGCATGTGTCGATCCGGCAGCGCTCTGCTTGAGTTATACCTACCATGTGTTTTTTTTTCCCAAAGGTTGTAAATCTGCTTCTGGTTGTATTTCTTGTAGGAACTCGGTTTCACCGATTTATCATTTTGACGTTTCGCACTCCTTACAGGGCAGAACAAGATTCACACTGCTGGCGTTTAGATTCCGTTGGTGCATCGTATGGATTTCTTGTTTACAGTGGTTTCTGTCGATACGACGCAAGGGAGGGAGGAACCCCTACCCACAGGTAAACCCCAAACGTTTTTTTTTTTTTGTGTCGCGAGTTAGGCATAAATTTTAAGGCGAGGTGGTTTCACCATTTCGCTGTTCTTCGAAAGCGACTGTACTTGTCAACCCTTATCTATGACTGCGGGTGTCCCTTTTTACGCTGGACTGTCTTCGCCGGCTATAGTCAAGGCGTATTAATTTCGTCCAGCTTGAACTCGTCTGATGATAACTGATGTTCCGTGCAGGATCCAAGTTATGGTTTCAATCATTCTCATTACTTCGCTAGAGTTCACCGTTTTATCCCTGTTATTTTTAATGATGGGAGAATCCTCCCGATCGTAGTTTATATTATACTGCTGTTGGATGTTTTTGTTTTGTGGATACTACGTCCAACGTATGGAAAATTTTATTTAACACAGTTGTGTGCACTCCATACCCAGCGAGAAATCATATATCTGATTCTGACGGTGGAGGCGTTGTTTCCTAATGTAGTTTCTTCGCGTCTCATTCGTAAAAGGACCCGCCCTTGCCGCATTTGATTTTCTGTCGGTTGGTAAATTTGGGCACCTTCATAATACATAATGTCTGACCATGCATCCACAGAGCCCTATTTGGCCGCATTGAAATCTTCTTCGTATTGCACTTTCTTGAACAATATTAAAAGGGAGCCGTGGTTTGTTTTTTTTTTTTTTTTTTTTCTTTCAGTACTGATATTACGGTTTTATTTTCCTTGCATATACATGCATGGAAACCGAAGATCGAACGAACTAATGGTAAGTCTCGACACTTACCCTGCTATTTATTTTTATTTTGATTTAATAGCCTATACACGTGGGATGTCGCTAAGTTAGTGCGGTCACTTGACTTTAATTTAGTAATATGGCTACGACCTTATTTTCCAAGGTTAAAAATAGCATGTACATATAAATGGCTACCCAAAGATATTACACTTTTATATAATTTTTTTTCCGATTAGTTTTATGAATAACCTGTACATTTAAAATGTTGCAGAAGCTATTACGCTTATATATATTTTTCAAATACTTTTATGAATGACATGTACATTTATAATGCCACGAAAGCTATTTCGCTTGATATAATTTTTTTTTCAAGAATTTTTATGAATATCTTTATAGGTAGTCGATAATGCTTTAAATAGAGGCCCTTAATAGTGCTAAGATATTGGTTCTTCTCTTTAAATGCACATATATAGATATTCGATGGTTCAAGTAACGGTATATAGATTAACTTTATTGCACTAATGTTTATCTCAAGGGTTTAAAAGAAAGTTAAATACAGAATACTCTACACCTGCTATGAGTGCTAAAGCTCTTCTCTAATGTGATGTTATTTTGTAGCTTCATAAAAATTCAACATACATGTTCTAAAGCCCTTACCCTTAACTTCGATTTTCTCATGGGGTATATCTAAATGTATTTAATAGCATTTAACTAAAGGACCTTAGTTACAATTTATTTTGCTAGGATAATTGTTTTCAAGGAGTAAGGATAAACTTGGATATGAATATCTATACCCTCATAAATATTATCAAAATCATATAGAATAGAATTGTTCTTTTCTAGCACCATTATATAGGTTAGAATGCTGATATATCCAATCCATAATTGTTTTAAATGTTAGCAGTCTCATATATGCAACCTATATTTCAAGTATCTTGCTTTCTTACTTTTTGTTACATACCAGGTATAGTTCAATGCTACTATAATGTTTCTCTAACATACACATAAGCATATCATGTCATTTTTTTTCTACAGAGAACTCCATAAATTTTAATCATCTGTAGAGGCCAAGTAACTTCAGATTTAAATCGACCTTGGTTTAGAGTTTCTGGAGTTTCTACTCTACAGATTTCTAGTCTACAACTAAACAAAATCTGAAAGGTGAATGCCTTGGGATGGATTCTGTTAAATGTAGTACTAATATCAAACACACCATTTAATTAAATTTTCTATATGTAGCCAATTCATACCATCAGAAAATAGAATAACAAAAATTTTAGAACATACCACAATCTGCAAATGACCAACCTCCCAACCTTAGAGTCCTCTTTGTCTCCCAGGACTCACCCCCGAGCAGAGATCACCTCCTAGAACAGATCAACCCCTGATCTGCTTAGGAGCAGCTTATTTAAGCTCAAAATTCCCCAAAGCATGTTTCTAATTCTGCGTCCAGAATAGCAGGATGCTTTCTTTCCTGTTTAGCCTAGGCTTCCCATTTTGGGACTCTTTAAAGCTGCTTTAAGCTTTTCCTCAGCTTTTCCAGCTTTTTCTCACCTCTTCCCAACTACTCCCCTTCATTGGGAAAATTTAGATTCCTCCTCAAATCTAAATTAATTTCTTTCAAGGATTTTTGAAAGATTTTTGGGGATTTGTTGCCTTATCCATCCTCATGGATTTGGCAAGTGATCTCAAATTCTCTTTTTGGTCAAAATGCACAATAATTTTATTTATTTCCTCAAATAAAATATGCAATTACATTCACACCATACTCATCCCTTGGGGTCCACCCCCTTAGTATTAACGTTCAAATGTCTAACTTTAAAAATTCAACACACAAATTGGGGGTGTTAGTTGTTATTCAACTACTAAAGTTCAGTTAAACAAAAATGGATATTTCTCCATCATTTCAGCTTCCTTTTCCCAGGTGGCTTCTTCAGCAGTAAAGTGCTTCCACTGCACCTTTACTCTGACCACTGTTCTGTTTCTCAATTCAATTTCTTCCCGCTCCAATATTTGAAGCGGTTCTGGCAGAAACTCCCCTTCTGGTTCCACCTGTACAACATTTCAATCAACTATGTGAGAAGCATCATGTACATATCTTTTTAATAATGAAACATGAAATACATTATGCACTCTAACATGGGGTGGTAAGGCCAGCTTGTAAGCCACTGGTCCCACCCTTTCTAAAACTTCAAAAGGCCCACAATATCTAGGAGCCAGTTTTGCACAACTTCCTGCATAAAGTGTGCTCTTTTTGGGTTTGATGCGCAAATACACATGATCCCCTACTTTGAATTCTCGATGCACTCTTTTCTTATTAGCATAGCTCTTCTGTCGATCTTGTGCTGTCTTGATATTTCTCTGTATTTGCTTGACATTTTTTTCCATCTCTTGTAGTGCATCTAGTCCCAATACCAGTTTATCCTCTGGTTGACTCCAACTCAAGGGAGTGCGGCACTTTCTCCCATAAAGTGCCTCAAACGGACTCATCTTAATAGAGGATTGGTAGCTATTATTATAGGCAAACTCAGCTAAATGCAGATACTCTTCCCATTTTGATGGCCTATCCATCACGTACATTCTCCGCATATCCTCTAAAATTTGATTTGTTCTTTCTGTTTGCCCATCAGTTTGAGGGTGATAGGCGTGCCAAAGTTTATTGACTTAGTACCTATACTCATATAATCCTCTCAAAATGATCTTTGTAAACTTGGAATCTCGATGCGGGCTGGAAATTACTTTAGGAACTCACATAGGCCTAAGCTCATGTGAATTCTTTCTTTATCTAAATCATAATAAGACCATTCAAATAACGATTTTTGAACTTGGTCTAAAAATATTCCCAAGTAACTGTCTTTTCATCAATGGCATGTACCATTTTTGTCTCTTCCCACCACAGTGTAGCTTTTCCTTGTAGCTGATACACAGCTAATCTGGCCTTCAGATTACTCTCATATTCATAAACTTGGAAATACTTGATCATGTTCAGCAACCAAGCTTCAGCATCTTCTTCCTTCTCCCCATCATAGGAGGGAGGTTTAATCTTTCTAAATTCTCCCTGCAATTCTCTTTTCTGCTTATGTTGATGTCTAGCTGCATCCTCATCCTCAGACTCATCCATCTTTCTTTTTCCAGAACCTTCGCCTTCCTGGCTGTTCCGAGAAGTTAGCTCTCTGATGAGCTTTTCCTGCTCCTTACTGGCTGATGACAACATGTCATTTTGGCTTCTTAATTCAGCCAACTCTCGTTGCATCCTGTGCAACATAGCCAGTACTGGGGCATTGGGATCTGGAGTAGCAAACTCATCCCGCAGATCCACATAAATCCCTTCACCTTCAGCCATTTCAACTGTATACACTTACAACACAGATTAGCAAGAGTTTATAAAACTTTTAAAAAAACAAAATATGAAATACGTAATGAGCACAAAATTGACAGCCCAATTTTTGTAACCAGTGCTCCGATACCATTTGTCATGTCTCCAGTTTGAATTATTTTTTTTTTTTTCCCCTCTCCGGTGATTTACTTGCTGGCAGAATGCAACATTTCCATCTATTTGTATATGTTTCTATTCATATTTTACTATCGCTACTCCATCCATCCCTTTAATGTTTTTATTTCTTTCTTATAATTAGGGCAATATACATTATACTATGGCACTATATTATTATGGCATTGTCATTGTGTCACCTATATTACATATGTCTCTATTATGTCAATACCAAATACATATATATAATTATATAACCCATCTTTATATAAATATTTAATATATGGGTCTCTTATCGGTCAATACCCAATACACATTATACAAACCATCTTCATCTAAACATTTAATGTATGTGTCATCTTTTATATAACCGATTACTACATATGTCCTCTTTTACATACCCATGAATATATTTCAAGTACAAATACCTGTATTGATTGCAATTTTTTTTTCATAATATATATATATATCCATATGTCTCTATGATTATAATTTAGCAACATATATACATATATACGCACGGCATGCCATATCCACTCACCACGTACCTGTTTACCCTTTGGTGACGCGTCTATCCGTCCACTTTGGCACGGTAATCAAATTAACAATTAGAGTTGCGGTAAATTAAACCAACGCCGCATTTATACACATATATATAAGGTTGTATACATATTCTCACGCATTAACCGCTAAGGATTTCAACGTTCAAATGTTTTTCTTTTATATGCATAAATATAATTTTTTTTTTTTGGAGTAAACTGGGAATTGTCGGTAACCGGTTTACCCTAATCTGTGATGCAGAGCTCGTTCTTCAGCTCCGGTTCCGGATGGCTCGTAGCATAACAGTTTGTAAACATTTTACCCTGCCAACGTAACCCCACCGCCGTGCATGCCGACCAATGCGCGTTGGCGAACCTTCCACGTCGAAAGCATTTATCTTAACAAATGTTCGGCTCTACACGTCTTATGCTTATACGCCTATGTTTTCAAGACTCGTACTGGATTTTGATCCGCATTACACAGGGTTTGAGCCGGCTAGTTGCCGTGAGAAATGTGGTTATAACACTTAGCTATATTTTTTTTCCTTTTTGCAGAAGCAACGACTCGCCGTGCGAGGAGGTTAGCCAGTGGCAGCGTACCTCAGTTCTTGTCTAGCAAGAGCTTGAATTTTGTCAGTTCAGCTGTGCGCGTACAGTCTGCCCTGAGCAGTGGCTTGATCTAGGTTTTTCTCAGTACCTACGCGCCAACTACGCCAGGTTTCCTCTGAACCCATTGAATACAGTTGGTACCCTTTTGTCAAAGAGGCAGGGGTCTTATCAATCTACCTCGGGATTTTCTAGGATACTGGAATAGTGAGACTTAGGGTTCGAGCGTTCTGTTAATATGAAATTCTTTGGCCGCTCTATTTACCATATGTTACGCTCTGCATTCCTGAGCCGGGAAGTTAAGTTATCTCGCGGCCGTTGGTTATCGATGAAGGTGGTCAGTGTCTAGGTCTGTCACTGGATGCAGAGCCATAGGTTCTGCACATTAGCGCATTTTAAGCCTAGTTCTATGTTATTTTTCTTCATATTTTTGCACCTCTTCTCGGCTGTAACCCTAATCGTTCAGCCTGTGAGCATGCGGGTTCAAAAACCTATCGTTTCTTCAGGCAGCATGTATAGTATGTGCCTGAACCTTTGCAGGCTTTTTCCGTTGGCTATACGCCAAGCCTCTTTTACTGTATATTTTTTTTTTTTTGCCGAGTGTAGAGTCTGGGTTTCTCCATACCCAGATTCAACCGTCGTTACCAAACTCGTCCAATGTCCTTGCGGCCCCGGTTGATGTTCTTGTTCGACTGTGATTAACATCAACAACGCAAGGGTGGGCTAAGTTTTTGTTTATTTATTTGCTTTCGGTTATAGCATTATATGTGTCAGTTTGGCTAGCATAGTTTCTTACAATTCTATTGAAATAGATAAACGCTTCATCGGCCCTACTAATCTCTACGACCTTACATATGTTTATAGAACGTCTCAATGGTTGAGTATCGACGGCGGAGTCGTCTTCAGTTCTCTCGCGCTAATCGTTTCCTTGGATAGTATTACTATTAAAGTCACAAGAAACAAGGGTGCCGATTTATGGTATCGGTTTCCCACCTCACTCGACGAAAATCCACAGTTGTTCCTCCTATTGTGTTGAATAGGGAAAGTGTATCTCCCGAGCGTATGGTATGTGACGCTGGCCTGGGGAGGTTGAATATTCCACCCTTGATCTATACAAAGAATGTGCTCCAAACGATTTCATGCTTTTCTCACCCACACACCTCCGAGTCGTCGGCCATTTCTTTGGTCACGTAGGCTTACAGTTTTTTTTTTTTTTTTGTTCGGTTCTTCCACTGGATAAAAACTAAAATGTGTCGTAGTCTCCTTGGTGTTTGGTTGATGGTGAGTTTACGTTTGGGCGTCCTGTTTTATGTGCCTTCATAACAGATACGTTTGAAAATTATCTGAAATCCTTATATGATTCATGTAGTACTTTTCACTTGATCGTTAAAACCGATAGTAACCGGAGTCTTTACTTTCGCTCTCGGCGCCTGATTTAACTTCTGACTTTACTCCTATATGTAAATGGATCGCAGGAAATATCAACCGAGCTTTGGTTTTAGTTCTCGGCGTTTATTATTGTTTTTATTCCTCTTGCTTTCAAACTCAAATTTCGTTAATTGCCCTTTGGGGACTATAGATATTCTAACAAATTTAACTTGCATATATCAATACTTGAATTGGTGTAGTCTGATATTTTGTTTTATGCTATTTCCACTAAGCACCACGCCACGGCCCATCATATTCCACGGCCCATCACTTTATGTTTATTATATTCCTACAATAGTTGTTTCACCGATAGAAAAAAAAAGATTTATAATTGATATGGATCTTTAGGATCGATGGAAGTTATGGTACTTTTATTTTTATGCCTAGGTATACATATCTTCGATGGTGAATAAATAGAGGTTCAGGATTATAATGCATGTCTTTGACTATACTACTCGATTCAAGGGTTAAAGATAGATTTAGATATTAAATCTATACCCTTATAAGTGTGGTAATAATCTTAGAAAGTAGAGTTACATTGGTAAAGTAGATTTATAAATGAAGTCTTTATACTTATAAGTAATATAAAAATTTTATAAAGTAGAGTACTCTTTCTCTAGCAAAATCTTCAAATGATATATTGTAATGTGCTTACTTCCTTCCTTCTAAATTTTTTTCATGTATCATCAGTTTGGATATAATATTTTTCCAGCATAGACATTAGCAGATAATATCACCCTTGTCTCTACAGGGAATATAACAAAAAGTAATCATCTGTAGAGGCCAAGTAGCTTCAGATTTAAACCGACCCGGGTTTAGAGTTTCTGGAGTTTCTACTCTATGGATTTCTGGTCTACAACTTAACAGAATCTGGAAGGTGAATGCCTTAGGTTGGATTCTGTTAAATGTAGTACTATCATCAAACACACCATTTACTTAATTTTTCTATATGTAGCCAATTCATACCATCAGAAAATAGAATAACAAAATTTCAGAACATACCACAATCTGCAAATGACCAACCTCCCAACCTTAGAGTCCTCTTTATCTCCCAGGACTCACCCCCGAGCAGAGATCACCTCCTAGAACAAATCAACCCCTGATCTGCTTAGGAGCAGCTTATTTAAGCTCATAATTCCCGAAAGCATGTTTCTAATTCTGCGTCCAGAATAGCAGGATGCTTTCTTTCTTGTTTAGCCTAGGCTTCCCATCTTGAGATTCTTTAAAGCTGCTTTAAGCTTTTCCTCAGATTTTCAAACTTTTTTCTCACCTCTTCCCAACTACTCCTCTTCATTGGGGAAATTTAGATTCCTCCTCAAATCTAAATTAATTTCTTTCAAGGATTTTTGAAAGATTTTTGGGGATTTGTTGCCTTATCCATCCTCATGGATTTGGCAAGTGATCTCTAATTCTCATCTTGGTCAAAATGTACAATCATTTTATTTATTTCCTCAAATAAAATATGCAAATACATTCACACCATACTTATCCCTTGGGGTCCACCCCCTTAGGATTTAAGTTCAAATGTCTAACTTTAAAAATTCAACACACAAATTGGGGGTGTTACATATTCCCCCTCTGAAAATAAACACCGTCCTCGGTGTTGTTATTCAACTACTAGAGTTCATTTAAAAAAAAATGGATATTTCTCCATCATTTCAGCTTCCCTTTCCCAGGTGGCTTCTTCAGCAGTAAAGTGCTTCCACTGCACTTTTACTCTGGCCACTGTTCTGTTTCTCAATTCAATTTCTTCCTGCTCCAATATTTGAAGCGGTTCTGGCAGAAACTCCCCTTCTGGTTCCACCTGTACAACATTCCAATCAACTATGTGAGAAGCATCATGCACATATCTTTTTAGTAATGAAACATGAAACACATTATGCACTCTAACATGGGGTGGTAAGGCCAGCTTGTAAGCCACTATTCCCACCCTTTCTAAAACTTCAAAAGGCCCACAATATCTAGGAGCCAGTTTTGCACAACTTCCTGCATAAAGTGTGCTCTTTTTGGGTTTGATGCGCAAATACACATGATCCCCTACTTTGAATTCTTGTTGCACTCTTTTCTTATCAGCATAGCTCTTCTGTCGATCTTGTGCTGTCTTGATATTTCTCTGTATTTGCTTGACATTTTTTTCCATCTCTTGTAGTGCATCTGGTCCCAATACCAGTTTATCCTCTGGTTGACTCCAACTCAAGGGAGTGCGGCACTTTCTCCCATAAAGTGCCTCAAATAGACTCATCTTAATAGAGGATTGGTAGCTGTTATTATAGGCAAACTCAGCTAAATTCAGATACTCTTCCCATTTTGATGGCCTATCCATCACGTACATTCTCAGCATATCCTCTAAAATTTGATTTGTTCTTTCTGTTTGCCCATCAATTTGAGGGTGATAGGCAATACTAAAATTCAGCTTAGTACCCATCCCTCCAAATAATCCTCTCCAAAATGCTGCTGTAAACTTAGCATCTCGATCTGAAACAATTACTTTAGGAACTCCATGAAGCCTTACTATCTCTTTTAGGAAAACATTTGCTACTTGAGCTGTTCCGAAAGTAGATTTCACTGGTATAAAGTGAGAAGCTTTGGTTAGAGTGTCTACTACTACCATTACAGAATCATGTTGATATTTGGTTTTAGGTAGTCCTGTTATAAAATCCATGGAAACTGTGTCCCATTTCCATTCTGCAATTGGCAAAGGATTTAGAAGACCTGCTGGATGTTGATGCTCAACTTTGACCAATTGACATTCCATACACCTACTTAGATACTCTGCCACATCTCTTTTCATTCCTGGCCAGAACAACTTCTTCTTCAAAGCTGTTAACATCTTTTGGTATCCTGGATGTCCTACATAGGGTTGTTTGTGATATTCATCTAGTATTTCTCTTTTCAATGACTCTATATTTGGAATATACAACCTGTTTTTGTAATAGAGCAGCCCCTTTTGGTTTTTAGTGAAATCAGTTTTATCCCTTTTCTGTAGTTTCACCAAGAGTGCTTCATAGTGGGGATCTTGAGTTGCTTCTTTTCCCACCAATTCCTCTACCTCCATATGACCACTACTCCCACTGATGTTTAAATGTAGACAAGAATTTCTACTTAAGGCATCAACAACTTTATTTTCTTTCCCCTTGATATGTTTTATGTCCATATCAAATTCACTTAGAAAAGACAGCCACCTGGCTTGTCTTGCATTCAGGTCAGTTTGGGAAAAGAAATATTTAAGGCTAATATGATCAGTCATCAAGGTGAACTTCTTCTCCAGCAGATAGTGCCTCCACATTTTTAAAGCATGAATAACAGCTGCAAACTCCAAATCATATGCACTATAATTCTGTTCATGTACTTTCAGTTTCCTAGATTCATAGGCAATGACTGAATTTTCCTGTAACAGGACTCCTCCCAACCCTTCTCTGCAAGCATCTGTGCATACAACAAACTCTTTATCAGGATCAGCAATTTTTAATATAGGGGCTGAAATAAGTTTTTGTTTCAATTGTTCGAAACTGTTTTGACATTTCTCAGTCCACACGAACTTAACACCCTTCATTTGTAATGAGGTTATGGGATTTGCTATAGCAGAATATCTCTCCACAAATCTGTGATAATAGCCTACAATTCCCATAAATGATCTTACTTCTGAGACATCAGTGGGAACTGGCCACTCTTTGATAGCTTTTATCTTTTCAGGGTCAACTGCCAACCCTTTTTCAGAAATTATATGACCCAGATATTGAATTTTATCTTTATAAAATTCACATTTACTGAACTTGGCATATAGCTGGTTTTCTTTTAAAGTCTGCAACACTATTCTCAAATGCTCCTTATGTACATCTTCATCTTTAGAATAGACTAAAATACCATCAATGAACACCAGCACAAATTTGTCCAAATACTTATTCAACACACTGTTCATCAGACAAATAAAGGTGGCAGGGGCATTCGTCAAACCAAAAGGTAGGACTACAAATTCGTAATGCCCATACCTGGTTCGAAATGCTGTTTTGCTGATGTCTTCTTCTTTAATTCTGAGCTGGTGATACCCAGTCCTGAGGTCTATCTTTGAGAAGACTGAAGCTCCTCTCACTTGATCAAAAAGATCTTCAATTCTAGGAAGTGGATATCTATTCTTAATGGTCAATTTATTTAGTTGACGATAGTCAATACACATCCTAAAAGTTCCATCCTTCTTTTTCACAAATAAAACTGGGGCTCCCCAAGGAGATACACTTGGTCTTATATACCCTTTATCTAACAATTCATGTAATTGCATTTTCAGTTCCATTAGTTCAGGAGGGCTCATTCGATAAGGTGCTCGGGAAACAGGTGTTGCTCCTGGTACCAGATCGATTGAAAAATCAATCTCTCTTTTGGGGGAAAGATGAGGAATTTCCTTGGGAAAAACTTCCTTAAATTCTCTTATGACTGGTATAGCATCTAGCAACTCTTCCTCAGTTTTCTGTTCTATTTCTTCTACATGCACTGCATAGACTTGGTATCCTTTTCTAGCTGTTCTTTTCAATTGTAAGGCTGATATTTGTCTTACGGAAATGGACTTTGGTGTCCCTTTTAATGTAAAAGGTTTCCCTTCTTCATCCACACAATGCAGGGTTTTATCCCAGCAATTCATTAGAGCTTTCTTCTTTTCTAGCCAATCCATTCCTATCAGCAGATCATAGGATCCTAGTGGCAATATGTTCAAGTTTACTTCTGTGGAAAAACCATTTAATTGTATTGCTGTTTTGGGCAACTTATGAGTGACTTTTCTCTTAGTTCCAGTGGCCAGCTGTACCAACCATGACCGCTGAAATTTTTCAGGTTTAATTTTACATTTTTCTACAATTCCAGGACTAATGTAACTCAAAGAAGCACCTGGATCAATCAAAACAGTAATAGGTAGTTCAGAAATCTTACCCTCCATTTCCACCATGGTTGCTTGCTGTTCTGCTTGTCGATTTTCCAATGCTGCACTGATAGTTGGTATATTTCTGGCTATGTCATTGATTGTTGTTGCCTCTCGCTCTCTGCTGATCAGGTGTATATTTCGATGGGGGCAGTCTCTCATCATATGGGGTTCTCCACAGCCCCAACATTTCATAGGTTCCTTCATTCTGACTGTCCCTTCCTTTATATTGTTCCCTTCTACTGGTTTTGAAGCCACTTGGGACTGAGCAGTTTGACTTTCTTTTGGTTTGCTGAACTTTTTCCTTTGATGATCTCTACCAAAATTCCTTAAATATGCTGGTTTTGGTCCCTTTCCTTTGAACTCACCCTTGTTCATCCAGCTCTTCCCTTGTTCAGCTTTACCTTTAAACTGTTGATAGCATAATCTTGCTTTTCTAACAGCTTCATCCATGGTCTTTGGGTTGTCAAACTCAATTTTCTCCTTGTACACAGTAGGCAAACAATTTAAAAACCTTTTCACTTTTGCCTTTTCTTCCCTAATGTAAGGGACATACCTCAGTAAATTAGTAAACTTAGTGACAAACAAATCAATAGTGAGCTGCCCTAGCCTAAGCTCATGGAATTCTTTTGCTTTATCATCATAATAACGTTCATTCAAATAACGAATTTTGAACTTAGTCTGAAAATGTTCCCAAGTAACTGTCTTTTCATCAATGGCATGCACCATTTTTGTCTCTTCCCACCAAAGTGTAGCTTTTCCTTGTAGCTGGTACATAGCTAATCTAGCTTTCAGATTGCTCTCATATTCATAAACTTGGAAATACTCGATCATGTTCAGCAACCAAGCTTCAGCATCCTCCTCCTTCTCCCCATCATAGGAAGGAGGTTTGATCTTTCTAAATTCTCCCTGCAACTCTCTTTTCTGTTTATGCTGCTGCCTACCAGCATCATCCTCATCAGACTCATCCATCTTTCTTTTTCCAGAACCTTCGCCTTCCTGGCTGTTCCTGGAAGTTAGCTCTCTGATGAGCTTTTCCTGCTCCTTACTGGCTGATGACAACATGTCATTTTGGCTTCTTAATTCAGCCAACTCTCGTTGCATCCTGTGCAACATAGCCAATACTGGGGCATTGGGATCTGGAGTAGCAAACTCATCCCGCAGATCCACATAAATCCCTTCACCTTCAGCCATTTCAACTGTATACACTTACAACACAGATTAGCAAGAGTTTATAAAACTTTTAAAAAAACAAAATATGAAATACGTAATGAGCACAAAATTGACAGCCCAATTTTTGTAACCAGTGCTCCGATACCATTTGTCATGTCTCCAGTTTGAATTTTTTTTTTTTTTTTTTTTTTTCCCCTCTCCAGTGATTTACTTGCTGGCAGAATGCAACATTTCCATCTATTTGTATATGTTTCTATTCATATTTTACTATCGCTACTCCATCCATCCCTTTAATGTTTTTTTTTCTTTCTTATAATTAGGGCAATATACATTATACTATGTCACTATATTATTATGGCATTGTCATTGTGTCACCTATATTACATATGTCTCTATTATGTCAATACCAAATACATATATATAATTATATAACCCATATTTATATAAATATTTAATATATGGGTCTCTTATCGGTCAATACCCAATACACATTATATAAACCATCTTCATCTAAACATTTAATGTATGTGTCATCTTTTATATAACCGATTACTACATATGTCCTCTTTTACATACCCATGAATATATTTCGTTGAACCACCTTGTATTGGTTGCACGTTTTTTTTTTTCATAACCCATATATATATCCATATGTCTCTATGGATTATTTAAAAGCGCTTGTATATACATATATACGCGCGGCATGCCATATCCACTCACCACGTACCTGTTTACCCTTTGGTGACGCGTCTATCCGTCCACTTTGGCACGGTAATCAAATTAACAATTAGAGTTGCGGTAAATTAAACCAACGCCGCATTTATACACATATATATAAGGTTGTATACATATTCTCACGCATTAACCGCTAAGGATTTCAGCGTTCAAATGTTTTTCTTTTATATGCATAAATATAATTTTTTTTTTTGGAGTAAACTGGGAATTGTCGGTAACCGGTTTACCCTAATCTGTGATGCAGAGCTCGTTCTTCAGCTCCGGTTCCGGATGGCTCGTAGCATAACAGTTTGTAAACATTTTACCCTGCCAACGTAACCCCACCGCCGTGCATGCCGACCAATGCGCGTTGGCGAACCTTCCACGTCGAATGCATTTATCTTAACGACTGTTCGGCTCTACAATCGTTTTTTTTTCTTTGTTAATTTTAATTTGAAGACGGCGCCACACGTCTTATGCTTATACGCCTATGTTTTCAAGACTCGTACTGGATTTTGATCCGCATTACACAGGGTTTGAGCCGGCTAGTTGCCGTGAGAAATGGGGTTATAACACTTAGCTATATTTTTTTTCCTTTTTGCAGAAGCAACGACTCGCCGTGTGAGGAGGTTAGCCAGTGGCGGCGTACCTCAGTTCTTGTCTAGCAAGAGCTTGAATTTTGTCAGTTCAGCTGTGCGCGTACTGTGTGCCCTGAGCGGTGGCTTGATCTAGGTTTTTCTCAGTACCTACGCGCCGACTACGCCAGGTTTCCTCTGAACCCATTGAATACACTTGGTACCCTTTTGTCAAAGAGGCAGGGGTCTTATCAATATACCTCGGGATTTTCTAGGATGCTGGAATAGTGAGACTTAGGGTTCGAGCGTTCTGTTAATATGAAATTCTTTGGCCGCTCTATTTACCATATGTTACGCTCTGCATTCCTGAGCCGGGAAGTTAAGTTATCTCGCGGCCGTTGGTTATCGATGAAGGTGGTCAGTGTCTAGGTCTGTCACTGGATGCAGAGCCATAGGTTCTGCACATTAGCACATTTTAAGCCTAGTTCTATGTTATTTTTCTTCATATTTTTGCACCTCTGCTCGGCTGTAACCCTAATCGTTCAGCCTGTGAGCATGCGGGTTCAACAACCTATCGTTTCTTCAGGCAGCATGTATAGTATGTGCCTGAACCTTTGTAGGCTTTTTCCGTTGGCTATACGCCAAGCCTCTTTTACTGTATATTTTTTTTTTTTTGACGAGTGTAGAGTCTGGGTTTCTCCATACCCAGATTCAACTTTCGTTACCAAACTCTTCCAATGTCCTTGCGGCCCCGGTTGATGTTCTTGTTCGACTGTGATTAACATCAACGACGCAAGGGTGGGCTAAGTTTTTGTTTATTTATTTGCTTTCGGTTATAGCATTATATGTGTCAGTTTGGCTAGCATGAATTCTTACAGTTCTATTCGAAATAGATAACTGTCGCTCGACTCACCCGATACCTACGACCTTACATATGTTTATGGAACGTCTCAATGGTTGAGTATCGACGGTGAAATCCGTCGCCAATTCTACTGCTTCAATCGTTTTCTTTGGATAGTATTCACTATTAAGTCCTGCGAGGCAAGGGTGCCGATTTATGGTATCGGTTGCCCACCTCACTCGACGAAAATCCACAGTTGTTCCTCCTGTTGTGTTGAATGGGGAAAGTGTATCTCCCGAGCGTATGGTCTGTGACGCTGGCCTGGGGAGGTTGAATATTCCACCCTTGATCTATACAAAGAATGTGCTCCAAACGATTTCATGCTTTTCTCACCCACACACCTCCGAGTCGTCGGCCATTTCTTTGGTCACGTAGGCTTACAGTTTTTTTTTTTTTTTTTGTTCGGTTCTTCCACTGGATAAAAACTAAAATGTGCCGTAGTCTCCTTGGTGTTTGGTTGATGGTGAGTTTACGTTTTGGCGTCCTGTTTTATGTGCCTTCATAACATATACGTTTGACCATTCTCTGAAATCCTTATATGATTCATGTAGTACTTTTCACTTGATCGTTAAAACCGATAGTAACCGGAGTCTTTACTTTCGCTCTCGGCGCCTGATTTAACTTCTGACTTTACTCCTATATGTAAATGGATCGCAGGCAATATCAACCGAGCTTTGGTTTTAGTTCTCGGCGTTTATTATTGTTTTTATTCCTCTTGCTTTCAAACTCAAATTTCGTTAATTGCCCTTTGGGGACTATAGATATTCTAACAAATTTAACTTGCATATATCAATACTTGAATTGGTGTAGTCTGATATTTTGTTTTATGCTATTTCCACTAAGCACCATGCCACGGCCCATCATATTCCACGACCCATCACTTTATGTTTATTATATTCCTACAATAGTTGTTTCACCGATAAAAAAAATAGATTTATAATTGATATGGACCTTTAGGATCGATGGAAGTTATGGTACTTTTATTTTTATGCCTAGGTATACGTATCTTCGATGGTGAATAAATAGAGGTTCAGGATTATAATGCATGTCTTTGACTATACTACTCGATTCAAGGGTTAAAGATAGATTTAGATATTAAATCTATACCCTTATAAGTGTGGTAATAATCTTAGAAAGTAGAGTTACATTGGTAAAGTAGATTTATAAATGAAGTCTTTATACTTATAAGTAATATAAAAATTCTATAAAGTAGAGTACTCTTTCTCTAGCAAAATCTTCAAATGATATATTGTAATGTGCTTACTTCCTTCCTTCTAAATTTTTTTCATGTATCATCAGTTTGGATATAATATTTTTCCAGCATACACATTAGCAGATAATATCACCCTTGTCTCTACAGGGAATATAACAAAAAGTAATCATCTATAGAGGCCAAGTAACTTCAGATTTAAACTTGGCTTTGGGTTTCAGAGTTTAGATTTCTATCACCTCGTTTACGGTCTGCAACAACGGAATGCGGAAGGTGAATGCCTTAGGATGGATTCTGTTAAATGTAGTACTAACATCAATCACACCATTTAATTTATTTTTCTATATGTAGCCAATTCATACCATCAGAAAGTAGAATAACAAAAATTTCAGAACATACCAAAACCTGCAAATGACCAACCTCCCAACCTTAGAGTCTTCTTTGTCTCCCAGGACTCACCCCCGAGCAGAGATCACCTCCTAGAACATATCAACCTCTGATCTGGTTAGGATCAGCTTATTTAAGCTCATAATTCCCGAAAGCATGTTTCTAATTCTGCGTCCAGAATAGCAGGATGCTTTCTTTCCTGTTTAGCCTAGGCTTCCCATCTTGGGATTATTTAAAGCTGCTTTAAGCTTTTCCTCAGCTTTTCCAGCTTTTTTCTCACCTCTTCCCAACTACTCCTCTTCATTGGGGAAATTTAGATTCCTCCTCAAATCTAAACTAATTTCTTTCAAGGATTTTTGAAATATTTTTGGGGATTTGTTGCCTTATCCATCCTCATGGATTTGGCAAGTGATCTCAAATTCTCTTTTTGGTCAAAATGCACAATCATTTTATTTATTTCCTCAAATAAAATATGCAAATACATTCACACCATACTCATCCCTTGGGGTCCACCCCCTTAGGATTAAAGTTCAACTGTCTAACTTTAAAAATTCAACACACAAATTGGGGGTGTTACATACACACACAAAGCAAATAAGACACACAAAGAAAATAAGGAAGGAATACTGAAAAAAATTCAAGATAATACAACCAACATTTAAAAATAATTAAATGTATATACATAGAAACACTAAAACCACTACTCAAGGCATACCCAAGAAATACACACATATACATACAAATAAAGAATGAAAGAATATTCAAAATCAAATAGTCAAAATCATGCAAAGTGGGACATTCATCAACATAGAAGGGTAAACAATTCAAACAAGTACATACAAAGTAAAATAATTCTCATAAAAAATACAACAAATAATACATTCATACACATACAAGTAAATATATATCCATACGAAAGAATACTGAAAAGATACACACACAAAGCAAATAAAGAAAGAATACTTTGAAAAACATCCAAGATAATACAACCAACTCTTAAAAATAATTAAATGTATATACATAGAAACACTAAAACCGCTACTCTAACATTCAAGGCATACTCAAGAAATACACACATATACATACAAATAAACAATGAAAAAATAGTCAAAAGCATGCAAAATGAGACATTCATCAACATAGAAGAGTAAACAATTCAAACAAGTACATAAAAATAATGCAAAAAATCTCAATAATACATTCACACACAACATATAGAAGTATACATCTCGTTCATTGATAAATTCAAAAAATAAAAAACACAACAAATATATTCTAACTATGACAATGCAACTAATAAAGACACTATTTCAATTCTCAAAACAATGCATTCATATACATACAAGATAAAAAATCCAAAACATACATTATAACCAAAATACTTTCATAAATTTATATATGTAAGCAAGCACTCAAGAATATATATATATTTATTGTATATAAATAATAAAACCAATACATAAAAAATTTAGATATAATAAATTCATACAAATAAATAATAAAAATATTTAAATATTTGCAAAAACCTTTGTAAAAATATATATTAGTATTTTATTTAAATTTATAAAATATCAATAAAAAATATTGAAATATACTTATTTATTTTATATATATTTGAAAAGAAGGAAAAATATAGTATACTTCAAATATCATAATAACATAGTTATAATAAAAATATATAAATAAATAAAATAAAATCAAAACCAAATCAAAATCTTATTTAAAAAATTAAAATATAAATAAATTTAGGTTATAATTGTTATATAATTTATGTAAATAAGATTCATTTTGTCATTTTTGTGCAATGTATCGGGAAGATTTTTAAAACATTGTAAAAAATTTAAATGATTTAAGTGAATAAGAGAGACTTTTCCATTTATGTGTATATGGGGAGGATGTTTAAAACATTGTAAAAATTTTAAATTATTTAAGTGAATAAGAGTGACTTTGCCATTTGTGTGTATATGGGGAAGATGTTTAAAACATTGAAAAATGTTAAATGATTTATGTGAATAAAAGTAATTTTGTGATTGTGTGTATATTGGGAAGATGTTTAAAACATGTTTATAAATTATTATTATAATAACATGGTATATTCATATTTTTGCATCTTGGAGTTACTATAAAAATTAAAGGTCATGAAAACTATGAACAGAAGGAACACAACTCAGACTCACTCAAGAACAACTTCGGCATTGATAAATTTTCTGCAACATAAAACACTGAAATGATATTGTTAGAATACAAATCCTTCCTAATAACTTGTAACATAATTAAATTTATTATTATCTATTTTGTATATTATATATAAAGATCAAGAATAAAACATTAATACAATATTATTAAATAAAGCTATCAAAATATAATATAATTAACAAATTTAATATAATAACAATAAAATTTAACATATTGAAAATAAATAATTAAAAAAACACATTTGGTAACTTTTAACTTCTATAACAATAGCATGCTTTTATTAATAAAATTGAATAAATAAAATTCTAGGGTGGGGTAAGGTATGGATATTCACTACCTAATACTTTGTTTGGGCTCGAAGGAAATATTATGTCTTCTTGGTCAGAAAATGGCACAACAAGCATAAGGAATGAAAAAATTTATCTTTATTTTTCAAATTAAAATATAAAATAAAATAATGAATAACCATTAACACATATTTTCATAAATATAAATATATTTTTTTTAGTAAAAATAAATGTTACAGTGTAAATTTAATAGAAAAAATAAAGGTTGATATATAATTAATAAAACTTCTTAATGTAATTAATAAACAAGAGAGAGGAAAAAGAATCTTTTGATTACCTGAAACTTGTTTTAGGAGATCGTTGTCAAAGTTGAATCATTGTTTGATCTCATCATGACATTCTGATTGCCCACTATTGCATATGTTTTGGGTTCATCTCATAACTACTTATGACCTTCTCTTCACTACCAACCACGCCTTTCAACATTTATCCTATACAATTTCCAATAAACTCACATTCAAAACTACTAATTGGCATAGCTCATAGATTGAACTTATCAAAACACTTTGAATTAGTATTGCCTTCTACTAAACATCACGATAGACTTGTACATGTACTTGTCCCATGTTATGCATGTAAATAGAAAGACTCTGCATAAAAGCTGACTAATTGTTGGCAATTGCACATTGTAAGTCCACTAAAACTTTAGAAATTTACGTATCTACAATTACAACCGAATGCAACGCACTAATATCGTTGAATTTTAATATGAACCACTTTGGAATCAATTCACAAGGCAACAAAAATTGAGCTCCTATGTTCAATTTCCTTCCACTAAGCATCACAGGTGGGAATGCGTTATAACCCTATAGCAAAATTAGGGTCAAGCTTTAGGTGTAAAATTGAGTTATTACATAATACAAATAAAACAATCGAGTGAATGCTAATGGAATTGTGTACATAATATAAATAAATCAATCCCGTGAATGTAGCTATGTAGATATGCATGCTATGTAGCAAAACATTTATTTCCATATAAGCCCTACGCGGGAATTTCCGGATTTCTTCTTCTTTGTCACTTCTAAATTGCACAATTATCAACGGAGAGGGCTCGGTCACATGTAACATACCGATAACCTCGACAGGAAAAATGCATGGAGTTAGGACTTTTTTTCAACATTTACGAATGTGTAACCTTATAAATTTCTTTATATATTTCTGCATTAACCATTTAAATACCCATTATCATCACTTAGAGAAATATTTATCGAAAATCATAGTGAGTTACACAACCATTAATTGTCCTTGTTGTAGCATATTAACTTAAATTTCCTGCTTATAACTATGCATCGATCCCATGATCATTTTTAATTCAATTAGTAGATCACGTAATTGATAATATCAACGTCATATCATGAAATAGAATTAACATCATCAAAATGACACAATGAACAATCACATAAATAGACATAGTAATATGAAACCACGTAGGGGTGAAAAACCGACAAACGTTTAATTTTTATTATTAAACGCTTGTGAGGGTTGTCACCCCTCACTCAATGGTTATAAAGGAGTCCATCCCTTGACCATTGTGATAAAATTTACATATAAAAAATAATCTTAAACAAAACATAACTAGATATAAGCTATTACAATCATCATGATACCATCTACCCATGAATCATCAATCTCTGTCTTTTTAGTCATCTTGCTTCCTTCAAAGGGATCACTGTGCAATTGGAACTACTAAACACGCATGGACTAACAACTCTTTATCTTCCACAATGTTAGACTTGAAATTTCCTTTTTTCTCAAGTCATCCTTCTTTCCTCTGCCATTCTTTGTCGTCGGCACACTTGATATCATGATTAGATAAAATATTAATAAACCAATAATCAATCTCTATTTGTGACACTTCAACAAATATTTATATACATGTATAAAACATAACCACATTGACATTAGTTTTCCTTATTTAACATCATTTCACATGCATTAGTAACAAATAAATCACTATCAAGCATCCTCTTTCCACCAAACACTAAGAAAATCTTGCATGCACTCTCATATTATTTCCAAAAGAAAGCTAACATACTATATAATAATACTTTGTGCATGCAAATGCATAACAAGATTTTCAAGATAACTATCCCAACAAGCAATTTCTCTTTTTGCCTACCCAGTATGTTTTCTTTTTCAATATGGATTAATGCAATAGATGTTATACTTATGCATGTGAATACATGTTCTTTTCCAAAAACATATTTTCCACCCAAGATCTATTCATAATGGTTACTATGTATAACAATGCCAACTCTATTTCAAACAAAGTTAACATACAAGTTATAGTTTTGTGCATGCAATAACATATCTTGTCTTTCTTCTACATGTAAAACATATATTTCTTTCCAAAAGAAACCAAATAAATATTTCATGGAAAAATAAACACATTTCTTTTCCAAGGGTCAAACGCTCATTCTACTTATCATTTTCATGCATGCAAAGTGACATTTCCCTCTCATCAAAAGATATAACCAATAACTATGCCTATAATATTCTCCCAAGATAAAGGCTAATACCATAGCTAATCCCTTTAGGTTGGAAAAAAATACATATTATTTTGCCCAAAGAGGGCTAACACAATAAATATTATGTGATTTCATCTTCGTTTTCTCTAGAAATCTAATACTCAAAACTATATTTTTCCCAAGCATAAAAGCATATATGTTTCTCTAAATAATCTTACATAATAAATGTCACACATCCCAAATTTTTTTTATTTTTTTTTTCCCACATCATTTCGTTCTATGGTTTTGTTCTATGGTTTTTCCACATCATTTAGTGTCAAGAGGAAAAACTTCTCTTAATCTATTCAATATATTAACATTAAAGCCCTTTATCATTTCCACATTTGCTAATATATTCAATATATTAACATTAAAAGCCCTTTGTCATTACCACATTTACTATATAAACCTTTAGATCATTTATCATTGCAATATTCATATAGACAAGGAATTATTAACCCTTTTTTATTAATTTAACATTGTATACTCCTTTTCACCTCTTTTTACTTAATTACCATAGTGTAACCTTGTTAACTCTCGTTTTAGATATTGTTATATCTAAAGGTCTACATATGAATTACGTTCATGTTCTAATCCCACTAGCAAAGTCGTGAGTTAATAGCCTCCTTAGCGCTTTACCTAGAATACTATAGGTATCATAGTTCATTTAACGCTTCCATATAAGATTTTAAAGTACCCGTCAACCATGTTGACCCTTATTATGTAAGCAAAACCCTAATGAAATAGTCGACGCATGACGTTTATATGTATAGTATCGACCAACCCTATTGTGTTGTTATCGCACTACTTGTTGTATGCCACGTAATAGTTTCACCTATCCGATTCCCTGAATATCAGCTACGTATATGTATATTCGCAGACGTAATTTCTTATTATGAAACCTACGAGTTCTCATGCTTGGTTGTTCGACGATTTATATTAATTCTTATGTAGGGTTGAGAATTCGTTTTTAGAAGTAGTGATATTGATAGTTTTAATTTTTGCGTACCGCGAACATACTTAAACGTGCTTTGTATCAACCCTAACTATGTGATTCCTCTTATGTTATGGACGAGGTGATTTCACGCGCCGGAGATTTTTCTGGGTCAATTTTATATATCGACGGAGGGGTTTCGTGTGGGCTAATCGTTGCGTGTCACACGTAGGAGAATATTGTACAATTCAGAAAATCATCGTTTGCCGGAAGAGAGCGATGCACGCGCCCTCCCCTCCTTCGCCACAATGTTTCTAACTCGTGAGTTTCGTGCCTCCGTTCATGGCGGGACAACTCGATTTAACCCTCGTACCCCATCTCCCCGAACCGAAAACCCCTTTCATCAAACAGTGTTAGATGGCGGCCATGGACGGGTCTTTTCGGAAAAGGTTGAATTCACACGTAAATCTGGTTGTCAAGGACCATGAAAAATAATATTTAACTAATCAATTGGGTACGGGAGGTGATGTACCACGGGGATTAATGAAATCCCCCTCGGGGATTTTTGTCAAAACAGTAGGATCGGCTGCGTTCGTTCTTTACCCAGAGCTTTCCTATGTACATTGGATGACTCCATCCTAGGTTTTCCGATTATCATTATAATCCCTCCACTATTCGGGGATTTATTACGGTTCTTCTAGCTCTTTCATTTTCTCGTTTTCTTTCTTCTGACCTTTCGGCATTTAGCTATTTCGGGGGTTCTATTTCGTCCAGGCACGGTGATTTGATTGTGTTTTTGGTTTGGTAAGTACATTCTTATCCTACTTATCATGGTTGATGCTCGACTTTGTGGCGGTTTCGGCTTCCATCGCTGCCGAGTTCCAAGTTTTCTTACCACGAGAGCGGGCTCTCGTCTTACTCGCGATTCTATCATCTGGCGGAGTAAGCGTTTGTCTACGTTGGATATCTTCCCTATCTCTGCTTATTATAAAATTTTCTTTTCTCTTCTCTTATTCGTTTATGGCACGGAAGGTGATCGTTTTCCTTTCGGGGTTTGTAGAATCTTCTTGGCGTTTACCTATACGCCCTACACTAACTTACTTTCACGTTGATCCGTGTGTGCGGGGTTGCCCCGAGGCGATTCTTCACGCACGATTTGCGCGCGACTCCTTTTGCTGCTTGGGTTTTGGCCTCACGCCATTAACCCAACACTATTACGCCTTATTCTCTTTGATTCATTTCTATGATTTCTGTTTATAATCATGCAATAGTAGGTTTGTCTTTAACGCCCAAGCCCCATGAGTAATCATTTAACCGATGTTTCAAAAATACACGCTCTGTTTTATTTGCACTGGAATCGATTTGAAACTTTATTTTCCAAACCTTGGTTTAAGATATCGTAGTAGGGTGGGAGAGAATTTCTCCCATGGTTCGAGGAGTTATTTTTTTTCTAAACCCCCAAACGGTGACGGTGATCCTTATCACTCAAAGGTTCTGGTTGCCGTTAAGATTTTGGTTAATAGATATATTTTTCCCGCATTTTTATTTTTCGATTGACTTTGCGTTCAGATTCGAATTTGATAACTAAAACATAGTGTAAATCTAATGATTAACCTTGGTTGTTTTTTTTTTTTTTCATGTGTACACATATAATTAGTCTCGTTCCTATTCAATGTATATTCTTGCACGGATTTGTTTATTTTGTTTTCGGTTAATCTTTGAGTCGCTAATGTATATGAATTCTAAATTCGATTGCATAACCGAAAAGTTAATGGTTAACCTCGCTACAGCTACCTCTCTTGGTTATGATTGTAATATGTCGTTGATAAAAAATAACATAGCAAATTAATCATCTTTTGTAATTGCGTACGGGTTTAATGCTATAGGTTACGCATATATATATTCATCATTTCTTTGACATCTATTGATTTATACGGTTATGTCTACTAAAAGGACCTCAATGCGTGAGTAAAACACTTTATATAATCCGGTCATTATTATTTTAACACGGATTCCCAATGCATAATGACTCAGTACTCGTTGTGAGGTCGTATAGTTGGACTACTCCTCTGTTCACATGTTTAATTTGTTCACATCTTTATAATGGTTGTTAACATGTGTTGTTGAGTTAGCGCTCGGCGCTTATGTGGATTGTTGTTTTGCATGTATATATATATGTTCGTTAGTAGTTGATTAGGGTACCTTAAGGATAAATTAAGGTTTGTTATTATATAGAAGTTTACAGGATTAAAAGTAAATCGAAAGTGCCATATGCACTTTAAAAGCTGTAATTAAGATCACACTTCTATAGAGTAAAAAATTATTCTTAAGCAACCAAGATTCCAAGTTGCATATTCAAATGTTTTTACTGCTCTTTTATTATAAAGTGTAAATTTCAATACTACTACACTATTTTTTTTTCAAGCATACATATGAACATGAACTTTCATCTGTTGTATAGTTACATGCAATACAAGTTAATGTTTAATTTCTGTGGAGACTCGGTACCTTGATTTAAACCATGTTTGGTTTAGAGATGCAGGGGGTTTACGTTCTCTAGAGTTTTGGTCTACAACTAAAGCAGTATTTGGAAGGTGAATGCCTAAGGACAAATTCTGATTAAATGTAGTATTGACATCAATCACATCATTTAGTAGATTTTTTTTTATATGTAGCTAATTCATACCATAATACATCGGGAGTGAACGAAATTTCGGGGAACATACCACAATGCGCAAATGACCAACCTCCCAACCTTAGAGTCCTCTTTGTCTCCCTCGGGACTCACCCCCAGAGGCGAGAGATCACCTCCTTAGAACAGATCAACCTGCGATCGCACTAAGGCAGGGAGACTTATTTAAGCTCATATTTCCCCAAAGCATGTTTCTAATTCTGCGTCCGGAATAGCGAGGATGCTTTCTTTCTGTTTAGCCTAGGCTTCCCAATTTGGGACTCTTTAAAGCTTCTTTAAGCTTTTCCTCGGCTTTTCCGGCTTTTTTCTCACCTCTTCCCAACTACTCCTCTTCATTGGGGGAAATTTAGATTCCTCCTCAAATCTAAATAAATTTCTTTCAAGGATTTTTGAAAGATTTTTGGGGATTTTATTGCCTTATCCATCCTCATGGATTTGGCAAGTGATCTCTAATTCTCTTTTGGTCAAAAATGCACAATCATTTTATTTATTTCCTCAAATAAAATATGCAAATACATTCACACCATACTTATCCCTTGGGGTCCACCTTAGGATTAAAGTTCAAATGTCTATCTTTAAAAAAAATTCAACACACAAATTGGGGGTGTTACATATTCCCCCTCTGAAAATAAACACCGTCCTTGGTGTTGTTATTCAACTACTAGAGTTCATTTAAACAAAAATGGATATTTCTCCATCATTTCAGCTTCCCTTTCCCAGGTGGCTTCTTCAGCAGTAAAGTGCTTCCACTGCACTTTTACTCTGGCCACTGTTCTGTTTCTCAATTCAATTTCTTCCCGCTCTAATATTTGAAGCGGTTCTGGCAGAAAATCCCCTTCTGGTTCCACCTGTACAACATTCCAATCAACTATGTGAGAAGCATCATGCACATATCTTTTTAATAATGAAACATGAAACACATTATGCACTCTAACATGGGGTGGTAAGGCCAGCTTGTAAGCCACTGGTCCCACCCTTTCTAAAATTTCAAAAGGCCCACAATATCTAGGAGCAAGTTTTGCACAACTTCCATCATAAAGTGTGCTCTTTTGGGTTTGATGCGCAAATACACATGATCCCCCACTTTGAATTCTCGGTGCACTCTTTTCTTATCAGCATAGATTTTCTGGCGATCCTGTGCTATCTTGATATTTCTTTGTATCTGTTTAACAATTCTCTCCATCTCTTGTAGTGCATCTGGTCCCAATACCAGTTTATCTTCTGGTTGACTCCAGCTCAAAGGAGTACGACACTTTCTCCCATAGAGTGCCTGAAACGGACTCATCTTAATAGAAGATTGGTAGCTGTTGTTATAGGCAAATTCAGCTAGATGCAGATATTCTTCCCACTTTGATGGTCTATCCATCACATACATTCGCAACATATCCTCCAAAATTTGATTCGTCCTTTCTGTCTGCCCATCTGTTTGAGGGTGATAGGCAGTACTAAAATTCAGCTTAGTACCCATCCCTCCAAACAATCCCTTCCAAAATGTTGTTGTAAACTTAGCATCTTGATCTAAAAAAATTACTTTGGGAACTCCATGAAGCCTTACTATCTCCTTCAGGAAAACATTGGCTACTTGAGCTGTTCCGAAAGTAGATTTCACTGGTATAAAGTGAGCAGCTTTTGTGAGTGTGTCTACTACTACCATCACAGAATCATGTTGGTACTTAGTCTTGGGTAGTCCTGTTATAAAATCTAGGGAAACTGTGTCCCATTTCCATTCTGCAATTGGCAAAGGGTTTAAAAGCCCTGCTGGGTGTTGATGCTCAACTTTGACTAACTAACATTCCATACATCTACTTAAATACTCTGCCACATCTCTTTTCATTCCTGGCCAGAACAACTTCTTCTTCAAGGCTGTTAACATCTTTTGGTATCCTGGATGTCCTGCATAGGGCTGTTTGTGATATTCATCTAGAATTTCTCTTTTCAATGACTCTATATCTGGAATATACAACCTATTTTTGTAATAGAGTAGCCCTCTTTGCTTTTTTGTGAAATCAGTTTTATCCTTTTTCTGTAGTTTCACCAAGAGTGCTTCATAGTTGGGATCTTGAGTTGATGCTTTTCCCACCAATTCCTCTACCTCCATATGGGCACTACTCCCCATGCTGTTTAAATTTTGACAAGCATTTCTACTTAATGCATCAGCAACTTTATTCTCCTTCCCCTTGATATGCTTTATGTCCATATCAAATTCACTTAGAAAGGACAGCCATCTGGCTTGTCTTGCATTCAGGTCAGTTTGGGAGAAAAAATATTTGAGGCTGATATGATCAGTCATCAATGTGAACTTCTTCCCCAAGAGATAATGCCTCCACATTTTTAAAGCATGGATAACAACTGCAAATTCTAAATCATATGCACTGTAGTTCTGTTCATGAGTCTTCAGTTTTCTAGATTCATATGCAATGACTGAATTTTCCTGCAACAGGACTCCTCCCAGCCCTTCTCTGCAAGCATCTGTACATACAAAAAACTCTTTATCAGGATCAGCAATTTTTAATATAGGGGCTGAAATAAGTTTTTTTTTCAACTGCTCGAAACTGTTTTGACATTTTTTAGTCCACACAAACTTGACACCCTTTCTTTGCAATGAAGTGATGGGATGTGCTATGGCAGAAAATCTTTCCACAAATCTACGATAGTAGCCTGCCATCCCCATGAATGACCTTATTGCTGAAACATCAGTTGCGACTGGCCATTCCTTAATTGCTTTTACCTTTTCAGGGTCAACAGCAAGCCATTTTTCAGAAATAATATGACCCAAATATTGAATTTTATCTTTATAAAACTCACATTTGCTGAACTTGGCATATAGCTGGTTTTCTTTTAAAGTCTGTAACACTATTCTCAGATGTTCTTTATGTTCATCTTCATTTTTAGAATAGACTAAGATATCATCTATGAACACAAGAACAAATTTGTCCAAATACTTATTCAACACACTGTTCATCAGACACATAAAGGTGGCATGGGCATTCGTCAAACCAAAAGGTAGGACTACAAATTCGTAATGCCCATACATGGTTCGAAATGTTGTTTTGCTGATGTCTTCTTCTTTAATTCTGAGCTGGTGATACCCAGTCCTTAGGTCTATCTTGGAGAAGACTGAAGCTCCTCTCACTTGATCAAAAAGATCATCAATTCTAGGAAGTGGATATCTATTCTTAATGGTCAATTTGTTCAGTTGACGATAATCAATGCACATCCTAAAAGTTCCATCCTTCTTTTTCACAAATAAAACCGGGGCTCCCCAAGGAGACACACTTGGTCTAATATACCCTTTATCTAACAGTTCCTGTAATTGCATTTTCAGTTCCATTAGTTCAGGAGGGCTCATTCGATAAGGTGCTCGGGAAATAGGTGTTGCTCCTGGTACCAGATCGATTGAAAAATCAATCTCTCTTTTGGGGGGAAGATGAGGGATTTCCTTGGGAAAAACTTCCTTAAATTCTCTAATAACTGGTATAGCATCCAAAAACTCTTCCTCAGTTTGCTGTTCTATTTCTTCTACATGCACTGCATATACTTGGTATCCTTTTCTAGCTGTTCTTTTTAATTGTAAAGATGATATTTGTCTTATTGAAATGGATTTTGGTTTCCCTTTTAGTGTAAAAGGTTTCCCTTCCTCATCCACACAATGCAGGGTTTTATCCCATCAGTTCATCGGAGCTTTCTTCTTTTCCAGCCAATCCATTCCTATCAGAAAATCATAGGATCCTAATGGAAATATATTCAAATTTACTTCTGTTGTAAAGCCATTTAATTGTATTGCTGTTTTGGGCAATTTATGTGTGACTTTTCTCTTAGTTCCAGTGGCCAGCTGTACCAACCGTGACTGCTGAAATTTTTCAGGTTTAATTTCACATTTTTCTACAATTCCAGGACTAATGTACCTCAAAGAAGCACCTGGATCAATCAAAATAGTAATAGGTAGGTCAGAAATCTTACCCTCCATTTCCACCATGGTTGCTTGATGTTCTGCTTGCCGATTTTCCAAGGCTGCACTGATAGTTGGTATATTTCTGGCTATGCCATTTACTGTTGTTGCCTCTCGCTCTCTGTTGATCATGTGTATATTTCGATGGGGGCAGTCCCTCATCATATGGGGTTCTCCACAGCCCCAACATTTCAAAGGTTCCTTCATTCTGACTGTCCCTTCCTTTTTATTGTTCCCTTCTACTGGTTTTGAAGCCACTTGGGACTGGGCAGTTTGACTTTCTTTTGGTTTATTGAATTTTTTCCGCTGATGATCTCTACCAAAATTTCTTAGATATGCTGGTTTTGGTCTTTTACCTTTGAACTCACCCTTGTTCAGCCAGCTCTTCCCTTATTCAGTCTTACCTTTAAATTGCTGGTAGCATAATCTGGCTTTTCTAATAGCTTCATCCATTGTTTTTGGGTTGCCAAACTCAATTTTCTCTTTGTACACAGTAGGTAAGCAATTCAAAAACCTTTGAACCTTTGCTTTTTCTTCCCTAATGTAAGGAACATACCTCAGTAAATTGGTAAACTTAGTGACAAACTCATCAATAGTGAGTTGTCCTAGTTTAAGTTCATGGAATTCTTTTGCTTTATCATCATAATAACGTTCATTCAAATAACGACTTTTGAACTTAGTCTGAAAATCTTCCCAAGTAACTGTCTTTTCATCAATGGCATGCACCATTTTTGTCTCTTCCCACCACAGTGTAGCCTTTCCTTGTAGCTGATACACAGCTAATCTGGCCTTCAGATTTCTCTCATATTCATATACTTGGAAATACTTGATCATGTTCAGCAACCAAGCTTCAACATCCTCCTCCTTCTCCCCATCTGCAGAAGGTTTGATCTTTCTAAATTCTCACATAATTCTCTTCTATTTATCTTCAGCATGCAGCGGCATCATCATGAGACTCATCAATCTTTCTCTTTCAGGAACCTTCGCGCTACATTTGATGTTCAGGTAGTCTGGTAAGTTTTCATAGTGTGACAGCATGTCATTTGGGTTCTGGGTTCATAAGTAGTAGAGCACTGTGACCCAATTTTATGTATAGATGCCATTTGTAACACCTCCAGTTTAAGGAATTTTTTTTTTTTTTTTTTTTTTTTTTTTTTTTTTTTTTTATTTTTATTTTTATTTTTTCTATAACATAAGGTCCTGTTATTATTTAATAACATCCAATATAACTCATGGGTATTCCCCGTGAATACCTGAACCCAATTTCTATCAGTTTTTTTTTTTTTTGGTAATGAATAAGATTTAATCTTCCTCTCTTTTGATAGTAGTATACATGCCTTACTTATATGATACATCTTCCACTTACCCATATACTACTTGCATATAGAGCCTTGGGCAATATACATTTAATGAGCATAGGCATATATATATATATATATATATATATATATATATATCTACTATATTTGTATTTATCATATACATTTCCAAACCTTTTTGTATAAATAAACCTGGCCTTGGCAAGATTAATTCAATGAACATATGAATATATATATATATACCCCTATATTTATATATATAACATATATAAGTCCAAAGTCTTTTGGAAGCACCACTATATATATATATATATATATATATATATTACACATAATTTAGAATAACCCCCTTTATAATTCCCTTGGTCCTTTCACATTTATTCCTTGGTAATGGATTGAATATATCATATACCAGTTATACATGGTAAAACCTACCTACACGTTTAACATTCTCACCTCAATTCATTCTATGGTTTCTCCATTCTCCACTATTTAAACTTTGCTTAGAGTTAAGGGGTAAAACTTCTATTAATCTAATTACTATATTAACATTAAGGCCCTTTTTCATTTCCATATTTAATATATAAAACTTTAGATCATTTACCCTTACCAATCGAAATATTTATATAACCAAGGAAATGTTAACTCTTATTATTGATTTAATATTTTATACTCCTTTCACCCCTTTTTATTTATTTATCATAGGGTAACCTTGTCAACTCTCGTTTTAGCCATTATTATATCGAAAGGTTTATATATGAAAATCGTGAGCGTAATAATTTCTCCGGTTTTCAAATCATGTTCTTAACCCACTAACCACAATCGTGAGTTATTATTCTCTTCAGCGCTTTATATATATTACCATAACCATCATAGTCCATCAACGATTTACGTATAACAATTGAAGTCCCGTCAACTATGTTGACCTTCTTATATAAGCAAAACCCTAATGAGATAATCGACGTAGACGTGTATAATATCGGCCAACCCCAATGTGCTGTCAACGCAACACTTGGGTATGCCACGTAACGGTTCCACATCGCTGCTCACCTGTACATCAGTGCGGTGTATGCATATTCTCAGGCGAAATTTCTCATTATGAAACCTACAGTTTTCATACTAATTGTTCACCGATTTATTTTAATTCTTATGTATGTTTGAAAGTTCGTTTTCCGAGCATTGAGATTGATAGATTTAATTCGGAGTACCGTGATTTGTATCAACCCTAACTATGTGATTCCTCTTACGTTATGTACAGGGGCTTACATACACCGAAGATTTGCAGTTTCAGAGCGATATATCTGACAGGGGGTTTTCGTGTGGGCTATTCGTTGCGTGTCTGCGTAGGAGAATATTGTACAATTCAGAACACCGTCATTTGACAGAGATAGATGCACGCGCCCTCCCCTCCGTCGCCACACTATTTCCACTACAGAATTTCGTGCCTCTGATTCATGACTGCGACAACTCAATTTAACCCTCGTACCACGTCTCCTGAACCGAAAACCCCTTTCATCAAACAGCTTGATGACGGCCATGGAGGGGTCATTTCGGAAAGGTGGAATTCGCAGTAAATCTGTTGTCAAGGACCATGAAAAACTTAAATAATATTTAACTTATCAAATGTGGTACTGGGGTTGATCTGCAACAGGATTAATGAAAATCCCCCTCGGGATTGTGTCAAAACGCAGAATCGTTGCGTTCTGTCTTGACCAGGCTTTCCTATGTACGTTGAATGACTCCATCCTAGGGTTCCCCGTTCTCATTATAATCCCTCCATTATTCAGGGTTCTTACTGTTCTGCTAACTCTTTCATTTTCCTGTTTTCTTTCTTCCCAAGCCTCTCGGCCTTTAGCTATTCGTGGGTTTCTTTTTTTTTTCTAGCAGAAATTCTTTCCCTATTCTGTCTAGGCACAATGAATTTGAGTGTGTTTTGGTTTGGTAAGCTGTTCCTATCCTAATTATCACGATTGCTGCTCGACCTTGTGGCGGTTTTCAGCTTTCATGCGGCAGGTTCCAGGTTTTCTCACCACCGAGCAGGCTCGTTGCCGTGCCTGCAGATTTCATCACTGGCGGGTAACTCTTTGTTTGGTCGGATATCTTCTCTACTCTCTGTTATTTAAAATTTTCTTTTCTCTTCTCTTATTCGTTTATGGCACAGAGGTGATCATTTTCCTTTCAGGGTTTGTAGAATCTTCTTGGCGTTTACCTACACGCCCTACGCTAACTTACTTCTACGTCGATCCTGGTGTACAGGTTGCCCCAGAACCGATTCTTCACAGGAAGATTTGGGCGCAGCTCCTGTTGCTTTGCTGGTTCGGCCTCCGCCATTTTTCCCAATCCTATTACTTCTTATTCTCTCTGGTTTATTTCTGTGATTTCTGTTTATAACATGCAATAGTAGCTCGTCTTTCACGCTTGAACCCCATAGGTAATTATTTAAACCGATGGTTCAACAATAAGCGCTCAGTTTTAATAGCACTGGTAACTGATCTGAAACTTAAATTTCCGAACCCTAGTTTAAGTTAACGTAGCAGGAAGGAAGAGAAATTGTCCCATGTTTCGGTGTAATATTTTTTTTTCTAAATTTCTAATCTCCCAACTGTGACAGCGATCCTTACCACTCGCAGGTTCTGGTCGCATTTAAATTTGTGTTGATCTCGCGTTCAGGTTCGAATTTGGTAAACTAAACGTCGTGTAAATCTGATGGTTAACCTCGGAATTACGTTTAGCCATAAAATCAGTCTCGTTCCTATTCAATGTATACTCTGGAACAGAGCTGTCTATTTTGCTTTCTGTTAATCTATTGAGTCGCTACCGTATATGAATTCTAACTTCAATTGCATAAACGAAACGCTAATGGTTAACCCTGCGCTGCCATATGGTTTATGATTGTGATATGACATTAATAAACATAACATAGCATAATAATCATAATTTGTAATTGCATGCGGTTTAAATGATATAGGTTGCGCGTATATATTCATCATCACTCTATTGGACAATCTGTTGATTTATTTATCATGTTTAAAACGGAACTCGATGCCGTGAATAAAACCTTTGGTACCATCCGGTAGTTATTATTTTAACACAGATCCGATTTCACAATGGTTTCAATGCTCGTTGTGAGGTCGTATAGTTGGACTAATCATTTGTTCGCATGTTTGTTTTGTTCACATCTATTTTGGCTCCCCATATCACTTATTTATAATGGGGGTTAACATGTTTTATGGAGTTAGCGATAGGCGCTTATTTTGTTTTTTCATATATAGATATGTGTTCGATATTAGTTGACTAGGGTAACTTAATGATAAGTTAGGTTTTATTATGATATAGAAGTTTCAAGGATTAGAACTATATTGAAAGTGCCATATGCACTTTAAAAGCTATAATTAAGATCACATTTCCATGGAGTAAAAGTTATTCTTAAGCAACTGAAAGTTCAAGTTGCATACTCTAATGTTTTTACTGCTCTTTTATTGTACGTATAAATTGCAATGCTACCACACTATTTTTCAAGCATACATATGAACATGTATTTCCACTTTTGTATAGTTGCATGCAATACAAGTAAATGTTTAATTTCCTGTGGAGACTAAGTACCTTCAGATTTAATCCGTAATTGGTTTAAAGATTCTGGGGGTTTCTACTCTACAGATTTCTAGTCTACAAGTAAACAGAATGTGGAAGGTGAATGCCTTATGATGGATTGTGTTAAATGTAGTACTAATATCAATCACACCATTTAATTTATTTTTCTATATGTATCCAATTCATACCATCAGAAAGTAGAATAACCAAAAATTTCAGAACATACCACAACTTGCAACTGACCAACCTCCCAACCTTAGAGTCCTCTTTGTCTCCCAAGACTCACCCCCGAGCAGAGATCACCTCCTAGAACAGATCAACCTCTGATCTGCCTAGGAGCAGCTTATTTAAGCTCATATTTCCCGAAAGCATGTTTCTAATTCTGCGTCCAGAATAGCAATATGCTTTCTTTCCTGTTTATCCTAGGCTTCCCATTTTGGGACTCTTTAAAGCTGCTTTAAGCTTTTCCTCAGCTTTTCCAGCTTTTTCTCACCTCTTCCCAACTACTCCTCTTCATTGGGAAAATTTAGATTCCTCCTCAAATCTAAATTAATTTCTTTCAAGGATTTTTGAAATATTTCTTTTTCCTCACCTCTTCCCAACTACTCATCTTCATTGAGGAAATTCCCTAGATTCCTCCTCAAATCTAAATAAATTTCTTTCGAGGATTTTTGAAAGAAGGAAAGATTTTTTTGAGGGATTTGTTGCCTGTATCCATCCTCATGGGAGCCTAGTGATCATCTAGAGTTGGACACAACTACGAGCAGAAAAAACACGAGAAATACAAAGTAATGTATATATGTATATATATATATATATATATATATACATATGTACATAAGTATACAGGTACGTAAAAAGAAGTCATGCCCAAAAATTCTCATGGAAATTCTTGTATTCCATGAGTGCGAGTTATAAGTGCTTGAAAAAATCTAAACCTCGGATAACGATTACGCACTTGTAAGTGATTTAGGTGTAAAAAACTACAGCTATGTATCGACGCATAAAGCGGAGAATATGTGAGTTATGTTATATGGGCTAGCACTCATCACGAGTTCGGTGTCTTTCCCCAATCGAGTGTATATAGACACATATAGAAATGACAGAAAGATGGGTTTGGGAGAACGTGACAAATGGTATCGAGAGCAAAGTTCGAAAAATTGGGCAAGATATGTACTCACAAAGAAATGGATTAGCGACATAAAATTTATGAAAAAAATAAAAAAATTATTTCTTCAAAGTATACAATCCTATCTTGGATACCACTGACATATGTAACTTTTCAGGGGTATAAGCCATACTTGAGATGGTGACGTAGTAGAAACATTGATATGGGAGTAATATGAGAGGCTCATATACCAGAATGGTTAAACCATATAATAGGTTTAAAAGCTGGAAACAGATATCTCTACCGGAAAAATAGTATTTCTATAGTAAAATAATAGCGTATGTGAAAAAAAGTTTATAATGACATATTTAGCTAGTGTTCTACTATCATCGTTATGTAAAAGAAATTTCAACGATTCATAAGGATTAAGATGCTGAAACCATCTCAATATGTAGAAAAGATCAATGTTGGAGGATTAATGGAGAGGAAAGGGGAAAATGGTACCTGCAGGGAACATCCCAGGATATCGAGCAGCAGACTACTAGGAGTATAGAAGGATAGATTTCCATTCAAAAAAAAGAAACTCCTAAACTAAGTGTTCCTTGCTGTGTATGAGAAAAACAAGAAAAATGAATTGTATATTTATTCCCTAGATACATGGAAAAAGGGAACTTCTAGAGATAAGTCAAGTCAAGGATTTCATTCACCATTGGTGGAGGTTGGTCACTTTACGGGTTGTGGTATCATTTGTAGATTTCATGTTACTATGTCTTATTACGGTAGGAATTGGCTACATATAGAAAATTGAATTATATGACACTAAGAACTTTTAGGTACTACATTTATGAGAATCTATCGTTAGGCATTTACCCTTCCGGATGTGTTTAGTTGTGAACACCGAAATCTATGGAGTAGAAAACTCCAGAAACTCTAAGCACGAATAGGTTTAAATACGAAGATTACTTAGTCTCTATAGATGATTGAAATTGTTTTGTTATGTTCTCTATAGACACAAAATGATATGGCACCTACCTTTAGTCATGAGCTAAGAGAAACGATATAGTGGAACTGAAAATATACATAGTATGTAACAAAAAAAGGAAAAGGAAAGACGGATATTGAGAATATAAATTGCAGAACATGAGCATACTAACATTTATAACAATTGTAAGTGCATATAAGAACATAATAAGCATTATAAAAGGGTGCTTGAAAAAAAGAGTAAAGTCTATTTTAGATGAGCATTTATACCATACTATAAGGGTATGTAGATTTCGGGAACGAGAAAAAAAATACATTCTTACTTCTTCGACGGACACATGTATAGAATAAATAATTGCCTTATAAATAAGATTATACAAGTCAAGCTATCATTCAGAAAAAAATTTGGGTACACCTTCAAAGAAAAATCGAAATTGCTCACCAAGTATAGCTTTATATATTGTTTTAAACAAAACTATTGTGTATAATAACAAGTAGAAATGGGTTAAACCTAACTACATGGGAGGAATTATGGAACATATATAAGCATTTAACAACAAACTTATATATGTAAATTAAACAGGTGTTATAAAAGGGACTGTCACCTTACGGTTTCTCAAGTCCAAGCAGTATATATATATATATATACGCCTTGTGTGAATTACATAAAGGAGGGAAAAGAACTGTGACACTACGGTGATAACCTTACATATGTACATACATAAAACAAATCGCATTGTGCCGTAGCGAGAATTCAACTACGTCAGTGAGCACGAGGATAATAAAGTATGGGCCACGTGACTCCTACACACATACTGTAAAAATAAGTGGGCGCAAACTATAGATGATAAAAGAAAGCAAAATGTAAATCAAAATAATATATACCACGCAATTACCATAAATTCCGACCCTAACGAATCTATATGTATATATATACATACATTAAAGAAATCAAGCAGGGGGAAAAACTCGGGGAGTTAAGATTGGGTCCTCACACTAGGTAACATGGCTTTGCAAAGAAAGAAATTGGGTGAACAAAAGATATGTAAAGTGCGATCATACGAGAGGTCAATTTTAGATGAATTAGTTATTTTTCCACTGACATATCGACCCTTGACTCACAATATCTATTAGAGCCATCGGAATAAATACTATTAAAACAAAATTATGTACTGGTGGTTGGACCACATTCACCACTACGACTTTACGTTATGCGCGAAACAAAAAAGATCGGAAAGGATACGTGTCATAAATTTCGGTGGGGAAAAACCCACGATTACGTAACCTGTACTCTTCGTTAACGAGAATAGTATCGTTCTATATAAATTGAAACAAAGTGCTACCATGCTGCAGAGCACGATGCGTAGCTTGCGCTCTCAAATTGTGGAAAAAAAAGAGGCGCAACGCATAGTACAACGTCATATAACCGAAGATTTCTTCCGGAAACGGATACACAGTGAAAGTCGGATGGCATGGGCCGAGGGAATAAGAGATCCATTCCTCATTTGTGAGACAAATAAAAATTAGAAGTGTGTAGTTAAAACAAATAACGAAACGTGAGTAAAGCTGAAATATCGAGTTGAAGTTGGCGTGGGTAGCAGTAACAATTAGATGAGACTGACGTTAAGCACGCATTCAAGGTCACTTCGCATTACTACATTTGCATTCATACTCTCGTCGTGAAAGTGTTCCGTTTCGAGAAACCAAAATAAATGCAACTACATAGCCTAACTATCGACGGGACCATTACGACTAGGAACCCGCCCGAAGTTCACAGGCGCGACTACGCAAACCTAAAACACCGAGTAAGAATTTCCCGGGACACAGAGTTCACAAGAGAGGCTAACAACGGCTGAAACCAACAAACGGTATAAACAAAGTTCATAAAAATTTAACAATGATAAGCGAGCGGAGTTTGAGATAGGGCGAGAACTAGCTGGCTCGACCCTCTATCGCTATCGTACGGACGAGATTTCGTTCGTCGCCACGACAGGTGGGTCAAGAGTAGTTCGGGGAGCCGAGAAGCCCGTGGTACTATTACACCGTAATACCACACGAATAAGGAGTAAACACGGTCGACAAAACTCCGGAAAGAACAAATATATACAATAAGAATAACAAAAAGATCTTTCATCGTCACTACACTCCATTGCAAGGGTCAACAACAAGAATCACAGGTAATAGAGAGAGAATACTCGGCCCTCGAGCATTGAAAATCAAACCACTCACATACGGCACTCGTACTGCAAGGGGGTGAGTCGACAACACTGTCAGGATAGCAGAAAGAAACGCACGGTAAACGGTCGAGAAATAAAATACGCAGAAGTGAGCGGAGTTGCAGGGTTTTAAAAAGGGTGAACCGTGTCCCTAAATGCGTGGCGGGTGAAAGTGAATAAGCAAGGTAAACGCACCGAAACCTAAATACGATGGCCGGGGGGTTTCGCAAAATCCGAGGGAGATTCACAAATCTTGGCGTGTCAGATCGCTTCGGTACCGAGACAGGCGTAATGCGTCTGTCCTTAACCCTAACAATATCAAGTTTGAGGCTTGGGTAGAAATCACGGCTCACACGGTGCTGCCACGTTACGTCACTCGACAAAGATGCTCCATGCCGCGGGGATGCGCTAAAGCGGTATGGACAACGGCGAGTTCGATCGATCGAAATGCACGGAGTGGAAAAACTACTTGTGCTGAAGAACCTCGGCGATGTTGAGGAAAATCACGTCTACTCCCTATCCTCAAGAGATTGGTTGATGGGCGATGTTGAGTACTAACACCGGGTAGGGCGAAACTGCGGCGGGGAAAAGAGTTCAACCATTCCCACTCCAACTACCGAAGAACGCTGCAACGTGCACGCAATACCAATCAAAGGAAAATTGTTAATCATGGCGGATAAGGAATGTACGATACTGCCTGATTGACGGTGATGCGATAGTATCATAACTACTGGTTGCGAAAAGGGTAAGCAATGATTATACACAGGTGAAAACGTGTACGAAACCACCTGCGTATGTAAGTGCATTATAATTGATATGGCAAATTTGCTGCATAACGTTCGGAATACCCTATGATGATTCAAATGATAATACAATATAATTGATATGACTAATTTACCTAACGTTACGTATATCCTATGGTGATTCAAATGATAATGAAACGACTCTATGCGATAAGAAATAAAAAGAGATATATAATAATGATTATATATAAGAAATAAAAAAAGAAATACGTGGAAGTGGTATAAGCGCATGATAGTTGTTATATTGTACAAATAGTATAGGCTTATATATATATATGTACAACTATATATGTGCATCGATAAATCTTAACATATATTTTGGAGTTAGTAAAGAGGCCTTTGGAAACTTCTATGATATTGGACTATATATACACCTATATCGAAATATATATATATAGGGTTTGTAAAGTGGCACTTTAAAAATTGATATATTACATTCACTTTAATGAATTAAATAAGTGCACGAGTGGGAACTTTGAGATTGAAAATTTATCCTGTAGTTCAGTGGTAATTTACTAGAGGTGGAAAAGTTGCTAGTGAGAGAATGAATACATGTCAACATAAATCGAGGTTAGAAAGTGTGACAATGGAGTGATATATATATCCATAAAGATATATGGAGTAGGTGGTTATAAATATAACATTGGTATATGAATATATATATATATATATATATATATATATATATGTGAGAATATATATAGGTGAAATGTTTTAATTGTATGTCGGTAGTACATAGGTATATATATATGGGTGTGATAATATATATATATATATATATATATATATATATATATATATGTGTGTATGTAAACCAAGTATATATATGTTATGAAATAGATATTGGAAAAAATATATATTGTAAAAATATATATATATGGAATCGTATAGATGGATGTGATACATATATGTATGGTTTTGAATTTTCATAACCCATAGACTACGAGGGCATGTTTGGTGATGATGACTATAGAAAGTATAGCATTCTCAATGGAGTGCCTAAGACTTAAATTTTGGTACTACAACTTTACTCTAGCTTGCCCTAGATTTAATAAGGATGGTTATTATTGCACTGACTTAGATGTGAATATTTAAACTATTGGATGGACAGACAGAAACACTTAGATAGTGTTACCGAGATAAAAAATAGTTGCAGATTTGACATGAGTAGTGTACCTAGAGTATGTATGTGGATATATAGGGAAAAGGTGTATTGTAAGAAAAGGACAATTTATATTTACTAAGTATGTTAAATATAAAGTTGGAAATGTCTCAATTGTCCTTGTATTGGTTCAAATTAACACTTTATAGAGTCCATCACAAAGGAAAAAATGTAAGTTGATGCTGACGAAGGTATATAGTACATTAAATAAGAAAAAAAGAATTTAAGGGAGTATTAATTAAACTCTTTGGATTATATATAGTATATATATGCTTGGTGGATATATATATATGCGGTGGATTATATATATATATATGATGGAGTTTAGTATCATATATATATTGTGGATTATATATATATATATAGAGTGGTTCTATATATGTATGAAAAAGAGTGGAGGGTTGGGATATGCAAGTATAATGGTTCATATAACAAAAGAGCTTTATAAAGAGAATATGTTTCACTTTATTGGAGAAGATATACACAATGTGGTGGAATTGAGGATAAAGTAAAATAGAAACAAATTGCACGTGGGATATAAGTTAAAATCTACAAGTAACATTATAAATATAGGCGATGTTTCAGATTATATGTTATAATATAGTCTTGTTGAGTTGTATGAATATAATATCTTCATACATATTAAAGTTATTTCTCAAACTTTATACTAATTGCCGAGGGATTATTAAGTGAATTCACCTGTAAGTTTTGACATTGTCGAAGTAGTAATACTTGTGAATGGGGACGAAGATGATAGTAATTACATGCATTCACACTATAAAATGTTGTTGGTATAAATTTTATGTAATTTTCACAGAGTCTTAGGAATTCGAAAGAGAAAGAGGGGAAATAGTGTGAAATCATACGGCTATGAAAAAAGAAAATGAGAAGATCTTTTTGAAGTACAACGATGATACGAAAAAGGTAAGCATAATCATGCATATAGTACAATTGTTTTATGAGTACTAATGAAAAATTGTCCAATTGAATTAATAGAGTATATAACGGAAATTGTACACTACTGGGAAACAAGAAGAGAACAAGGTGAAGATAAATCACCTAGAAACACGCAAAAGGTAATTGGACCAAGTTGAGGGAGGAAAAAAAAACTTCACTAAAGAAACAAAGAAAGGATAAGTAGTGTGCTAAAAGGTGCACTAAACTATGTAGACTACAGACGGTTTGACTAATAGCGAAAATTCTTAAGTTATTGAAATACTGCGAGAATGTTGTTAGTGGATGATCAATTGTATGTGCTGACATTTTCTTACATTGGTATGAATTATGGAGCGGGGAAAAACAGAAAAAAAGATTTTCTAGAGCGAGACTTCTTGCAGTGAAAAGCGAGAAAGAAAGCAATAGCTGCATAAAGCAGGAGAGTGCTATAGCTTTGGAAACAAAAGCAAAAACAAAGAAGAAATCTTTGTCAAAGTTGAAAAAAGTCAACGTTAAGAGTGTAACACCAAGAAGGTGTTGGAAAGGATGGAAAACTAATAGCTTATAAATTAGCCTTAACAACTTGCATATTAAATTCCATGAGGAGTTTCATATCTCCTTATTAGAAAAATATAATTGTTGTACATGATGCTTCTCACATTATCGATTTGGAATGTGGTCGAGGTGGAACTAGCAGAAGATTCGTATTCGAGCCGCTTCAAATATGAAGACGGGAGGAGATTGGTGCGAAGATCGAACGATGCATTTGGGAGTAAAGGTGCATTGGAGCACTTGTCCCCTGGCTGAAAAGCTACATGGGCAATGGTGAAGCTAAAAGATAAGGGAAAAGAAAGCATTCACTAATGTATGTACCAAAAATCAACTAGCAGAGATAGTTGTCACAGCAAGACGGGTGTTTATTTTCGAGAAGGGGGAGTATGCCAACACCCCCAAGTTCTATACTTTTCAAATTTGACATTTGAACATAAATCCATAGGGGAGTGGACTTCAATGGATAATTATTATGTGGATATAGTTGACTGTATGTATGAAAAAAATAAATAAATTATTATGCATGCACTTATGACCGAGATGAGAAAGTGCAGATCACATGCCCTAATCCATGAGGGTAATGGAAAAGAGAAAAAAGACTTTCCCCAAATCTTTTTCAAAAATCCTTGAAAAATATTTCTAATTTAGATTTTTGAGGAAAAATCTAGAATTTCCCTACAATGAAGAGGAGTAGTTGGGAAGAGGTGAGAAAAAAAGTACGGAAAAAGATGAGGAAAAGCTTAAAGCGACTTTAAAAGTCCCAAAATGGGAAACCTAGGCTAAACGAGAATAAAGCATCACGGAGTGCAGTGCCAAGGATGTGGAAAGCGAAAGCAGGCTTTGGGGAAAGCACTTAAGCTTAAATAAATTTGCTCCGGAAGCAGTTGAGGTTGAAAGTACGATTTCTTGGAGGATCTCACTGCTAGAGGGTGAATCTGCAGGAGATAAAGAGGATTACTAAGGTTGGGAGGGCTGGTCATAGTAGTGGTGTGCATGCATAAATTAGGGAGATTTACGTAAGTTGAATTAAACATGTCCATGGTTTATGTGAAATTTTCCTTGTTGCTAGTTCATGCTGCGGTTTATGAATTTTGATGTTATGGTTCATTATGATGTTTATGAATTTGTCATGCTATGATACATTATGCAAATGTTAGCTTGAGTAATTGTTAAGTAGTTCATGTAATGGCAAACCAAAGCTAGTAATATCAGAGACAAATGGTTGGGTTGTATGGATGAGTGTACTGGTAGTAATAGAGATTAGAGATGACGAGATCAATTGAACAATCAAATGCGATAACCATGTATAGGTATGACTGCTGTATCTTAAGGAAAATATTTTATTTACATGTGTAAAATCGGTATTATTGAAACGACACCATGTACTGATAGATGCCAAATAACTAAATCTATCATAACAACGTCGATGGCCCCGAGAATTCCTATGTAAATCAAATAACGGAAAGTAGGGGAACAACAACCCTCAAGCGTATACCAATGAAAAGAATTGTATAAATTTAGAAATTTCAATGATATGGTAAAATGAAATTGTACACATATGGAAGTGGAAGTTGAATCCTAACTAAGTACGAGAAATCTAACTACTAGGGATTCTAAACTATCTAGCTAGCGTGTTCTCTACCCCCATTTGAGTGAAGTAAGAAGATCTGTTTCCCTAGTTTTTCCATGGAACAATTGAATCGCTATACACATAAGTGTACTGTTTCATTGAATGGTTATAACGAGAAAAATAAAGAGGGAACGACCTATTGCAAAATCTATTGTGTGATAAAAGTTTGTGTCGAGAAGATTGTAAGCATGTGTAAAAATATCATGAACGGAAAGCATCTGTTTACCACCCATACAAACTCACGGGAAAGTAACAGTTGGAGCGATGTGGTTAGCTGAAACAGTAAAGATAGATGTATGCGAGAGGCATACATTTATACCTCGATCTTTGAAACATAAAAAATGCGAAAATGTTATCGGGACATATAGGCTTGGGAAGAGTTTGAGTGAGGGCCTAGTGATCATCTAGAGTTGGACACAACTGCGAACGAGAAAAACACGAGAAATACAAAGTAATGTATATATATATATATAAGTAAATGCAAGTCTATAGAGAGGGTCATGCCCTAATTCTCATAGGAAAATTCTTGTATTCGCATGGGACAGTTTATAGAAAGTGCGAAAAGAATCTAAACCCCGGATATACGATGCTGCACTTGTAAGTGATTCGGTATAAAAAAAACTATAAACATTGTCGACACACTCAAAGCGGAGAATATGTGAGTTATGTTATATAGGGTAGCACTCATCACGAGATTCAATTGTCTTTCCCCAATCGGGGTGTATATGGAGCTGTTTATTGTGAAAATGATGGGTTTTGGGAGACAGTAGTGAGTTTCCCAATGCTTTTGGAGCAGAGAGGAGCTCGACGTGTCGTTTCCAATGCTTTTGCACAGCTGAGAATGAGAAGTTTTAGGGGGCTTTTGCAACCACCGATTTCCACGGTTTTCAATGAGGCGAAAGATTAAAGTTAGTATTCTTCGTGAATGTTCTGTTCTCATATTTCTTGTTTTCTTCGTTGCAGTTATAAATATCTACTATGAGTATATTTACGAGAACATGTCCATTGCGAGAATAGTTATGAAAGGGTTAAACGAGGTTTAGTCATGTCGATGTGGGGTATGTGATGACATAAGTGTTGAGGATGTTGACATGTGAGGTGTTAAGTGGTTTTCCATATAACAAGTCATAGTAACCATCAATATTTTTGGATATTGATACAATTGTCTCTCCAAACCCCAATTCGGCTCTTCCTTTTCTCATTTCATGCCGCCAATTGTCCTATTTTCATAATAGTTCCATAACCGAGATGAATACGGAGTTGCTTTAAATAGTACTAGCACCAATCATGGAACCACTCATTTTACGCATTAAAAAACCATTGTCCTCTCCTTGAGTAGCTTATTATGCATGGGTATATATTTAGCAGGGAGATTGAGAAGGTGGTTCGGTGAGTTGAGAGGCACATCGAAATAACACACCATATAAAAACCTACGGAAGCAGGGATCTACGGATTCGTGAGAAAACGAAACCGAGCTCTCTTGTTGACCAGTAATTGTGCGGTCGACCAGTGATAGCGAGAAGAAACCCCGAGAATTCCCGCGTGGGAGAATATATGGAAATGAAAGTATACGCTACATAGCATGCATATCTACATAGCTACATTCACGAGTTTACGCAGTTTATTTGTATTATGTACTCAATTCTATTAGCATTCACCAGATTGTTTTGATTTGTATTGTGTAATAAACTCAATTTTACACCTAAGTTGAGCCTAATGTTGCTATGGGTTATAAAGGGATTCTCACTATGATGCTTAGTATGGAAGGGAAATTGAACATAGGAGCTCTAATTCTTGTTGTATAGTGAATTGATTCCAGAGTGGTTCGTATTAAATTTCAACGATATTGGTGCGTTGCATTCTATTGTAATTGTAGATGTAAGTAAATTTCTAAAAGTTTTAGTGGACGGCAATGTGCAGGTGCCAACAATGTAGTCATTTTATGCGCAGTCTTGCTGTTACATGCATAACATGGGACAAGTGCATGTACAAGTTGGTGTGATGTTTAGTAGAATGTGATATTAATTCGAGTTATGAGTAAGTTCAATCCTATAAGCTATTACCCATTTAGTAGGGTTTTGAGTGTAGCAGTGTTTTTGGAAATTGCATAGGGATAACTGAGCCAAGAAAGGCCTCATTGGTTAGTAGTGTGAAGGAGGTCATAAGTAGTTATGGGATGAACCCAAAACACTATGCAATAGTGGGCATCGTTGAAAGTTAGTAGTGAAAAGGTGTTCATATCCTCAAAAAAGCGATTTCACGTAATCAAAAAGATTCTTTGTCCTCTCTCTTATTTATTAATTACATTGCATCGTTTTATTAATTTTATAGTAACTTTTATTTTTTTATTAAATTTACAATGTAACATTTTTTTTAAATCTATTTATATTTATATTTATATTTATATTATATTAAATTTGTTAGTTACTATTATATTTTTGATAACTTTACATAATTGTATTAATATTTTTCTTGATCTTTATCATGTATAAAAAATGGTTTTTAGTTTTGTTTTTTGTTTTTTTTGTTTTAATATGAATGGTAGATTTAATTATGTTCACAAGTTGTATGAAAAAAATTGTTATACTAAAATATCATTTCGGTGTTTTATGTTGCAAAAAATTTATCGATACGAAGTTTGAGATTTGTTCTTAATGTTGTAATTAGAAAAAAAAATGTCTTTTTTGTTTTGGATATGCTCATCAAACAATGTACTTGAACTATCATTAATAAAAGGACTATGAAGCTACTCTTGTTGTGTGGATGGGAATTCAACCCCCTCCAAGTAATGGCTCTTAGGAAGGTTAAATTGTAACCACTCTCTTTTGAGTTGTGTTCCTTGTGTTCATGGTTTTTCATGATCTTTAGTTTTTATAGTAACTCCAATATGCACAAACATAAATATATCATGTTATTATATATAATAATTTTATAAACATGTTTTAAACATCTTCCAGTATATCACGAAAATGACAAGAATTACTTTTATTCACATAAATCATTAAACAATTTTTCAATGTTTTAAAACATCTTCATATAAACGAAATAGCAGAAAGTCACTCTTATTCACTTAAATCATTTATATTTCTGTAATGTTTTAAACATCTTACTCGACATTGTACAAAAATAACTCACTCTTAATAAATTATATAACAATTATAACCTAAATTTATTTATATATATATATTTTAAATAATATTTTGATTTAGTTTTGAATTTTATTTATTTATTTATTTATATAGTTTTATTATAACTATGTTATTATGATATTTGAAGTATAATATTTTTATTAATATTTTTTATAGATTTAAATAAAATACTAATATTTTTTTAGAGTGTTGGTAAATATTTAAATATTTTTATTATGTATTTGTATGAATTTTATATTTCAATATTTATGTATTAGCTTTATTATTTATATAATTCTTGCTTGCATATATGAAATTTATGAAAGTATTTTTGGTAATAATGTATGTATTTGGATTCTTTATTTTGTATGTATATGAATGCATTGTTTTTGAGAAATTGAAATAGTGTTTTAATTAGTTGCATTGCCATAGTTATAATATGTTGTTGTGTTTTATTTTCTGGAGATTTATCAATGAATAGAGATGTATACTTCTATATATTTGTGTGTGAATGTATTATTGAAATTTTTTGCATTACTTGTATGTACTTGTTTGAATTGTTTACTCTTCTATGTTGATGAATGTCTCGATTGCTGAGGCTTATTTGACTATTTTTCATTTGTTTATTTGTATGTATATGTGTGTGTTCTTGAGTACGTGGGTGTTTAGAGTAGTGGTTTTAGTGTTTCTATGTATATACATTTAATTATCTTTAAGAGTTGGTTGTATTATCTTGAATGTTTTTAGGTATTCCTTCCTGTATTTGCTTTGTGTGTGTATCTTTTAGGTATTCTTTTGTATGGATATTCTTTACTTTTATGTGTATGAATGTGTGTATGTTGTTGTTGTCTGAGAAGTATTTACTTGTATAAGGATTTATATATGTAGAAACAATTCTTTTGTTGCATTTGATTTGTCTTGTTTACATGTATTTATTGTGATGATGATATGAATCTATTCTTTGCTACCTTTATATGTGACTATTTACTTGTATTTTTTGGCTATGTGTATGAATACCTTATTCATGTGTGTATGAATATATTCTTTGAGCATGTGTCTTATTTTCCTTGTATTCTGTGTATGTGTATGAATGTCTTCTTCATGTGCTGATGAATCTACTTTCCAATGTGTCTTCTTTATATTGTATTCTTTTTCTTTTGTATGTGTATAGAATGTATGATACATGTGTGTGAATTTATTATATGTGCTACATTCCTATATGTGTCTTGTTAACTATTGTGTTACAACTTTGTAATGTGCTGCAAATGTATTCCATATGTGTGTATTAATCTATTCTTTTCTGCATTTGTATGTCTTATTTGTATGTGTATATGTAGGAATCTTTCTTTCTTACTATTGTATATGTATTATTTCTGTGTAGATATAGTGTGTTATGTATGAAAATATATTTTTCCAATTTTTTATTTATATGATTATAAATATACTCTCATTATTTCTATATATTCATATATTATTTTGAATATTGATTTATAGATGTAGTAGTTTCAATATTAACTTATAAATATATTAGTTTAAATATTTATTATAATTATTATTATTATTATTATTTTGTATGTATTTTTTTCTTTTATTGATTTTTATTTTAATTTAGTTATTATTTATTATTATTAATATTGATTTTTCTATTTAAACTTTGATAATTTTAAATTGCAAAATAATATACTTATTACAATAGCAGGTAAAAAGAAATAATATTATCCCTACAAGTTACAACTCAATCAACACATTATCATGTTATAAAGTATCATACAAATCATGAAACTAAAAAGAAAAAAGAACAATAACATAATATGTAACTAACATCAATTTATAATAACACATATATCAATTAACTATTTAATACTAAAATCAATACAATAAATAAAACTCAATTAATTTTTAATTAATTTTTTTCATTAATTTGACCCATTTATAATTTTATTTTTTCATAATACTATAATTTAATAATATAGGGGAAAAATATTAATCCCTAAATTTTTGTTTAAAAATATGCATTTCTCTAAATATAATAAAGAAAATAAATACTTATTAATTTTATACTAATTAACTTATAAAATAATTGTAATTGTCAACATCATAATATTTATACTCAATTTTAAACACACGTAAATTATATTAATTCTAAAGGTTAATTATAAGTACGTGTGTGTGAACATGTCACCTTGTGAGTCATTATAGTGTAATGTTTGTGCCCATGTGTATGTTTGTTGTGTGCATGTGTATGCATGTGAGTGATTATACCTCATTGGCAATGGATTTTGTGGGTGTGTGTGTGTGGTTGGTCCCATGCCAATGATGGGCTACATTTTTTTTGGTGTGATTAGTCCCATGCCAATGATGTCTTGTTTTTAGGGTTATATAAGCTCTCAACTTCATGTGGTTGACCTTGTTAGTAGAGATTTTTACATCTCAAAACTAAGAAGAGCTTTGTATATATCGATTTTAGTTTATTTAAAACCTAAAATTAATTTTTGAAATATTAAAAAAATATTTTTTTATAATAATGTTTTTTAAAAGATATAAATATTTTAAGATAAAAAAATTTATAAAACAATAAAAATAAATTAAAATATTTATAATTATTTAGAAAAATTAAAATATAATAATTACATAAATTGACAATTAAATTAATTATAAAAATAAATAACATAATTATAAAATATTTAAATTTAATTATTAAATATTATTTCAAATTTCAAATTATAATTATAATTATAATTATAATTATATATATATATATATATATATATAAACTATATATAATTTTCAATATGGATTATTATCATGTTTTATTATCAAAAATATAAATATAAATAATATATATTATATTATATCATTCATAAAAATATTATGATGTTGATAATTATATTTATTTTATTTACTAGTTTTTAAAACAATGTTTGTGAATAGATAAAAAATATATATATATATATATATATATATATATATATTGTATATATGTATTATTATTAATATATATTGTTAAATTATTTTAATATATTATTAAATTATTTTTATATTTAGTTTAATTTATAATTTTTTTTATTATCATTTATAAGATATTATATTACGTTACAATACTTTTATCATATTAAGCTATATAATGTGCCTTTAAATATACATCTACTTTAATTTTCATATTTGCAATTATATTTTATATATTTTAAATTTTGATAAAAACACATAATAATAAGTATTTAAATTTATTTTATAATAAATCATCATAATAATCTAGTTTAATTCTACCATTGTTAAATATATGTTAGTTTATTATTCTAATTATTATAATTATTTAGGTAATATGGATATATATATTTAATTATATATATATATATATTATATATATATATATATATATATATATATATATATATATATTTAAATTTTATAATATTATTACTGCGTTTTCAGTTTTTTTAATGTTATTTTATATGTTTTTATGATAATAAAAGTACTATTTAAATACGATTAAAAAAATTAATTTTTAATATTTACACGAATTAAATGTTATGTTTTAAATCAATTAAAAATTACTCTATAGAAGGGCTCTTTTTTATTTGGAGATGTAAAATCTCTACTAATAAAGGATCAATCACACGAAAGTGAGTTTATATGACCCATAAAGCTGTATATCGATTGAAATGGGATTAGCACACACACATGCAACTCACAATTCATTGCGCAATGAGTTACAATCACTCACATGTGCAGCTACAAGGACACTAACAAACAAAGTGTATCTAGCCTACATGCATACAAGACTGCACACAACAAAAAAATGGTGCATACAAGCCTACACATACATACAAACATTATACACTTAATTAACGAAAGGTGACATAGTAAAACATTACATAACATTTATTATGAATCTTAGAATTAACATTATTTTATGCCATTTGATTAAGATTGAGTAAAAATATTATGTGTTGACAATTTCATTTATTTTTTAATTTAATTTTATGTTACTAAAGCTAACTAAACATTTATTTTATTTGTATGTAAACATTATCATTACAAAAATTTTAAAATTAATATTTTTCGTTATATTGTTATATTTTTAAATTTTAATGAGACCTTTTCATTAATTTTCATTCAAATTTGAAAGACCCTTTCTACCCATTAAAATTTAAAGAAATCTTACCTGCCATGACAAGCGTTTCACTTTCATTAAAATTTAAACACATTTACATATAATGGACGGTAGGTGGCCTCAGCGTGCCTGGGTAGAGAAAACAAGGTTTTGTTGGCCATCGAAAGGCATTATACGCTATCCAAAATCTGAAGTTTTTGGAGTCTATCAAAATTAGTGACCTTGTAAGCCTTAATATGTCTAAAATCACGTTCCCACTTACTAAAGATACCTATAATAACGCTAGCGTGACAAAGAAACATCAAAATTTAACCATACTTAAAGAAAAATTAAATTTACTATATGATCCTCATAGAACTCAGCTAGTTACAAGATCCTTTGCATTGGAACCTACGAATCTCGGGAGTGGCGAAAGGCTACAGTTCCTCTCAATTCATCTGAAACGAACATTTTTTTGTTGAATCTCAAAAGTGTGGACATAGCTCAGATGTCCTTGGGATCTCTAAAGTCCAGATGAATTTTGAAAATATTAATTTGAATGACATGATATCTACTACCATGTTATTCTTCATCAAAAAATAAAAATTAATGGTATGTTTATCGAGAAACTGTATGCTCACTGCAGGGAAGAGTAACACTCGGTTGAGGACCAAGAATTTCTTAATCCTCCTCTTCGGTCTCTGCTCTTTGCTTGGTGGTTGAGGTCACTCTTCCCCTTGCTCTTCGTTATTTCTTTCTAGCTTGTTTAGGAGGACTTGTGATACAGGCTTTTATTGCATCACTCATGCTTTGGGCTATGTGATGCCTCGACCATATATGTACGAGTGTCAAAGCTGAGCCACACATATGTAGCAATACGATAGCAAGATAAACACGAGTATGCAACACCTACCTGGCACTTATGGTGAGCCCACCTCCCTATGTCCTATAATGGCACGAGAAATTTTTAGTGACAAACAAAGTACATATATTATTGTATTGCTTTCCTGGGTTTATAATTGCATCTAAGTTGAACTTGTAATCTAACCTCCTTTGTTAGCTTTTCTTCCTTTACAACTTTATCATGCTCAAAACATTTCCTGCAGGTGAGTATACACTAAAGTGGTTTGGGGTTCTTCGATGAAAAACATATTAATTAATTATATAAAGACATCATAATATTTTTACTTATATAATTATCAATGATAAACATAATAACATATTATTGATGTATACTCTTTTATATAAATAATCATGATAATAATCCATCTTTTGATACCAATTCTTTGAAATTATGCTAGTTATATTTTATAATATATATATATATATATATATATATATATATATATATATATATATATATATATATATATATATATATATTTTCAATTCTAAATTCTAAATAATATTTAATATTAAATTTAAATATTTTTATAATTATGTTAGATTTATTTTTATCATTAATTTAATTTTCAATTTATTTAATTATTATATTTTCAAATTTCAAATAATGATAAAAGCTGTTTTATAAAATTTATATCTTTTTAATATGATATATATTATTACATATTAATATTTTCAAATTAATGTTATGTTTTAAATAAAACGCAAAAATCTATATATAGTAAAAGCTCACATCTTAGTTTTGATATGTAAACAAAATCTCTATTAATAGAGTTAACTAAATATGAGAGGTGAGAGCTTATATTGACCCCAAAAACGGTCATGATTGGCATGGGACCTAACCACATCGCACCCACAATCTCAGCATTGGGGCATAATCACTCACATGTATACACACACAACAAACATGGGATGCACACAAACATACACATAGCCATGAGCATTACACATAATGATTCTGAGGTGGTATATTCATCATATCCACGTATAATTAATTTTAGAATTAATACTATTTTATGCATGTGTTTAAGATAGGTATAAATATTATGATGTTGATAATTAAAATTATTTTATACGTTATTAGTATAAAATTAATATAGTCATTTATATTTTTTATTATATTTTAAAATACCATTCCATATTCCCTAAAGCAAAAATTTAGAATTAATATTTTTTTCCCATATTATTAAATTATAGTATTATGAGAAAAAATAAAATTATAAATACAGTCAAATTAATGAAAAATTTTTAATTAAAATTAATCAGGTTTATTTATTTTAATGATTTTAGTATTAAATAATTAATTGATATGTGTATACTATAAATTGATGTTGTTATTAAATATATCTTTTTTTTAGCAGGGCTCATGAACCTACTGGTTGTCAAGTTGTTTTGCCATCAGGTGGTGGAATTTCTTCCACGATAGATGATGTAGTCTTCATCGCGAGGAGCATCGCAAAGCCTTGTTTTCATGATACTGGGGCTAAGTGTTCGAAGAGGAGGGGCTTGGAATGTTTGCATCCGTAGTCCTCACTTGCGAGATGTGCATGTTGCTCGTCTGCACGCTGCTAGACGTTATGAGGCTTATCTTCTGTGCAGGAAGGGCGGTGGAATTTACGGTAGTAGGGGAAGGCATGTCATGAGATAGTTGATTTTAACGCCTACGCTTCCGAGAGCGAGAGCCCCAAAGCGACTGTGGAAGATGCCTAAATACCACTATAATCATTTTGTGATGTGCGGCTTGTCCGACGAGCTACGGAAGCTGACGCTCATTTCTTATTGATGGCGAATAAGCAATCGACTGCTCACTCTCGCTACGCCGCTTCTACCACCTCTCGCATTTGTGAGAACCCCTACTCGCTCCTTCCTTCATCGCCTCTGCCACCGGCCCCACATCTGCGGCGCATTCGTTGTCCCAAGGGATGCGTGGTACTCTTTTTGTGTTGGAATCATGAGTGATAACCTAAATTTTCGGAGGAGCGAGATGGCGAAGGAGAAGAGAAGCTGAGCGTAAGTGAGCAACGAGTGCGAGCACGAGTGGAAGGCGAAAATGGTCGTATGGAGCGAAGGTGATCTGCACGTCACTTTGCGAGGGGTGAGGAATGGCGCGGCGACGAATGTCGGTACGGAGAACAATGTCGGGAGCGAAGATGAAGTGCACAGGAGTAGAGTGGGGGTGACGAGGAGGATTAAAGGCGATTCTTGTTGCGAGCTATACGTAAGTCTACGGCCTCGTAAAGCTAATGACGTAAGCCATGGAAAGGATGGCAATGCACGCGAGTAAATGCGGCTCGAGGGAGGAAAGCCATCCCCTTGTCATCGCACTTTACTATCGAATTTATGGGAGGGATTACTGATGATCGAGGTGCTTTGTGATGGCAATACCACATGTTGCTCTCCAACATCTCCACAGGTATTACAGCTATTCAACATCCACATCGGAAATGTTTATTATAAATGTTATGTTATTGTTCTTTTTCTTTTTAGCTTCATGATTTTACATGATGCTATCTATATGATAATGGTTGATTGAGTTGTAACTTGTGGGATAATATTATTTCACTTTTTACTGTTATTGTGTAGTAAGTATGTTATTTTCCAATTTAAATTTATCAAATTTTAAATAGAAAAAAGATAAATAATAACAATAATAATAATAAATTAATTAAAAAAATCAATAAAAGAAAAAATACTAATAAAAAAAAACATACAATAACAACAACAATAATAATAATAATTTAGTAAATATTTAAACTAATATATTTATAAGTTATTATTTATACTAATATATCCATAAATCAATATTCAAAATAATATATTAATACGTAAGTAAATAATGATAGTATATATATATAATCATATAAATAAAAATTATAAAAAATATGTTCTCACATATCACACTAATATATTTACATGAAAATAATATATATATACAATAGTAATAAAGAAATATTCCTACAAATACACATACAAAGAAGACATACAAATGTGAGAAAAGAATGAGTCATACACACATGAAAGACATACATTTTTACATACTAAAGAAATACAAGTTAACAAAGACACGGTAGGAATGGCGATAGCCAAAGAATAGATTCATACACATGAAGAATATATTCATACACATACAAAGACTAAAAAATAAAGAAGACACATTGGAATGTAGATTCATGCACACATAGAAAAGAAGACATTCATACACATACATATAGAATACTAGGAAATAAGACACATTACCAAAGAATATATTCACTTATACACACAAAGAGAAATGTATTCATACACACATACATAAAAAATACACATAAATAAGTCACTTACAAGGAAGGTAGGAAAAGAATATATTCATACACACACAATGAATACATGTATTCATACACATGAAGAATATATTCATACACATACAAAAGAATAGAAATAAAGAAGACATGTTGGAATGTAGATTCATGCACACGATAGAACACATTCATACACATACACATAGAATACAAAGGAAATAATATACACATTAGCAAAAAGAATATATTCATATACACATGAAGAAGGCATTCTGCACCATACAAAAAATACAAGTGAAATAAGTCACATACAAAAAGGTAGCAAAGAGTAGAGTTCATCACACACAATGACATACACTGTAAACAAGACACATGCAAATGCAACAAATAATTGATTCATACTACCTTAAGCTCATGCAAGTAAATAGATTTTCATACAGAAATGCAAAAACTAATCACATTCCATTACACATACAAAGTAGAAATTATCCATACAAAATGAAAGATACGAAAAAGATGCTGTCATGTCTCCCGAGTTTGAATCCCCCCCTCTAGGGTGATTTACTTATTTTAAATGAGAATCATAACATTTCCATCTATTTGTATATGTTTCTATTCATATTTTACTATCGCTACTCATCCATCCCTTCATGCTTTTTTTTCTTTCTTATAATTAGGGTAATATACATTATACTATGGCACTATATTATTATAGCATTGTCATTGTGTCACCTATATTACATATGTCTCTATTATGTCAATACCAAAATACATATATATAATTATATAACTTACATCTTTATATAAATATTTAATATATGGGTCTCTTATCAGGTCCATCTCAAATACACATTATATAAACCATCTTCATCTAAACATTTTAATGTATGTGTCATCTTTTATATAACGATTACTACATATATCCTCTTTACATACCCATGAATATATTTGCATTTGAGACCACCTTGTATTGGTTGCACGTTTTTCTATTATATATATATATATGTCTCTATGGATTATTTAAAAAAGCATTGTATACATATATCATGGCGGCATACATATCCACTCTGCATAACTGTATTGACCCTTTGGTGATAGCGTCTGTCGAAATCCACTTTAGCGGTAATCAAATTAACAATTAGAGTTTAGTGTAAATTAAATCAAGCGCATTTATACACATATATATAAAAAGTTATATCTTATTCTACGCATTAACGCTAAGAGATTTGGTGATTCAAATGTTTTTCTTTTATATGCATAAATATAAATTTTTTTTGAAATGGCAACGGGGGTGTACATAGCAGGTTTACCCTAATGCGCTAATGCAGGCTCGTTCTTCAGCTCACGGTTCCGGATAGCTAAGTAGCATATGGTTTGTAAACATTTTTACCATGACATACTATACCATCGTGCGTATGCAGGGCCGATATCGCGTTGGCATGAACCTTCGCATGTCGAATGCATTTATCTTACTGTTATTGCGGCTCTGCAATCGTTTTTTTCTTTAGTTGATTTTAATTTGAAGACGGCGCCACCGTCGTCTTATGCTTATCGCCTATGTTTTCAAGACTACGTCTAGATGTTTGATCGCATTACACGAGGGTTTAGTGGCTAGTTCTAGTGAAAATGGGGGTTATAACACTTAGCTATATTTTCCTTTTGCTAAACAACGACTCATGTCATGCGAGGGTTGTGATGGCGGCGTACCTCGGTTCTTGTCTGGCAAGAGCTTGAATGTCGATAGGTTCATCTTGTGCGTCTAATTACCTGACGATGAGCTTGATCAGGTTTTCTCATTTTCTACTGCCATGGCTACGCGGGTTTCCTCTGAACCATTGAATACACTTGGTACGCCTTTACCCCAAAGAAAGCGTGGGGTCTTATCAATCTACCTGGAATTTTCTGAGGATCTTGAGAATAGTGAACTTAGGGTTCGAGCGTTTATTAATATGATTCTTTAGCCGCTCTATTTACCATATGTTACGCTACTGCATTCATAGCCAGAGAGTTAAGTTATCTCGCGCGACGTTAGTTATCGATGAGAGGTGAGATGGAGTGTCTGGGATACGTCACTTGGATCGCGAGCCATAGGGTTACGCATGAGCGCATTTGTTTAAGCCACTAGTTCTGTATTTATTTTTCTTCATATTTTTGCACCTACTAACAAAATTGTAACCCTAATCGTTCGCTTTAGCGAGCATCACGGGTTCAACAAACTATCGTTTCTTGAGCGAGCATGTATAGTATGTGCACCGAACCTTTATGACTTTTCGCGTTGGCTATCGCCAAGCCTCTTTCTGTATATTTTTTGTTTTTTGCAGATGTAAGTCGGGGTTTCTCCATACCCAGTTCAGCATGTCGTTATCAAACTCGTCCAATGTCCTTGCGTGCCACGATTGATGTTCTTGTTCGTGTGATTAACATCAACGACGCAAGGGTAGACTAAGTTTTTGTTTATTTATTTGCTTTGATTTATAGCATTATATGTATCGGTTTGCTTTACGCATAATTCTTACAGTTCTGTTAAGAAATGAGATAGCTCGTACGCTACGACTCACTTTTAGATACCTCGACCTTGTATGTTTGTGGAGACGTCTCAATGGTTTGAGTATCGACTGATGAAATCCGTCGCAATTCTATTTGCTTCAATCAGTTTCTTTGGATAGTATTCACTATTAAGTCTGTGAAGCAAGGGTGCCGATTTATGGTATCGGTTGCCCACCTCACTCGCAGAAAATCATGATTGTTCCTCTGTTGTGTTGAATGGGGAAAGTGTATCTCACGTGTATGTGTACGCAGCATCGAGGAAGGTTGAATATTCACCCTTGATCTATACAAAGAAATGTGCTTCAAAACGATTTCATGCTTTTCTCACCCACACTCTCGGGTAAATCGGCCATTTCTTTGGTCACGTAGGCTTACGATGTTCGGTTCTTCACTGGATAAAAACTAAAAATGTGCCGTAGTCTCCTTGGTGTTTGGTTGATGGTGAGTTTACGTTTGGGCGTCTGTTTTTGTGTGCCTTCATAACGAATCGTTTTAGACCATTCTGCAAAATCATATATGATTCATGTAGTACTTTTCACTTGATCGTTAACAGTAGACGATATGCTGAAGGTCTTTGCTTTCGCTCTGGCGTGATTTAACCAGACTTTACTCCTATGTGTAAATGGATCGTGAGCAATATCCATCGAAAGCTTTGGTTTTAGTTCTTAGCGTTTATTATTGTTTTTATTCCTCTTGCTTTCAAACTCAAATTTCGTTAATTGCCTTTAGGGGACTATGAGATATTCTACTCATTCTTTGCATATATCAATACTTGAATTGGTGTGATACGATATTTTGTTTTATACTATTTCCACTAAGCACCATACTATGACCATCATATTCGGCCCATCACTTTATGTTTATTATATTCCTACAATAGTTGTTTCACTGATAAAAAAATAGATTTATAATTGATATGGACCTTTAGGATCGATGGAAGTTATGGTACTTTTATTTTTATGCCTAGGTATACGTATCTTCGATGGTGAATAAATAGAGGTTGGGGATTATAATGCATGTCTTTATTATACTACTCGATTCAAGGGTTAAGATAGATTTAGATATTAAATCTATACCCTTATAAGTGTGGTAATAATCTTAGAAAGTGAGAGTTACATTGGTAAAGTAGATTTATAAATGAAGTCTTTATACTTATAAGTAATATAAAAATTCTATAAAGTAGAGTACTCTTTCTCTAGCAAAATCTTCAAATGATATATTGTAATGTCCTTACTTCCTTCCTTCTAAATTTTTTTCATGTATCATCAGTTTGGATATAATATTTTCAGCATGACACATTAGCGAGATAATATCACCCTTGTCTCTACGGGGAATATAACAAAAAGGTAATCATCATGTAGAGGGCAAGTAACTTATTTAAAGCAGACTCCAGGGTTTAGAGTTTACGGAGTTTTACTCTATCGTTTACGGTCTACAACTTAACGAGAATACGGAAGGTGAATACCTTAGGTTGGATTACTGTCAAATAATATGCTCATCATCAAAACACACCATTGCTTAATTTTTCTATATGTAGCCAATTCATACCCATCGAAAATAGAATAACAAAATTTCGAACATACCACAGTACGCAAATGCAGCAACCTCTCAGCTTGAGTCCTCTTTATCTCCCAGGGACTCACCCGAAAGCAGAGATCACCTCTAGAATCAGCATCTGACACGAGCACTTAGGGCCGACTTATTCGCTCATAATTCCCCAAAGCATGTGTCTCTAATTCAAAGTCCCGAGAATAGCGAGGATGCTTTCTTTCTGTTTAGCCTGGGCTTCCCATCTTGGGATTCTTTAAAAAGTTGCTTTAAGCTTTTCCTCGACTTTCTGACCTTTTTCTCACCTCTTCCCTAACTACTCCTCTTCATTGGGGAAATTTAGATTCCTCCTCAAATCTAAATTAATTTCTTTCAAGGATTTTTTAGAAAGATTTTTGAGGGATTTGATTTGCCTTATCCATCCTCATGGATTTGGCAAAGTGATCTCAAATTCTCTTTTTGGTCAAAATGCCAATCATTTTATTTATTTCCTCAAATAAAATATGCAAATACATTCACACCATACTCATCATAGGGGTCCACCCCCTTAGGGATTAAAGTTCAGCTATACTAAACTTTAAAAATTCAACACATAAGTGGGGGTGTTACATATTCCCCCTGCGAAAATAAACACGAGTCTCGGTGTTGTTATTCAACTACTAAAGTTCATTTAAACAAAAATGGATGTTCTCCATCATTTAGCTTCACTTTCCCCGGGGTAGCTTCTTCGGGCGATGAAAGTGCTTCTACCCTTTGCAGCTGCCATTCGGTTTCTCAATTCAATTTCTTCACCCGCTCCAATATTTGAAGCGGTTACAGCGACTCCATGCAGTTCCACACCATAGCAACATTTCAATCAACTATGTGAGAAGCATCATGCATATATCTTTTAGTAATCAGAACATGAAACACATTATGCACTCTAACATGGGGTGGTAAGGCGACTTGTAAGCCTTTGGTCCCCACCCTTTCTAAAAACTTCAAAAAGGCCCACAATATCTAGGGGGACGATTTTGCACAACTTTACTGCATAAGTATGCTCTTTTTGAGTTTGATGCGCAAATACACATGATCCCCTACTTTGAATTCTCGATACTCTTTTCTTATCGGCATAGCTCTTCCATCGATCTTGTGTGTCTTGATATTTCTCTTTATTTGCTTGACATTTTTTCCATCTCTTGTGAGTGCATACGGTCCCAATACCGAGTTTGTCTCTGCGTTGACTCCAACTCAAGGGAGTGCGGCACTTTCTCCCATAAAAAGTGCCTCAAATGGACTCATCTTAATAGAGGATTGTTAGCTATTATTATAGGCAAACTCAGTTTAAGTACGAGATACTCTTGCATTTTGATGGCCTATCCATCACGTACATTCTCGACATATCCTCTAAAATTTGATTTGTTCTTCTGTTTGCCCATCGGTTTGAGGGGTGATAGCGATACTAAGTCGACTAGTACCCATCCTCCCAAATAATCCTCTCAAAAATCTTTGCGAGTAAACTTAGCATCTCGATCTGAAAACAATTACTTTAGGAACTCCATGAGCACTTACTATCTCTTTTAGGAAAACATTTGCTACTAAGGGCTGTTTCGATGAAAGTAGATTTCCTTGGTATAAAGTGAACGACTTTGGTTAGAAGTGTCTACTACTACCATTACGGAATCATGTTGATATTTGGTTTTAGGTGAGTCATTATAAAATCCCATAGAAGCTGTATCACCATTTTCCATGTCACCAATTGGCAAAGGATTTAGAACTGCTTGGATGTTGATGCTCAACTTTGACCAATTGACATTCCATACACCTACTTAGATACTACTGCCACATCTCTTTTCATTCACGGCGGAACAACTTCTTCTTGAAAAGTAGTAACATCTTTTGGTATCTGGATGTCTGCGCATTGTGTGATATTCATCTAGTATTTCTCTTTTCAGTGACTCTATATTTGGAATATACAACTTTGTTTTTGTAATAAACGACCCTTTGGTTTTTAGTGCAAATGAGTTTTATCCTTTCATTGCCCTGGTTTCACCAAGAGTTCTATACATAGTGGGAGATCTTGAGTTCACTGCTTTTCACAATTCCTCTACCATCCATATGAACACTACTCCCCACACGATGATTCACTTACAAAACTTCACTTACAAAATCTTACTCGAGGTGAAGTCACCTCTAAAAAAGAAAAAAGAACAATAAAATAATATTTATAACAACATCAATTTATAATAACACATATCAATTAACTATTTAATACTAAAATCAATACAATAAATAAACTCAATTAATTTTAATTAATTTTTTTCATTAATTTGACTCATTTATAATTTTTATTTTTCATAATACTATAATTTAATAATATAGGGGAAAAAATATTAATCCTAAATTTTGTTTAAAATATGCATTTCTCTAAATATAATAAAGAAAAATAAATACTTATTAATTTTATACTAATTAACTTATAAAATAATTGTAATTGTCAACATCATAATATTTATACTCAATTTTGAAACACATGCATAAAATAATATTAATTCTAAAATTAATTATAAGTACGATGTGTGTGAACATGTCACCTTGTGAGTCATTATATGTAATGTTTGTGCCCATGTGTATGTTTGTTGTGTGCATGTATGCATGTGAGTGATTATGCCTCATTGTAGCAATGGATTTTGTGGGTGTGTGCGTGTGGTTAGTCCCATGCCAATGATGGTACTGTTTTTTTGGTGTGGTTAGTCCCATGCCGATGATGTCTTTGTTTTTGGGGGTTATATAAGCTCTCCAATTTCATGTGGTTGATCTTGTTAGTAAGGATTTTACATCTCAAAACTAAGAGAGCTTTGTATATATCGATTTTTAGTTTATTTAAAAACCTAACATTAATTTTTGAAATATTAAAATATTTGTTTTATAATAATGTTTTTAAAAAAGATATAAATATTTTAAGATAAAAAAATTTATAAAACAATAAAATAAATTAAAATATTTATAATTATTTGAAAATTAAAATATAATAATTACATAAATTGACAATTAAATTAATTATAAAAATAAATAACATAATTATAAAATATTTAAATTTAATTATTAAATATTATTTCAAATTTTAAATTATAATTATAATTATAATTATAATTATATATATATATATATATATATATATATATATATATCTATACATATGATATAACTATGGATTATTATCATGTTTTATTATAAAAAATATAAATATAAATAATATGTTATTATATTTATCATTCATAAAAATATTATGATGTTGATAATTATATTTATTTTATTTACTAGTTTTAAAACAATGTTTATGAATAGAATAGCATGTTTTTATTATTATTATATATTATTAAATTATTTTATATTTAGTTTAATTTATAATTTTTTTTATTATCATTTATAAGATATTATATTACGTTACAATATTTTTATCATATTAAGCTATATAATGTCACTTTAAATATACATCTACTTTAATTTTCATATTTGCAATTATATTTTATATATTTTTAAATTTTGATAAAAACACATAATAATAAGTATTTAAATTTATTTTATAATAAATCATCATAATAATCCTTAGTTGTCACCATTGTTAAATTATGTTAGTTTATTATTCTAATTATTATAATTGTTAATTAATATAGATATATACCTAATTTATTATATATATATATATATATATATATATATATATATATATATATATATATATATATATATATTTTTATTAATATTTAAATTTATTTTATTATCTTTCATTTTTTTTAATGTTATTTTATATGTTTTTATGATAATAAAAGTATTATTTAAATACGATTAAAAAAAATTATTTTAATATTTTGAATTAAATGTTATGTTTTAAATCAATTAAAAATTACTCTATAGAAGGCTCTTTTTTATTTGGAGATGTAAAATCTCTACTAATAAGGTCAATCACACAGTGAGAGCTTATATGACCCATAAAAGCTGTATATCATTGAAATGAAATTAACCACACACATGCAACTCACAATCCATTGCCAATGAGTTACAATCACTCACATGCATACAAGGACACAACAAACAAAGGGTGCACACAAGCCTACATGCATACAAGCACACAACAAACAAATGGTGCACACAAAGCCTACACATACATACAAACATTATACACCTTAATTAACAAGGTGACATGTCGACACACATAACATTTATTATGAATCTTAGAATTAACATTATTTTATGCATTTGATTAAGATTGAGTAAAAAATATTATTATGTTGACAATTTCATTTATTTTGTAATTTAATTTTATGTTACTAAAACTAATAAATATTTATTTTATTTGTTATTTTAAAACATTATCATTACAAAAAATTTTAAAATTAATATTTTTTACGTTATATTATTTATTTTTTTTAATTTTAGTAGGACCTTTCATTCATTCAAATTTAAAGGACCTTTCACCCATTCAAATTTAAAGAATCTTACATCATAATGAGACATTTCATTCATTCAAATTTAAAGCATATTTACACCATAATAGACATTACGTGGCCTCAACGTGCCTAGTGAGAAACAAGGTTTGTTGGGCATCGAAAGGCATTATAAGCTATCCAAAATCTGATGTTTTTGAGCTCTATCAAATTCGGCCTTGTAAGCCTTAATGTCTAAAATCGAGTTCCCACTTACTAAAATACCTATAATAATGCTAACTCACAAAGAAACATCAAAAATTTAACCATACTTAAAGAAAATTAAATTTACTATATAGTCCTCATAGAACTCAACGAGTGCAAGATCCTTTTGCATGGAACCTAGAATCTCGAGTAGCGAGGAAACTACGAGTTTCCTCTCAATTCGTCCCAAACGAACATTTTTTTTGTTGAATCTCAAAAATTGGACAAGCTACGATGTCCTTACGGATCTCCTAGGAGTCAATCAATTTTGAAATATTAATTTGAATACATGATATCTACTACCATGATATTCTTCATCAAAAAAAATAAAAAATTAATGGTATGTTTATCGAGAAACTATGCCATGAGAGAGTGGCCTCGGTTGAGGACCAAAATTTCTTAATCCTCCTCTTCGGTCTCTGCTTTGCTTGGTGGTTGAGGTCATCCCCTCCCCTTCTCTTTTGTTATTTTTCTAAGCATTTTTAGGAGGACTTGTGATATAGGCTTTTATTGCATCACTCATGCTTTGGGCATGTGATGCCTCGACCATATATAACGAGTGTCAAATGAGCCACAAAATATGTAATAAGATAGAAACATGGGCAAGCAACCACCCACAACAACGCCAATGGGCCACCTCTCGCTATAATGGCACGAAATTTTTTTTAGTGACAAACAAAGTACATATAATGTTAGCACCATGGGTTTTATAATTGCATCTAAGTTGAACATCCAACCTCCTTTGGCGCTTTTCTTCCTTTACCAACACTATATGCTCAAACATTTCCCTAGAGGTGAGTATACACTAAAGTGGTTTGGGGTTCTTGGGAAAAAACATATTAATTAATTATCGACATCATAATATTTTTACTTATATAATTATCAATGATAAACATAATAACATATTATTGATATTTATACTTTTTATAATAAAACATGATAATAATCCATGTTTGATACAATTGTGAAATTATGCTAGATTTATTTTTATAATATATATATATATAATTTTTCAAATTCTAAATTCTAAATAATATTTAATAATTAAATTTAAATATTTTTATAATTATGTTAGTTTATTTTTTATCATTAATTTAATTTTTCAATTTATTTAATTATTATATTTTAAATTTCAAATAATGATAAATATTTGTTTTTATAAAATTTATATCTTTTTAATATAAAAAAAAATATTATTAAAAAAAAATATTTTAATATTTCCAAATTAATGTTATGTTTTAAATAAACGAAAAATCTATATATAGAAAGATCATCTTAGTTTTTGATATGTAAAATCTCTATTAATAGGGTTAACTAAATGAAGGTGAGAGCTTATATGACCCCAAAAAACCGTTCATCATTGGCATGGGACTAACCACATAAGCACACCCACACAATCCTGGCATTCGGGCATAATCACTCACATGCATACATGCACACAACAAACATGGGATGCACACAAACATACACATATACAAACAAACAATGACTCACAAGGTGACATGTTCACACGTATCACACTTATAATTAATTTTAGAATTAATACTATTTTATGCATGTGTTTAAGATTGAGTATAAATATTATGATGTTGATAATTAAAATTATTTTATCGTTAATTAGTATAAAATTAATAAGTATTTATATTTTTTATTATATTTAAAACCATTCATATTCTAAACAAAAAATTTAGAATTAATATTTTTTCCCTATATTATTAAATTATAGTATTATGAAAAAATAAAATTATAAATAAGTCAAATTAATGAAAATTTTTTAATTAAAATTAATTGAGTTTTATTTATTGTATTGATTTTAGTATTAAATAGTTAATTGATATGTGTTATTATAAATTGATGTTGTTATAAATATTTTTTTATAAGTAAGTTTAATCTATTATAATGGCACATAATGTACATAGCCGTCTTCTCCTCCGGATTGCAAAACTAGCAAATGCTGGAGAGGGAAGCAAAGTTCGAGAAAATCCAAAATATAAGTCGCCGTGACGGAAAAGCGAACTCAAAATTGTTGCCCATAAGCAAGAAACCAGCATACATTGTTCTAAACAAGCGAAAATACGAAGAGCTAGCATAGGTGAAAACAGATACCTTTTCCATAGCTACTTTGATGAGTGAAAGCCAAAAAAACCAAAAAGAGTTAAGGAGGCCCATGAACCTACTAGTTGTCAAGTTGTTTGCCATCGGTGGTGGAATTTCTTCCACGATAGGGAGCAGCTGTAGTCTTCATCAGGGGCGTCCAAAACCTTGTTTTCATGATGCGGGGCTAAGTGTTACGAAGGAGGAGAAGCGGAATGTTTCCATTTCGAGGTCCTCACTGTGTGAGTCTCGTTTGCTCGTCACCCGCACTACTAGGCGTTACGAGGCTTGGCTTCACCGGAAGGGCGGTGGACTTTACGGTAACGGGGGGGACGCTGTGCAGAGATAGTTGATTTCGCACAGCTATGCTTTCGGGAGCCGAGCTAGCAACATCGGAGGGCTCTTCCTAAAATGCACTATAATCGTTTTTTGTGATGTGCGACTATCCCAAGGTGCTCGGGCTGAAAAGGCGGCCTTATTTCTTGTTGATGGAGAATAAGCTTATCGACTCTGCTCTACGCTACGCCCCTTCCTACCACCACCTCTACGCTTTTGTGAGAACCACTACTGCTCCTTCCTTCCACCGCCTCTACCACCCCCCACATACTGCGGTGCATTCGTTACCTAAGGATCATGAGTGCGCTGTGGAATACGAGTGATAACTTTTGAGTTGTCGGAGGAGCGAGATGGCGAAGAGGAGAGGGCCGAGGCGGGAGTAGGCAACAAGGTGCGGGAGCACGAGTGGAGGGAGCTGAAAATGGTCATGTGGAGCGGTGATCTGCGTCCGTTTGCGGGGGGTGAGGAATGGCCGGCGCGAATGTCGATGCAGAGCAATGTGGGAGCGAAGATGAGGGGCGAGGAGCGGTGGGGGTGCGAGGGAGAATTAAAGCGCGAGTTGCGGCATAATAGAAGGTGGCAAGCATGAAAGCCATGGAAGGTGGCAATCACGCGAGTAAATGCGACTCGAGGGAGGAGAAGACATCATATCATCGTACTTTGCTATCGAATTTGTAGGGGAGGATTACTAATGATCAGGGTGCTTGCAAGTGGCAATAACACATGTTGCTCTCCAACACCTCCACCGATGACCCGCTATTCAACACCCACATCGGGGGAAATGTTGTTATAAATGTTATGTTATTGTTCTTTTTCTTATTAGCTTCATGATTTGCATGATACTTTATAACATGATAATGGTTGATTGAGTTGTAACTTTTGGGATAATATTATTTCTTTTTCTTGTTATTGTAGTAAGTATATTATTTTCCAATTTAAAATTATCAAAGTTTAGATAGAAAAAAAGATAAATAATAACAATAACAATAATAATAAATTAATTAAAAAAATCAATAAAAAAGACAAAAAAAAAAAACAACAACAACAACAACAATAATAATAATAATTTAACAAATATTTAAACTAATATATTTATAAAGTTATTATTTAAACTAATATATCTATAAATCAATATTCAAAATAATATATTAATACGTAGAAATAATGATAGTATATTTATAATCATATAAATAAAAATTAAAAAAAATATATTCTCACATATCACACTAATATATTTACATGAAAATAATATATATACAATAGTAATAAAGAAAAGATTCCTACAAATACACATACAAAGAAGACATACAAATGTAGAAAAAGAATAGATTCATACACACATGAAGAATACATTTTCACATACAAAAAAATACAAGTTAACAAGACACGAGTAGGGAATGTAGCCAAGAATAGATTCATACACATGAAGAATATATTCATACACATACGAAAAGTAAAAATAAAGAAGACACATTGGAATGTAGATTCATACACACATGAATAAGACATTCATACACATACATAGAATACAAGGAAATAAGACACATTACCAAAGAATATATTCATATACACAAAAGAGGGTATTCATACACATACACAAAATACAAGTAAATAAGTCACTTACAAGGTAGGAAAGAATAGATTCATACACACACAATGAATACATGTGATTCATACACATGAAGAATATATTCATACACATACAAAGAATACAAATAAAGAAGACATGTTGGAATGTAGATTCATACACATGAAAAAGACATTCATACATACATAGAATCGGGAAATAATACACATTACAAAGAATATATTCATATACACATGAAGAAGGCATTCATACACATAAAAAAATACAAGTAAATAAGTCACATACAAAGGTAGCAAAGAGTAGATTCATACGCACACAATGAATACATGTAAACAAGACACATCAAATGCAACAAATAATTGGTTCATATACATATAAAGCTCATACAAGTAAATAATTTTCATACAAATACGAAAACTAATACATTTCATACACATAGAAACACTAAAACCACTACTCAAGGCATACCCAAAAAATACACACATATACATAGAAATAAAGAATGAAAAGAATATTCAAAAATCAAATAGTCAAAATCATGCAAAGTCGGACATTCATCAACATAGAAGGGTAAACAATTCAAACAAGTACATACAAAGTAAAATAATTCTCATAAAAATACAACAAATAATACATTCATACACATACAAGTTAAATAATATCCATATGAAAGAATACTGAAAAGATACACACACAAAGCAAATAAAGAAGGAATATTTTGAAAAACATCCAAGATAATACAACCAACTCTTAAAAATAATTAAATGTATATACATAGAAACACTAAAACCGCTACTCTAACATTCAAGGCATACTCAAGAAATACACACATATACATACAAATAAACAATGAAAGAATAGTCAAAAAGCATGCAAAATGAAACATTCATCAACATAGAAGAGTAAACAATTCAAACAAAGTACATACAAATAATGCAAAAAAATCTCAATAATACATTCACACACAACATATAGAAAGTATACATCTCGTTCATTGATAAATTCAAAAATAAAAAAACACAACAAATATATTCTAACTATGACAATGCAACTAATAAAAGACACTATTTCAATTCTCAAAACAATGCATTCATATACATACAAAAATAAAAAAATCCAAAACATACATTATAACCAAAATACTTTCATAAATTTATATATGTAAACAAGCACTCAAGAATATATATATTTATTGTATATAAATAATAAAACCAATACATAAAAAATTTAGATATAATAAATTCATACAAATAAATAATAAAAAATATTTAAATATTTGCAAACACTCTAAAAATATATATTAGTATTTTATTTAAATTTATAAAAATATCAATAAAAATATTGAAATATACTTATTTATTTATATATATATATGAAAAAGAAGGAAAAATATAGTATACTTCAAATATCATAATAACATAGTTATAATAAAAAATATATAAATAAATAAAATCAAAACCAAATCAAAATCTTATTTTATTAAAAATATAAATAAATTTAGGTTATAATTGTTATATAATTTATGTAAATAAGATTCATTTTGTCATTTTTTTGTGCAATGTATCGGGAAGATGTTTAAAACATTGTAAAAATTTTAAATGATTTAAGTGAATAGAGAGACTTTTCCATTTATGTGTATATGGGGAAGATGTTTAAAAACATTGTAAAAATTTTAAATGATTTAAGTGAATAAGAGTGACTTTGCCATTTGTGTGTATATGGGGAAGATATTTTAAGACATTGAAAAATGTTAAATGATTTATGTGAATAAAAGTAATTTTGTGATTTGTGTGTATATTGGGAAGATGTTTAAAACATGTTTATAAATTATTATTATAATAACATGGTATATTTATGTTTTTGCATATTGGAGTTACTATAAAAACCTAAAGGTCATGAAAACTATGAGCAGGAAGGAACACAACTTTCGAGACTCACTCAAGAACAACTTGACATTGATAAATTTTCTACAACATAAAACAACTGAAATGATATTGTTAGAATACAAATCCTTCCTAATAACTTGTAACATAATTAAATTTATTATTATCTATTTTGTATATTATATATAAAGATCAAGAAAAAAAACATTAATACAATATTATTAAATAAAGACTATCAAAATATAATATAATTAACAAATTTAATATAATAACAATAAAATTTAATATATTGAAAATAAATAATTAAAAAAAAACACATTTGGTAACTTTTAACTTCTATAACAATAGCATGCTTTTATTAATAAAATTGAATAAATAAAATTCCAAATCTCAGGGTTCTAACTCTAGGGTGGGGTAAGGTATGGATATTCACTACCTAATACTACTGTTTGGGCTCGAAGGGAAATATTATGTCTTCTTGGTCAGAAAATGGCACAACAAGCATAAGGAATGAAAAATTTTATCCTTATTTTTCAAATTAAAATATAAAATAAAAATAATGAATAACCATTAACACATATTTTCATAAATATAAATATATTTTTTTTAGTAAAAAATAAATGTTACGGTGATTAAATTTAATAGAAAAAAATAAAGGTTGATATATAATTAATAAAACTTCTTAATGTAATTAATAAACAAGAGAGGGAAAAAAAAATCTTTTGATTACTGAAACTTGTTTTAGAGTGATCGTTGTCAAAGTTGTATCATTGTTTGATCTCATCATCATGACATTCCCAAATTGTCCACTATTGCATATGTTTTGGGTTCATCTCATAACTACTTATAACACTTCTCTTCCCTACTAACCAGACTTCGCCTTTCAACATTTATCTCTATGCAATTTCCAATAAACTCACATTCAAAAAACTACTAATTGGCATAGCTCATAGATTGAACTTATCAAAACCGAATTAGTATTGCCTTCTACTAAACATCACATTAAACTTGTACATGTACTTGTCCCATGTTATGCATGTAAATAGAAAGACTCTGCATAAACTGACTAATTGTTGGCAATTGCACATTATCGTCCACTAAAACTTTAGAAATTTACTATCTACAATTACAACCGAATGCAACGCACTAATATCGTTGAAATTTAATATGAACCACTGGAATCAATTCACAAGGCAACAAAAATTGAGCTCCTATGTTCAATTTCCTTCCACTAAGCATCACAGTGGGAATCCGTTATAACCCTAAGCAAAATTAGGGGTGAAGCTAGGTGTAAAATTGAATTTATTACATAATACAAATAAAACAATCTGGTGAATGCTAATGGAATTGTGTACATAATATAAATAAATCAATCCCCGTGAGCTATGTAGATATGCATGCTATGTAGCAAACATTTATTTCCATATAAGCCCTACGCGGGAATTTTCCAGGGGTTTCTTCTTGCTGTCACTTCTAAATTTGCTCAATTATCAGCAGAGAGCTCAGTCTGTCACAAATCTGTATATCCCACTCTGTAGGGGTTTTGCAGTGTAAGGCTTTGAGCGGTGCCTCCCAACTCAATGAACCACCTTCTCAATCTCCTGCTAAATATACTCACCCATAATATGCTACTCAGAGGAGCTAATGGTAGTTTTACGTAAATGAGTGGTTCCATGACTGGTGCTAGTACTATTTAAGAAACTCAGATTCATCTGGTTATGGAACTATTATGGATATAGGGACAATTGGAGGCATGGAAATGACAAAAGGAAGAGCTGAATTGGGGTTTGGAGAGACAACTGGGTCAATATCCAAAAATATTTATGGCTACATGACTTGTTACATGGAAAACCACCCAACACCTCACATGTCAACATCCTCAACGCAGATGTGAACACAGACCGACATAGATGACTAAACCTGTTTCAATTTGCGTAACTATTCTACAATGAACATGTTCTGTAAATATATCATGAGATATTCAGTAAAGTGCAACAGAGAAACAAGAAACAGGAGAGAACAAGAGACATTCACAAAGAATACTAACCTAATCTTTCTGTCGCTATTGAAACTGTGGAAACTGGTGGTTGCAAAGCCCTCGAAACTTCTCATTCTCTTCTGCAAAAGCATTGGAAACGATGCTCAAGCTACTCTGCTCCAAAAAGCATTGGAAACCTTGCCCTAGCTCTTCTGCTCCAAAAGCATTGGACACTCTGCTCCAGCTCGTGTATAGAAAATCCCAACCCATCAGAAAAGGAAACATAAAAAGAGGTTGAGGAATGAATTTAAAAAAATAATTCAAGAAAAATACTGCCATGAGTACAAAGTCACACCAACTCACTCTGAAAGCATAATTTTTTCATTAGTTGGCCCTCCAACCACCAGTGCATATTGAATCTCCTGAGCCTGAGCTTTCTCTCTCAATTACCACAAATGCACAGACACACAAACCAAACATTTGCACACGACACATTGCACATTACATTTATACCACAACACTACACATGACATTCATGCATACAACACTATACAGAAGATTTATGGAGCGCTAAATAAGATAGACAACTTTAACTTAACATAACAGTGCTTGAGAGAGAAAGAACACCCATGCTTAACCTGTAGATTGAAGAGAGAAAAAAATTTGTCAAAGTTACACAAATGTCTCTCTAAAATGAATTAAACACACATATTAAAGGAACAGAAAATTACTCAATCACCTACAGCCTTTCGCTGCATAACCATTTTTTCTGTGGAATTAATTATAAACAAATAGACAAACAATTTAAAAGGGAAACGGAAAATTACCATCTCCATAAATAATCCAGTCCATCCCCCTACTGTTTTTTTTGGGACTGCAAAAATTTCAGATCACCTCCTCTTCGTTCTTGAATTTCCTCCAGCGCTCATTCTTCATTCATCACAATCATTGATCCTTCCAATTCATGAGGCATCTCCTCTTCTTTCGTGAATATCTTCTTCTAATTCTTCATTCATCACAATCACCGATTCCTCGCCTTCCTAATTCATCACGCACCTCCTCTTCGTTCGTGAATTTCCTCCCTCTCATTCTTCATTCATCAGGCGCTCGAGTATATAATGGCCACGACATTAGTGAGATTTATGCTTGTTTTTTCGGACCGTTGGGTTCAAATTTAGGTTTTACGAATATTGTAATCACTATCCATTAAACCAATCTTTTAATTGCCATCCATTAAACCATGCTCGTCAGGCTTGTTTTTTTATCTTTTAATTGCCATCCATTAAACCATGCTCGCCATGCTTGTTTTTTGGACCGTTGTTTTCAAATTTAGGTCTAACCAATCTTTTAATCACTATCCATTAAACTAATTTGTTAATTACCCCATCTTTTAACTCAGTATTACTATTTTATAATTTATGATATTTTTTTAAAACTGGAGCTTTTTTAAAACTTGTCAATATACAGTTCAATCCTAGTCCATAACTTTCTATTTTTATATTTTCAATTTACAACTGATTTTTTTTATTGCGTTTTTTTCCTGCGGGTGTGGATGTCCATAACTACTGATTGGGTGACACTTGTTGATTGGAATATATTTAATATTTAATATGCGTGGTGGAAAGGTTGGCACTATCATTGAGTGGAATATATATATCTAAAATATAATAATAAATTAATAAACTATAAAGCGAATGATAATAATAGTAAAAATTTAAATTTATTTAAAATTTATGTGATATTTTTAAATCAATTTTTCTATATATAAAACTAATTTTAAAAATACTTAGTATTATATATATATATATGATATAATAATGAAAGCAAATATTATTATTGGTAGTAAAAAGATTTAGTTAATATTATTTTTTATTAGAGATGTCACGTTTAGTAGAGGAGAAAGACTTTCTCTTTAGATCTTATTGAGAATCAAAATTGTTCTTCCTTCTATGTATTTTTTAAATGGACAACAATTGTTTATACATACCATTGGAAACCTAGTAAATTTTTCTACTTAAAAATGATAAGTTTATAGCGAGTTAATATCAAGCTAACAAATATTTGCATTGATATATTTTTAGAATCATTTTCTTTGTAATCTATTATTCATGTAATTTTTTATATTAAAAGTTTTTGTTTGGAATTAATTTGTGGATAATATTCTTTGTGATGGTAAGAATTGACTTTTTTAGTCTTCATTTTTTCCCTCAAGCTTACATTGAGTAAGGGTTGGATATGTGTCGAAAGAAAAAAGTATAGAATGTACTTGAAGGAAGATATTTTTGGAAGAGCACATTGAGAACGTTATAAATACATTCCTAAAAGGTAATGAGTCTAAGTTGGCTCTATTTGGAGACAATGTAATAGCTTTAAGAATGTCTTGCACTAAAAAAAGCACTATGATCATGGAAATCTAACACAATCATTGGAGGATGAGTATCTTGACTCATAGACATCAAATATTGATCTTAATTAATTTAACAAACTATGTTTTTTAATTAGTTTATTCATTTCAACATACATATTTCTAAAACTATAATAATAAAATAAGAACTTCCACATAACTATAATATTTCCAAAGGATTTAGAAGTGTGTATGCTTATGATGTTGAGTGCCTTATAGGACAATAATATCAATCTTGCTCTTTATGTAGTTCTCCTTCACCTTACAATTGTACATGTATTGAGGAAAACACTCACACCATAATCGACAGAGATCTTCTTCGAACCATTCTTGCCTATAGGTGAGGGTTAAAATAATATTCAATTCATCAAGTAATTACAACCCATCCTTCGATGTGTATCTTTCTGGCTTTCTTGATTACATTGTAAACCATTCTATCAAAGTATCACCTCTTTGATGTGAATTGTCACAAGCAAGATAGTTAATTTGCAAGATAGTTAGGAGAGGAAGTTTTCGGGAGAGTGGGCAGGGCATCAAGTTTGCTCATCTCCATCAACTCCTCCTCTCCATCATCTGAATACTTCATTGGGAATTATCCTGCGGCCCGAATTTGTCATGGCGTAGGGCATCATGGCTCTCCTTTTTTTACGACGAGGGGCTTTAGCATTTCTCCCCCGATACTGTCGACCTCTATACTAATCCCCGACTCCCGGTCTGCTTGCTCCATTTCTACTTTCAAATCTTCTTTGAACTACCCACTAGTCACAACCATTATCCTTTGTGCAAATTCCAAAGAAGAGCCCTCTGGCTATTGCTTTCTTCCCCTCTTTAATCGGATGAACCCCGGGGAAACTCTCGCGTGCCGCGCATGAGCGGATGGATCCTTGCAGCGAAGGCAAGGATGTTGCGGCTGACAAACATGGAGAGCTTCGAGACCAATGATGATCATCAGACGGTGGAGGAAGATATGGAAGCCTACGGTGCCCATTTGTTGAAGAATCTCCTCCCTCTCCTCATGTTTCTTAACATGCTCGAGTTCTTGATTTTTTGAGTTTTTGTTTTCCCAATGTTTGGATTACCCACAGGTATAATAGAATTATTGATAATTTTGTTAATTTTGTTATATGAAAAGCTAGCTGAAGAGCCGGTTTCCCCTACGTGAGTGGCTAATTTTCTATATGTTTGGAAAAGCAGTGGTATTCGAGCTCTTAGGGCGAAAGATGCCCCATAGTTGAGCCGGTACCATAGAGGCCCGGGTGCCTCCATGTAATTTTTTGTGTCATTAATAAGTTAGTCTAAATTTAGAAAAAAAATATTCGAGAAATAAACCCCAAGTTTTTTCTTGTGTAATCATCAATGAAAGTCGGCATATAGTGGGTTGCTTGCTATTGATGGTGTTTGCATTGGTCCACATAAATATAAATGGAAAATTTCTAAGGGTGCCTTTGCCCTGAGGCTACTTTCTTGATCGAAATATTTCTACTGTGTTGTTTTCCCAAGATGCGAGCCTTCACATAGGCTGCCCTAGTTTTCTCAATCAATAGTAATCCCTTTACCATTCCTTTCCTATGCAACAAAATTTGACCTCCAAAGTTGAGATGTCCAAATCTCAAATGCCACAGCTAATTTTCATCTTTTTGCTTTTTCTTTGGAATGTCTCTTGTGTCTCTGTTTTGCCATTTCATCTCCTTTCTTCCAAATTTGTTCTCATCTTGAGAGGGAAAATTTTGTTCCTTGTCATCTTCACTTGTGCAATGCATTGCTTTCTTGGTGGTTTATCCATGATGGTGCATACATCATCTTCAAAAGAAAAAAATTGTACCCCCTCTTTTTGAATCGAGTTGTCCAATGCCCAAGAGGTTAACTTCATACCAGGCACACGATATACATATGATATGGATCTTCCTTCTCCTTTCTTTTGTGAAAACACTTACTACTGCCTTTTTCCCATGGCGGAGACCTTACTTCTATCCCCAATGTTACTTGAGACTTTGCATTTTCATCTAACGGGAGGGAAAACATGGAAATGTTTCCGGTCATATAGTTGCTACATCCTAAATCTAGAAACCATATATCTTTCATTTCATTTCTTTCAGCATATACATACTATATAAACAACTTCTCTTGATTGATATTTTTCTTTAGTAAAATGTAGCATGGGTCTATTACCCATGTCACTTTGTTTCTTCCTATATTCATTGGCATAATGACCATACTTCTTACAATAATGACATTGGACTTGGAATTTATCATACCTTTGTCACATGTGCTTGATGTTGTCCTCCTTGTTGGCTACTACCATTTGGCCTTAGTTCTAATTTTGGTTGTTGCCCCTTCCATGAGTATTTGTGGGGTTGTTTCTTCCTCCTCTGTTTTAGCCACTGCCTCTTCCTTTTCTCTCTGTAGTTTCCTCTACCTTGACCTCTTCCTCTTCCAAAGGACATTTGGGTCTTCAAGGAATGTCTCCAAATATGAGTTTATGTTCTACCCAATCTTTGTTCATGTGTCATCGGTGATGCATGAAGCTCATCAATTGTAAATTTTTGAGAGAGTCCTTCTACTCTTCAATGGTTGTGACTATCACATCAAACCTTGAGGGTAAACTCCTCAATAATTTCTCCACTATTCTTCTTTCTTATACTATCTCTCCATCATATCTTATTTGGATCAATGTGTCGATGAGGTAAAGAATGATTCTATTGTGTCGAGTATCTTTCATGAAAATGACTTCAAAATCCTTCTCATTAATTGAAGCTTTTTTGTCTTTACCTACTCCACTACCTTGGTAGGTTGTGCTGGAGGGTATCCCAACGCATCCTTGGACTTCTTGGCTACTAAAATCCTTAGAAACACACTTGCATAGAATGCTTGATAGAGATAGAAGAGGGATTTTTGAGTCCTTCTCCCTATTGCTCTTTAGAAAATCCTTCTGCTTATGTATGAAGGCATTAAATGCATTTTTATCTACTGGTTCTTCTAGACCATCCTCAACTAGCTCCCATAAATCTTGAGAGGCAAATAAAGCTCTCATTGTGATTTCCAAATAGTCATAGTTCTTCCCATTAATTGTGTGAGTTGATTATTTCCTATACTATGTGCTTGTGTTTAGCTCCGCCTTACATGCTAGCTTACCTAAACTATGCTCTAAAACTTGGTTTGTGTTTTTAAATAAAACTTCTCTCTTGCTTGAGAGATAAACTTTCTGTGTTCAAAAAGAATTCTCTAGACTACACTTTTTAAACATAGATCTGGTTTTTAAACACGGTCTTTCTTGAGCATTCACATTGCTGGTCAAAAGCTTTGCAACAACACCTTCTTCCTTACATCTTATTTGACAACTTCAAAGAGCTCTGGACTAGCTCATAATACTATGTTGGGATTTTGAAGTATTCAAACAGACAAAGGAATAAAAATTCCCCAACTTCAACAGAAAGATTCAATTAAAAATTTGCTGAGACATAGGGTGCATATAAAAAATTTCTTTCATTAAACTTAAAAGGCTATTAGGAGATTCCAAAGAACGTTGTTAGCATTTACAAAAAAAAATTACAATGCATGAAAAGTACTTTGCACATGTTGTGTTCTTCAAAAGCTTTGTTTTTACAGTTTGCTCACTATATTCAAAAATGCACACACACGGTCTTTTTTATGTTTCACTTCCTTCGAGCATATACAACAACACACGGCTCTCACTCTCTATTTTTTTTTATACACAATCCAACATTCTTTTCTTTTTTCCTTCGGGCATATATATCGATAGCTTACTATTTTCAAAAACACACTAACTTTATATATATTATAAACATTGAGAATGTTTTATAATATATATATTAAAACATATATGTAATCCTAAATCAAAGACTTAACAAAACAGCATCGGGCAAATTTTAAAAATAAAAACATTAAACATAAAACATAACTTTTAATGTCTCAAACCTCATATAAGCCTTTTCACGGATTTGAGGATTCTTTATCTAAATCGGTTTTTAGAATTTATCACATCCATTTACGATGTGGGTGACGTGGACATGCAAACCATGCGAAATGGATTTATATTATGTGGTGGTGGAGCCGTAGTGATTTTAAAAAAAAATCAATTATATTTGACAAAGCATTATCACATCACAATCTATATGGTTTGGTCTTGGGCGATTCGGGTAATAAAATTAATATATTATGCATGCGATATGAGATATGTATTATACGACAATATCACATCTCAAATGAAAGACTAGCGAAACTTGTGATGGTGCGAAAGGATATGCGAAGTTGCGAAAGTTGCGATGTTGCGAGTAAATTCTCCCTATACGTAGTTGGTGGTGTTTAATGGTGGTAGGTGATGCGGTTTAAATGGAGTGACGATGGCTACAGTTCTAGCTAGAAATGTCATGGGCTACGGTCTTCAAAAAAATGATTTTGTAGGCTCATTTAACTCAAGGAATTTATTGCGAGATGGAGTGTAGAAAACATAGCTCAAATATTTTTCCTGTTGTTTGTTTTCCTCTAGTATTCCATCATGTGCTATTGCAGGTGAATTTAATATTTCAACATTTTTTTTCATTTAATAACGTCAAACACAATACAAACTTCTAATAATATAACATATCAATATTACATACGTGATAGTGTTACACCTTTTGTGAAACTACCAGATAAAACCATACAACTTTTATTGATTGGATTTTATCAGTTTTTTTGAATAATTTTTAGCATTAAATATATGTGTTTTAGTGAGGTTGCAACTATATTGTTTGTGATTTCTAGAATATTCATGGACATGAGCGAGTCCTTTTTTTGTATAGTTGATTTCCTACTAAACCCTTTCTTGTCTAGTGTCCAACCTAACATATTAGAAAAGCAAAATCACCTTTCCATTCTTCAATATCTTATCTTTGTTGGAATTCCTTGGAAAATGGAGCTGAGATATAATATGAGCCATAGTAAATTAGAGGGACGGCCCTCCCATGCACATGTGACACTTCATTGAGGCACCACACAAAGGATGTATATTAAGGAGAAAATATTGCATTCAATAGGGGTGGTTTAAACTTTGTGGCCATATTCATATAGTTCAATTTTCTTAGTTGGTGGGCATCAAGGAACACACGATTTCTTTGCTAAATATTGGGGCTATGTAGAGATGATATACAAATCCCTTCACGACATCTAAGCCTCTAAAGCTTAGAAATAACTCATATGTCCATGTTCTTCACATTTTGAGTGCCATTCAGAAAGAAAAAATATCAATTTGTTGCTCCATAAACACCTCATATCTCCATTCCTTCTAAATTCCCTACTATCATTCAATAAGGGAAAAAAAGTAATATGTTACCTTGAGAAGAGGGTGAGTCGATAAACCTTATAGGAGCTACCCGGGTTGGAGGCTAAGACTCAAGCATTATATGAGCGTTTGACAAAGTGCATCTTGGAGCACTTTGTAGAAAACCATGTTATAAGTGCATCATGAAGTGTTTTATGAGGGAAACCATACTGCTTTTCAGGTTGGGTAACTTTTTCAATTAGTAAAAAACGACGAGAGAATACGTAAATCCCTACCCTGACTGCATATCGACCATTGGGTTTGGGACCAGAGTGTAAATCCTATTGGAGAACCAATAGAACCAATTGCATGAATCACTTAATCATGACAGGAGAGAGAATCTTGGGTATATGACAAACCCAATTCTCGATGTTGATCATGGCCATTTAATATTTTAAAAGTGATTATTAATTAATTTTTTTTTATTAAAATATTATTTAATATAAATATATTTAAAAAATTTGAAGTATGAGATATTTAGAAAAAATTTAAATTAAGATTTAAAAAATAATAATTAAAAAAAATATTTATGAAAACATAAATTTTAACATAAGAGATCAATCATAACTATTTAAAAAAATAATATTTTTTTAAACAAATTTGTTAAATTTTATATAGGATGAGCTTTCCAACCTCTTCTCACAATTTGCGAAAAATGGAATATCCATAATATATTAAAATGTAACGAGTTTCATTGTAATGGATAATAATAAGAAGTAGAAGCTACCCAACTAGGGTTGCCACTTTTTTGTGCTCTCACTATTTCTAGTACAAACATCAACAAAATTCGTCCAAAATAATAATTTACAGGTTTTCCACCATCCCCCTCACCGAAAGAAAAACTATGAGTGAATCAATGTGGATGAGTAACTTTAATGTGAAAAAATAACTAACCCCGAAGCCTTTATGGATTATCAACATAATCTAATAACCCTATTATTCTTTAACAATGTACCACTACTACAACAATGAGAAGCTTGCAATTCTAATAGTGGATCAATCCACAAATATCAGAAAGATAAAAATTTTAATAGTGTGAAGTGTCAAAAAACAATATTTTGAAGACTAATTCTATAATCGAATTATTTGGCTCATACATGAGAGTGTCAATCTCTCCATTGTAAGATACATTTTATTCATAAAATTTTTAAAATTAAATAAAGGCTGATATGCTATCAAATCGATTTTGTTAAACAAAAATGAAGGTACGAGATTTAGTTGACAATTGATGCAAAGATATATTCTTGAGATCCGGGTGTCGACGTGAAATTTCAATGACGTCGATTTTTTGTTTCATTGTTCCGGCGGGTTCATACCAAGCTATAATGACAATAAGTGTCCTTAGGTTCCTTGGGGTTACGGGAGAAAGTGATGGTCTAAAGGAACGTCGAAATTTGAATACAACATTTTTTTAATATGAAGATGTATTGGGAGAGATGTCATCATTGGGATTTTTTAATTCCTCATGCATAGAGTTTTTCTTTTCATATCCTTTTTCTTAAGTATGTTGAATTTGGGTAAGAGGGGAAAGTTTTAGTTTTAGAGATAATTTCAATTGGAAGCTTGGTCGTTATCAAAAAGTTTTGGTGAAGCCTCCTACTCACTGGATGTTGTTGTGAGGAGATTCAGGTCAAATTCGGTGGGGGAAATTATTTATTTCTAGTAGGGAAGTTTCATTTTCCATTTTCTCTCGATACTCCTACTACCATCCATGGTAAACTCATTATTATTACCGTTGCATTTATCACTATCACTTTGTGCCTTTTCATCATGATCATTAGCAAGTTCATTGGATTTTTTTCTTGGATGAATATCACTAATTATATGAAGACATGCACTTTGAAATATAAACCTTATTCAAATGCAACTTGACTCTACTCATGGTGGGATAATGTGTGGAATTGAATATTGAACATATATTAAATTTCATATTTATAACTATTGCTCTTTCATACTCCGCTTGCAACATTTCTTGACACCCATTGGACAAATATATAGGTTAAATCATGGTGAGGAAGAATTAAATTTAGCTCTTGAAACAATGAAATAAAAGTAACTTTTATAAATCATTAAAATCCTAGGGATCTTAAGTCAGTCGACTACGATAGGTAGGTCTATTTAGCTTTTTTAATATGTATCTAGATTTTAAGTACATGTGTGTAAATATCATGAAAAATTCCATTGAAATATAGTTTGTATAAGATTTAAACACGCATTAATATCATAATATATATAATGTGTTGTATATTGGATATTTTTCATTGTGTCTTTTAAAACTACAATATAATCTTGAGTGTGGCCATTGTCAAACCCTCATTTTAGTAGAGAATTGAAATGTGAGGGTTGAGGGGTGTACATTTAATTTGTGATGGATTAGGATTCATATATGTACATGTAAGCATATGATTTAAAGAAACATAGGTGAGAAAATATAACTTAGAAAGTTTAATACGATTCCATGTGCCATAGATAAATTAGTGATATTGTGTTATGTTAAGGCACTCCATGGTGAAAAGGTCACTGATTTAGTTAACACACAAGAAAGAAATCAATCCATAAGTATGGATTGGTGTAGCATGTAAGGCTAGGTGTGTTTGTTGATTTATTTTTCTATAGTTTATATTTCCCTTGGGTCCAAGATTCTCAAGTCAATAGTTTTTCATATTTTGATTTCTGAACAAACTAGCCAAAAAAAACAAAACACAAAAAAATTACAAAAAAACATCACATTTCATACAACTTATGATATAATGGAGGTAATCAATTTATTTTTTAACATTATCCTTAGAATATGCTCACAATGTGTACTTTTCATGTTAAATATTCTCTCTTAGATATGGACTCAAGAGATAGAATTTTTTTCTTCATGTGTCCACCCGCATCGACAAGAAACATTTTTTGAGAAAATGAGATTTTGTAAAAGAATTCTATCTTTGTGTGGGAGACACATTGGAAAATAATTAAAGAGAAAAAAAATACGAAAACGACATATTAGTAGATTCAATATGAGAAAGTAACTAAGAGAAAAATATTAAAATCTTAGGTGATGGAAATTAGTTGAACAATTAAAAGATTTGGTAGCACCTTTCATGCACGAGAAGACAAAAAATAAGTGTATATAGCCCACATTTTACCCATCCATATATCAATATCATATAATTTATGTTTCATTTTTTTAAACAGAAATAGTATTTTTGGATTATATTAAAAAAAACTAGGATGCAACTCATAATCGTTACAATTCTTCTAAAGAATGTGTTCCCAAAAATTTCATTGGGATTTAGAATTGAACTTGTAGGATAAATCCAAATCCTTGTTTGAGAAGATCCACAAAGAAAAAAAGGTTTATGCCATTCTAGTTAAACATTTTCCAGGGACCTCTAATATCCAAATACATTTGTCATGTTCTTCTTAATTGTTTGTCATTTAACTTTTTACTAGCTTCTCCCTTTTTTTTGTTTAGCTTCATTTAACTTCTTGTTTTACTTGGTGAAATATATCTTTCTTTCTTTCCTCACTTGGATCTCCCCTATGCTATCCATGATACCTAGAGGATCATTCTTCTAGTTATTATCTCAAATATTTCCTCCACCTTTAAGATTATTTTTTTGATTCTTCCTCTTTCTCCCTAATGTATATAAGAAGTTGGCTTTTTAGTCTTATATTTTTTCTCTAAAGAGACAGAGGAATCACTAAAAAATATATGACTTGTTCTTTGCCACTTTTTGGAAAATTATCCCAAGGTGTTTTTTTTACAAATATTTTTGAAGACAATCATTTGAGAACCAAACTTCATGGGATTGTCATAGGTATCCTTTACTAATTCAACCTCAACTTGGCTTTTTGTTGAGTTTACATGAACTTGGTGGTAGTCTTTCTTGGATTCACTTGTATGTGAGTTGATTTTCCCGTTGTTGTGATATGGGGGGGAGTTAATCTTTAAATAACATATAATTTTCTTAGTTGGAACCTTCTCACTATATTGATTTGCAACTATTTTTCCTAGCTTTGATATTTTGATATTTGGTACAAATTTTGAAGGAGTCACATTTTTTGTAAAAATATTTACAGGGGAAAGAAATATGCTAATAATCTAGCTTTTGCACCCATAGATAATTTTACTTTGCTAGTTTGTTTTTGTGCAGAAATCCTTTACTAATGTCCACTTGCACACAAACGTGAGTGATATGTGTCTCTCAAGTGCTATTTTATATCATCACTACGCAAATAAAATCTACTTAAATAATTTCCTATATGTTTCAATGATGGAAGATTCCTGGGATGCAAGGGATATTAGGAAGTCGTACCCAAACTAGAGTAGTAGAAATTGAAGTTGAAAATGGGTTGAAAGATCGAAAATGAGGGTTCCATGAACAACAGTGAACTTCCCTAGAGACTAAAAACCAAAACTATAGATCAACTCTTCATCTTCAAATTTATCAAAGCTTAATACAAAAAAATCATCTAGGCAATGGATACAAATTTAGCTCATTTGAAAGTAGCGGTTTCTAGAACTCAAAATTGAGGAGTCGAAGATATAGCAAACATGGTCATAAACCATTAAATATGCAATGTATCAAGTCATACTATGAGAATAAACTTGTGTCTTTGAATGATTCAACTTTGAAAAGGAACGTCAAAATGAAGGGGGCTTCATGGTGATGTACTTCGAAAATAAATCTCGGTTGGAAATTTCACAACATCATGAGAAGAGCAGGAGTGAAACAAAAACTAATGTGAGCCCTCTATGATTGAGGAATTAATGAAACTCCTTTCAACATGTTATAAAGAAATGGTTGTATTCAAGCCAATTTTTCATGAATCAGAGGATGGAAAATACACTTCACATCAATATTCCTATAATAGAGGAAAAAAGGGATTTTCACCATGGAGAAGGGAGTGAGTTCATCACCTGTAAATGAGGATGTGATCTCAAATCCATCCCACCAAGGAAGGAAAGGATGAGGAGCATGAGCACAATGAGACGATGAAGTCACAAATGAGTTTAATTTTTTTTGGTTGCAATGGAAGCTAGAAAATATGTGAGTAGACTAGTGTCTTCGACGGATAACGAGGATTGATATGATACTATAGCATAAGAGATGTCTTCCATATGCAAAATTTTTGAGACACGGATGAGAGTGGCCAGCAAGGACCAAACCTTATACGCACGTAATGAATAAGCCCCACTCTACTATTACCACATTAAATTTTCACTCCCCCATATAATTTATGTTATGTGATGTAAAAGCGTGTAACATTTTCTGCTTGTTTGTTTTGAGAATCATGTGCATCTCCTCGAGCCCTACCCCCTCATAATCTTGGCCAATTGCATTTAATTCTTCCTATGTTTTGGATTCTCATGACCCTCCATCACATAGGCTACATATCAACGAATAATATTCAATAAATGTAGCTAGCAATTCCCATTTGCCATATCGCTTTATCTATTTTATCAATTTTTTATTTATTTTATCAATATGACACATGCTCCCATTGCAATGCCAATTCCATGAGAAATTATTTAATCAAGTGTTTAATAATTAGGATGACCCTTGTGCACCACTATGATTACATATTTTATTTAATCTTGTCACTATATTTATTTTCCCATGTCGCTTGACCCTAGAGTGTTGTATTCTTAAATTGATGGTTTTTCTTCAAAATGACCCAAAATTTGTTTAATGTAAAACAATTATTGAACTTGAGTGCCACTATGTATTTGTTTGTATTTTTCAATGGGTTAAAATTTCACAATCTGCATTAGAGAGAAATTTTACCTTGGATATCTATGTTGCATATAATTCATTTGAGCCACGAAAATTCTATATAGTAAATGTGGTACAAAAATGGAGAAACATCCTTCATTGCAATTGGTTGTGAAAACTTACTTATCTTTGATGCATGATTACATTGTACTTGTCATCATGTCATTTATAACTCGCATGTATCTATAATGTGCCCGAACATAGAATCAATTTTCTCTCAATAAATATTCTTGAGGAATATATAATATGGAAATATAGGGTTTTTGATCCATTATAAACACCCACTTAGGTGCGTATAGTGAATCCTATACATGTTTGGCTTCTAAAAAACTCTTTATATTAAGTGGTTGTGAAGCGCTTTCGATTTTGTGCTTTAAACTTTATGTGTGATGGGGATTGCCATGATGGTAGTGATATAAGGGTAGTTGGTTTTCCCTTGCATTTTTGTTGAGTGAAAAATGAGCTTGGTTGATTGGAAAAGAAAGTGTTTTTTTCTAGGAAGCTAGTTTCGAGGGTGGCATCTATAAGTATGATTATCTACAAAGCAGTCACAAGCTAATGCATAGGCCAAGATGAGAACTGGTAAAAATGGATAAGTAGTTGTAAACCATCACAAACCAATGCATGAAGCAATATTATGCTACCAAGAATGGATGGATGACCAAGTTAAGTGGAAGTCATTCAATGCAAATTATCTATCTTTCTTGTGACGATTAACATCCAAGAGGTACACTTTGCATCAGAGGGGAATAGCTTACAACGTAATCAAGCAAGCTAGAAAGATACACATCGAAGTATGGGTTGTAATTACTTGATGAATTGAATATTATTTTTAACCCTACCTATAGGTAAGAATGGTTCGAAGAAGATCTATGTTCGATTATGGTGTGAGTGTTTTTCCTAGTACATGTAAGAATTGTAAGGTGAAGGAGAAATACATAAAGAACAACATTGATATTATTGTCCTATAGGCACTCAACATCATAAAAATACACACTTCTAAATCCTTTGGAATTATTATAGTTATGTGGAAGTTCTTATTTTATTATTATAGTCTTAGAAATATGTATGTTGAAATAAATAAGTAAACTAATTAAAAAAGCGTATTTTATCAAATTAATTAAGAGCTATATTTGATATCTATGAGTCAAGATACTCATCCTCCAGCGATTGTAAGTTAGATTTCCATGCTCATGTTATTAGTGCAAGACATTATTTGGAAGCTTACATGGTTTCAAATAGTCATCTTAGACTCTCACTTTTAGGAATGTATTCATGCTCATGTTATTACTGCAAGACATTCTTTGGAAGTGTACATTGTCTCAAATAGATTCATCTTAGACTCTCACTTTTAGGAATGTATTCATAATGTTCTCAATGTGCTCTACCAAAAAATATCTTCCTTCAAGACATTCTATACGTTTTTTTGACACATATCAACCCTTACTCAATGTAAGCTTGGAGGGGAAAAAACAGAAGACTAAAAAGTCACTTTTTACCATCAAACTAATATTATCCACAAATTAATTCCAAACAAAACTTTTAATATAAAAATTACATGAATAATAAATTACAAAAAAAAATGATCTAAAAGTATATCATTGCAAATATTTGTTAGCTTGATATTAACTCTTACAAACTTATCTCTTTTAGTTTTATAAATAAATATTTTTAAAATTAGTTTTACATATATATATATAAATAACTATTTTTAAAATTAGTTTTATATATACAAAAATTGATTTCAAAAAATCACATAAATCTCATAAATTTTTAATAGATTTTAAATTTTACTATGGTTTAAGTTATCTTAATTTATTATTATATTTTAGATATATATATTCCATACTCAATGATAGTACTAACCTTTTTCCACCACGCATATTAAATATCATATATTCCAATCAACAAGTGTCACCCAATCAGTGTTATGGACATCCACACGCGAGAGAGAAATGAAAAGCGCAGGTTAAAAAAAACTCAGTTTATTGAAAATATAAAAAAATAGAAAGTTATGGACTAGTATTGAACTGTATATTGACAAGTTTTAAAAAGCTCAGTTTTAAAAAATATCGTAAATTATAAAATAGTAATACTGAGTTAAAAGATGGGGTAATTAACAAACTAGTTTAATGGATAGTGATTAAAAGATTGGTTAGACCTAAATTTGAAAACAACGGTAAAAAGAACAAGCATGAAGCATGTGGTTTAATGGATGTTAATTAAAAGATTAAAAAAAAGCACATGACGAGCATGGTTTAATGGATGGCAATTAAAAGATTGGTTTAATGGATAGTGACTACAAGATTCGTTAAACCTAAAGTTTAGACAACGGTCCAAAAAAACAAGCATAAATCTCACTAATGTCGTGGTCATTATATACTCGAGCGCTTGATTATCTGATGAATGAAGAATGAGAGGAGAAATTCACGAACGAAGAAGAGGTGCGTGATGAATTAAGAAGGCATTGTGATGAATGAAAAATTAGTAGAAGATATTCATGAAAGAAGAGGAGATGCCTCATGAATTGGAGGGATCAATGATTGTGATGAATGAAGAATGAAAGGCGGAGGAAATTCAGGAACGAAGGAGGTGATCAGAAATTTTTGCAGTCCCAAAAGCAACAGTTTCGCTTTTTATGGAGTGGATTATTTATGGAGATGGTAGTTTTCTGTTTCCTTTAAATTGTTTATCTATTTGTTTAATTAATTCCACAGAGAAAAAAAATGGTTATGCAGCTAAAGGCTATAGGTGTTTGAGTAATTTTTTCTGTTCCTTTAATATGTGTGTTTAATTCATTTTACAGAGACATGTTGTGTAACCTGACAAATTGTTTTCTCTGTGCTAACGTGACAAATTGTTTTCTCTGTTCAATCTACAGGTTAAGCATGGGTGCTCTTTCTCTCTCAAGCACTGTTATGCTAAGTTAAAGTTGTCTGTCTTATGGAGCGCTCCATAAATCTTCTGTATAGTGTTGTATGCATGAATGTCATGTGTAGTGTTGTGGTATGCATGTAATGTGCGATGTGTTGTGTGTAAATGTTTCGTTTGTGTGTTTGTGGATTTGTGGTAATTGAGAGCGAAAGCCAGGCTCAGGATATTCAATATGCACTGATGGTTGAAGGGCGAACTAATGAACAACTAATGTTTTCAGAGTGAGTTGGTGTGACTTTTCCCACGATACTCATGGCAATATTTTCTTGAATTATTTTTTAAAATTGATTCCTCAACCCTTTTTATGTTTCCTTTTCTCATGAGTTAGAATGCTATATACACGAGCTGGAGCAGAGTGTCCAATGTTTTTAGATGTAGAAGAGGCTGGGACAGGGTTTCCAATGCTTTTGGAGCAGAGGAGCTCGGGCATCGTTTCCAATGCTTTTTGCAGCAGAGAATAGAAGTTTTCGAGAGACTTTTGCAACCACCAGTTTCCACAGTTTCAATAGAAACTGAAAGATTAAGTTAGTATTCGTCGTGAATATTCCTGTTCTCCCTTATTTCTTGTTTCTTGTTGCAGGTTTACAAATATCTCTATGATATATTTACAGAACATGTCCATTGCAGAATAGTTATGAAAATTGAAACAGGGTTTAGTCATCTATGTCGGTCTGTGTTGACATAAGTGTTGAGGATGTTGACATGTGAGGTGTTAGGTGGTTTTCCATGTAACAAGTCATGTAGCCATCAATATTTTTGGATATTGACACAGTTGTCTCTCCAAACCCCAATTTCAGCTCTTCCTTTTCTCATTTCATGTACTAATTGTCCTATTTTCATAATAGTTCCATAACCAGATGAATCTAGGAGTTGCTTAAATAATACTAGCGCCAATCATGGAACCACTCATTTACGTAAAAAAAACCATTATCTTCTCCTTGAGTAGCTTATTATGCATGGGTATATTTAGCAGGGAGATTGAGAAAGGTGGTTCAGTGAGTTGAGAGGCACCGCTCAAAGCCTTACACTGCAAAAACCTACAGAGCGGGATCTACGGATTCGTGAGAGAAAGACAGAGCCCTCTCTGTTGATAATTGTGCAATTCAAGTGATAGCAAGGAGAAACCCAGAAATTCCCATCGTGACATATATGGAAGTAAATGTCTGCTACATAGCATGCATATCTACATAGCTACATTCACGAGTTTTATTTATTTGTATATGTACTCAATTCTATTAGCATTCACCAGATTGTTTTATTTGTATTATGTAATAAACTCAAATTTACAACTAAGTTGAGCCTAATGTTGCTATGGGTTATAAGGGATTCCCACTATGATGCTTAGTGGAAGGAAATTGAACATAGGAGCTCAATTATTGTTGTATTGTGAATTGATTCAGTGGTTCATATTAAATTTCAACGATATTGGCGCGTTGCATTCTATTGTAATTGTAGATAGTAAATTTCTAAAAGATTTAGTGGACGGCAATGTGCAATTGCCAACAATTAGTCAGTTTTATGCAGAGTCTTGCTATTTACATCATAACATGGGACAAGTGCATGTACAAGTTTAGTGTGATGTTTAGTGAGAATGCAATATTAATTCAGTTATGATAATTCAATCTATAAGCTATGCCATTTAGTAGTTTTGAGTGTGAGTTTTTGGAAATTGCATGGGATAACTGTTGAAAGGCCTCATTGGTTAGTAGTGAAGAGAGGTCATAAGTAGTTATGGGATGAACCCAAAAGAAACATATGCAATAGTGGGCAACTGTTGAAAAGGGCTGTCATAGCGAGGTTAGTAGTGAAAAGGTGTTCATATCCTAAAACATGATTTCACGTAATCGAAAAGATTATCCTCTCTCTCTTATTTATTAATTACATTACTTCGTTTTATTAATTTTATAGCAACTTTTATTTTTTTATTAAATTTACAATGTAACATTTTTTTTATAAAATATATTTATATTATATTAAATTTGTTAATTATATTATATTTTGATAACTTTTACATAATTGTATTAATGTTTTTTTCTTGATCTTTATCATGTATAAAATGGTTTTGGTTTTGTTTTTTTGTTTCTTTTGTTTTAATATGAATGGTAAATTTAATTTATGTTACAAGTTATTATGAAAAAATTGTATACTAACAATATCATTTAGTGTTTTATGTTACGAAAAATTTGTCAATGCGAAGTTGAGTTGTTCTTGAAGTCGAAGCATTGTCTATTTTTATGTAAATCTTTAATGTTGTAATTAGAAAAAAAATGACTTTTTTTTGTTTGGATATACTACATCAAACAATGTACATGAACTATCATTAATAAAAGGACTAGGCTATTTGTTGTGTGGATGAGAATTCAACCCCTCCAAATAGCTCTTAGGGAAGGTTAAATTGTAACCCTCTTTTGAGTTGTGTTCCTTGTTTTCATGGTTTTCATGATCTTTAGTTTTTATAGTAACTCCAATATGCACAAACATAAATATATCATAAATATATCACGTTATTATAATAATAATTTATAAACATGTTTTAAACATCTTCCCAACATATACGAAAAATGACAAAAATTACTTTTATTCACATAAATCATTAAACAATTTTTCAATGTTTTAAACATCTTCCCCATATAAAGCAAAATGGCAAAATCACTCTTATTCACTTAAATCATTTTAAATTTTTTACAATGTTTTAAACATCTTCTCGACACATTGCAGAAAAATAACTCACTCTTAATAAATTATATAACAATTATAACCTAAATTTATTTATATATATATATATATATTAAATAATATTTTGATTTAGTTTTGATTTTATTTATTTATTTATTTATATAGTTTTATTATAAATATCTTATTATGATATTTGAAGTATAATATTTTTATTAATATTTTTATAGATTTAAATAAAATAGTAATATTTTTTTTAGAGTGTTGGTAAATATTTAAATATTTTTATTATTTATTTGTATGAATTTTTTATATTTAAATATTTATGTATTGGCTTTATTATTTATATAATTCTTGCTTACATATATAAATTTATGAAAGTATTTTGGTAATAATGTATGTTTTGGATTCTTTGTTTTTGTATGTATATGAATGCATTGTTTTGAGAATTGAAATAGTGTTTTAATTAGTTGCATTGCCATAGTTATAATATATTTGTTGTGTTTTTTATTTTGGAATTTATCAATGAATGAGATGTATACTTCTATATGTTGTGTGTGAATGTATTATTGAAATTTTTGCATTACTTGTATGTTCTTGTTTGAATTGTTTACTCTTCTATGTTGATGAATGTCTCATTTTGCATGCTTTTGACTATTTTTTTCATTGTTTATTTGTATGTATATGTGTGTATTTCTTGAGTACGCATTTGAGTGTTAGAGTAGTGGTTTTAGTGTTTCTATGTATATACATTTAATTATCTTTAAGAGTTGGTTGTATTATCTTGAATGTTTTTTCAGTATTCCTTCCTTATTTGCTTTGTGTGTGTATCTTTTTAGTGTTCTTTTTTATGGATATTCTTTAATTTTATGTGTATGAATGTATTATTTGTTGTATTTATGCTAGAAGTATTTACTTGTATGAGATTTATATGTATATGAAACAATTCTTTGTTGCATTTGATTTGTCTTGTTTACATGTATTTATTGTGTGTGTATGAATCTATTCTTTGCTACCTTTATATGTGACTATTTACTTGTATTTTTTTGTATGTGTATGAATGCCTTATTCATGTGTGTATGAATATATTCTTTGGTAATGTGTCTTATTTCCTTGTATTCTATGTATGTGTATGAATGTCTTCTTCATGTGTGTATGAATCTACTTTCCAATGTGTCTTCTTTATTTGTATTCTTTTTCTTTGTATGTGTATGAATGTATTCATGTGTATGAATTTATTATTGGCTACATTCCTATATGTGTCTTGTTAACTTGTATTCTTTGTATGTGTACAAATGTATTCTTCATGTGTGTATTAATCTATTCTTTTCTACATTTGTATGTCTTATTTGTATGTGTATATGTAGGAATCTTTCTTTCTTACTATTGTATATGTATTATTTTCATGTAGATATATTAGTGTGATATGTGAAAATATATTTTTTTAATATTTATTTATATGATTATAAATATACTCTCATTATTTCTATATATTAATATATTATTTTGAATATTGATTTATAGATGTATTAGTTTCAATATTAACTTATAAATATATTAGTTTAAATATTTGTTAAATTATTATTATTATTATTATTATTATTGTATTATTTTTTCTCTTTTATTGATTTTTTTAATTAAGTTATTATTATTGTTATTATTGTTATTATGGATTTTTTTTCTATTTAAACTTTGATAATTTTAAATTGCAAAAATAATATACTTATTACAATAACGAGTAAAAAAGAAATAATATTATCCCACAAGTTACAACTCAATCAACCATTATCATGTTATAAAGTATCATGCAAATCATGAAACTAAAAAGAAAAAAGAACAATAACATAATATTTATAACAACATCAATTTATAATAACACATATCAATTAACTATTTAATACTAAAATCAATACAATAAATAAACTCAATTAATTTTAATTAATTTTTTTTCATTAATTTGACTCATTTATAATTTTTATTTTTTTCATAATACTATAATTTAATAATATAGGGAAAAAATATTAATCCTAAATTTTTGTTTAAAAATATGCATTTCTCTAAATATAATAAAGAAAAATAAATACTTATTAATTTTATACTAATTAACTTATAAAATAATTGTAATTGTCAACATCATAATATTTATACTCAATTTTAAACACATGCATAAAATAATATTAATTCTAAAATTAATTATAAGTACGATGTGTGTGAACATGTCACCTTGTGAGTCATTATGTGTAATGTTTGTGCCCATGTGTATGTTTGTTGTGTGCATGTATGCATGTGAGTGATTATGCCTCATTGGCAATGGATTTTTGTGGGTGTGTGCGTGTGGTTAGTCCCATGCCAATGATGGTACTGTTTTTTTGGTGTGATTAGTCCCATGCAATGATGTACTATTTTGAGGGTTATATAGTCTCTCCAACTTCATGTGGTTGACCTTGTTAGTAGAGATTTTTAGATCTCAAAACTAAGAGGAGCTTTGTATATATCGATTTTTAGTTTATTTAAAACCTAACATTAATTTTTGAAATATTAAAATATTTTTTTATAATAATGTTTTTAAAAAAGATATAAATATTTCAAGATAAAAAAATTTATAAAACAATAAAATAAATTAAAATATTTATAATTATTTGAAAATTAAAATATAATAATTACATAAATTGAAAATTAAATTAATTATAAAAATAAATAACATAATTATAAAAATATTTAAATTTAATTATTAAATATTATTTCAAATTTCAAATTATAATTACGCCGTAAGGCGTATTTATTTGAAATGAACTTTGCTACTACCTATGTGTACAATTGCTGATCGTGAGATGTGTTGTTAGACGATTGAAGGAAGATGAGTCGTGGATATAAAACAATTAAAAAAAACAAACATAACTCAAAACCTTAATCGATTCGGTCATTCGTATGCTGAACGCATTCTAACTGCCAGAAGGAAAAGGCTGAGAAGAATGAGAGGAGGAAGATCTTTGCGGCTGCCGATTTGGAAGAGACTTAGACAACAGATGGTAGTTATTAGTTTGTTCTAGTAGTTTTAGTTGTCTTTTAAATATCTTTAGTTTATTCATTGTTATCCCCATACGTCTCTGTTCACATTTTTACTGATGTGAGTGTGGTAGAAAAGTGAAAGAAATTTCTTCCTTTGGCTCAATCTTCTTGCCTCTGCCTCAAAGTCTTCAACTAAAATGCTGTATTCATGGTGCTGTGTTGTGAGTGCTTTTCAAATTTGCTACAGTTCTCTCTCATAATGGTCACGTCGCTAGTAATTACTCCTCCTTTTCCTATAACATCTACTGTTGTCTGGGAATGTTCATAGGTTAACATCTTCAATTTCTTTCTTAGGGCTTGTGTCTCACGCTTCTTGATTACTGCAAGGAGTCATGATAGCATCTCTATTCTCAGGGATCCACTCGAGTTTAATTATTAATCCTTTTGTATTCTCTAATTTCGCATATGTTTGGCCGTAGAATTAATGTTTTCTGTGTTTTAGTTTGGTTCATGCTTTGTTGCACAGGGTGTACCATGAGGTTGGATTGGCATTACATATTTCACCAACACAATTGGGGTCTTTAACTTTCTGTTCGGATACGTAGCTACAGAGCAGGTTTATTTATCCAACGCGACTTATACGTGGCTATTCATCGCAATCGTGCCCATGTAATTGCCCTTGGAGCCTTTGTTTAAAGGCGTTGCTACACATTCTTGTTGAGATCTCTACTAATTTTGTTCGGGTACACAATTCTCATTCATTTGGCATAGCGACCCATAGGATATTTTTTGAGAATAGACCCTGAAACAGAGATGGTAGTGACATTAAGGAGGGCAAAAAACGGTCTTTATGTAAATGATGAGCTTTCGTTCATTTGGGCTGTTTAACAAATTTTATTGTACTCTTTACTATGTCTCCACATGCCACAACTCCAATTAAGCGATTAAGCACAACCCTGCGATGTCAACATGGGTGAGCTCATCTTTGGTTGGGAGTTTTAATGTCAACATGTGTGAGCTCAGCTGAGTTTGAGTTTAGTGTGGAAAACCCATTTCAAAAATTTTATGATGAAAACGGATAGGTAGTGACATCTTGTTTTAGAAAACGAGAGTTTGTGGTTTAGAAATGCCTTTGAGTGACAAATAACGGATGTGAATCCTAGGCAAGGGCTCTACTATTGAGGTCCTTCCAATTCTTTCTAGACTTGCTTTGACCAATAAAGTATGAACAAAAATGTTTGAATGAAAAAACACCGCATCCTCCATAGTCCTTTCAATTTAGTCGAGAATCTCCCATTTTGCACGGATGGAATTTTGAGTCCATGCTCACGCTACGATCAAAGGAAAACTTGATAAGATGGCTACGATCTTAGATCGTGATAGAAAATGACATTAAAAATAAATGTTCGACCAACTATTCCGAGGGCGCTTGAGAAGTGCAGGACATTTGAAACAACTGAAAGTAGAAGAAATCTATATAAACATGATTGGCTTGAAGATTCCTCCAACTCTTTTATATGCTACTGCAACTTACTGATTTAATCATGCCTTTCCATCAGCTTTCAATTTGATAATGTAGTGGCCAACTAAACATGATAATTATTGTCATCTTAGCTTTAATAATTACTATTATTTTCTTTTAATGGAAAGTTTTTTCGACCTTATTTTTTTGTCTTGTATACTCCACATTGCATGAGCATAATATTAAAAGCACAAGAGGCCCATACGTTGATGCCCCAAAAGATGGGTTTTCACGGTAAAGGCTCTACACCAAAATTTATGACCCTATCACTTCTCTGACTAAAGAAATTCAAAATTATGTTTTAAATAAACGATAAATATCGTGTCCTAATGCAGCACAGAACAAGCTTAATGAAAGATGAAAAAATATTTTTTGAGTGGCCTAAACCTCTACCTCCCAAAGTTAGCCCTGATTCCTGCGGTCGGCTCCCTAATCGAGACGTGGTTTTCCAAATAAGATCATCACTATATTGGTCGGAGTCGAGACCTAAGAAAGGGCACTACTGCGATGTGTTTGGAAACCCATTTCAAAAATTTTATGATGAAAACAAATGGAGGTAGTGACATGCTGTTTAGAAAACGAGAGTTTGATGGTTTAGAATGCCTTTGGGTGACGATATGAGATGTGAATCCTGAGCAATGGCTCTCTTTTAGTGAGGTCCTTCCCGATTCTTTCTAGACTTTGCTTGACCAACTAAAGTATGAACAAAAAACGTTTGAATCGAAGAAAACCCCATCCTCCATAGTCCTTAGTAATCGAGAATCTCCCCATTTTTGCACTGGATGGATTTTGCAGGTCCATGCCCAAAGCTAGATCGAAAGGAAACTTGATAGGATAGGCTGCAATCCTTTAGATATGATAGCCCTAGAGATGCCATTAAAAAATAAATGTATTTGAAATGTCAAAAAAGTGAGTGTCACATTAGAGCGAAAGACTACATTGATGTGGTTCCCAACAAGTATACATCTGGAACGAGTACGAGTGCGGTCATTTTGATCATTTTGTCTTTTTGTCATGATATTGCGGTAGTAAATACTTTGGACGATTCATTCTATAACTTCGATTAGGGGTTTAATGGTCCAAGATTCAAGAACATGCCACACCATAGTTCGGTGAAAAGGGTTTAATGGTCAGAACATGGTACCATTTAAATATTATAAAGTTAAAATCTTAGATATAATCTTTACCTCTTTAATTTCACGGTGTAGAAAATAGAACTCTTGATTGCTGAAGTTCTAAGAAGTTATTGGGATTGTAAATTGGGGAATATTTTTCGAAATCATGTTAATCACATTATTATCTAGGAAAAAATCCTAAATATTTTTTTGAGTAGCTAAGCCTCATATGCTCCAAGTTAGCCCCTAATTCCTTACGGTCGGCTCCATAATCGAACGTGGTTTTACGGATAAGATCATCACTATATTGGTGGGTCACCCCTAAGAAAAGGGCATTTCTTGTAATGTGTATTGAAAACCCATTTCAAAATTTTATGATGAAAACAGATAGGTAGTGACATCTGTTTAGAAAACAGAGTTTGTGGTTTAGAATGCCTTTGAGTGACAATAACAGATGTGAATCCTAGGCAAGGGCTCTACTATTGAGTCCTTCCAATTCTTTCTAGACTTGCTTGACCAATAAAGTATGAACAAAAATGTTTGAATCGAAGAAACCCCATCCTCCATAGTCCTTCAATTTAGTCAGAATCTCCCATTTGCACAGATGGAATTTTGAGTCCATGCCCACGCTAGATCAAAGGAAACTTGATAGGATAGCTCTGATCTTAGATATGATAGTAAATGACATTAAAAATAAATGTTCAGCCAACTATTCCGAGGGGCCTTGAGAAGCTGGGACATTTGAAACAATAGAAGTAGAAGCTATATAGACATGATTGGCTTGAGATTCCTCCAACTCTTTTATATGCTTCTGCAACTTACTGATTTAATCATGCCTTTCCATAAGCACACTGATAATTAGTGGCCAACTAAACATGATAATTATTGTCATCTTAGCTTTAATAATTCTATTATTTTCTTTTAATGGAAGTTTTTTTCAGCCTTATTTTTTTGTCTTGTATACTCCACACATTGCATGAGCATAATATTAAAGCACAAGAGGCCCTTCGTTGATGCCCCAAAGATGGGTTTTCACCAGTAGCTCTGCCCCAAAATTTATGACCCTATCACTTCACTACAGCCCCTAAAAGAAATTCAAAATTATATTTTAAATAGACGTAAAATCATGTGTCCTAATCTGCTTTGAAAGGAGCTTAATGAAAGATGAAAAAATATTTTTTTGAGTGGCCTAAGCCTCCTGCTCCAAGTTAGCCCTAATTCCTTCAGGTCGGCTCCTAATCAGACGTGGTTTTTCAAATAAGATCATCACTATATTGGTCAGGTCAGACCTAAGAAAGGGCACCCTGCAATGTGTTTGGAAACCCATTTCAAAATTTTATGATGAAAACAAATAGGTAGTGACATCTGTTTAGAAAACAGAGTTTGTGGTTTAGAATGCCTTTGAGTGACAGTAACAGATGTGAATCCTAGGCAATGGCTCTACTATTGAGTCCTTCCAATTCTTTCTAGACTTGCTTGACCAATAAAGTATGAACAAAAACGTTTGAATCGAAGAAACCCCATCCTCCATAGTCCTTCAGTTTAGTCAGAATCTCCCATTTGCACAGATGGAATTTGGAGTCCATGCCCAAGCTAGATCAAAGGAAACTTGATAGGATAGCTCTGATCTTAGATATGATAGCAGATGCCATTAAAAATAAATGTATTTGAAATGTCAAAAGTGAGATCGTTTCGTGAAAGACTACATTCGATGTGGTTCCCAACAAGTATGCATACTAGAACAGAGTCTCAAAAGCCGATCATTTTATGCCGTCCTCGTCATGATTGAGTAATCAATACTGCATAATTCATTCTATAACTCAAGAGGTTTAATGGTCAAGATTCAAGAACATGCCATAGTTCAGTAGGGTTTAATGGTCAAGAACATGGCTGTTTAAATATTATAAGTTAAAATATAGAAATAGTCTTTACCTCTTTAATTTGCAGTGTAGAAATGAATCTCTTCAAATTGCTGAAGTTCTAAAGTTATTGGGATTGTAAATTGGGGAATATTTTGAAATCTGTTAATCACATTATTATCTAGAAAAATCCCAAATATTTTTTTGAGTGGCCTAAGCCTCCTGCTCCAAGTTAGCCCTAATTCCTTCAGGTCGGCTCCTAATCAGACGTGGTTTTTCAAATAATATCATCACTATATTGGTCAGGTCAGCCCTAAGAAAGGGCACCCTGCAATGTGTGTGGAAACCCATTTCAAAATTTTATGATGAAAACAGATAGGTAGTGACATCTGTTTAGAAAACAGAGTTTGTGGTTTAGAATGCATTTGAGTGACAATAACAAATGTGAATCCTAGGCAATGGCTCTACTATTGAGTCCTTCCAATTCTTTCTATACTTGCTTGACCAATAAAGTATGAACAAAAACGTTTGAATCGAAGAAACCCCATCCTCCATAGTCCTTCAGTTTAGTTAGAATCTCCCATTTGCACAGATGGAATTTTGAGTCAATGCCCAAGCTAGATCAAAGGAAACTTGATAGGATAGCTCTGAACTTAGATATGATAGCAGATGCCATTAAAAATAAATGTATTTGAAATGTCAAAAGTGAGACTGTTCGTGAAAGACTACATTGATGTGGTTGCCAACAAGTATGCATACTGGAACAGGAGGCTGGGTGCTGATCATTTTATGCTATCCTGTCATGATTAGGTAATTAATACTTCAGACAATTCATTCTATAACTTAGTAGGGTTTAATGGTAAAGATTCAAGAACATGCCATGGTTCAGTAGGGTTTAATGGTCAAGAACATGGTTGTTTAAATATTATAAGTTAAAATCTAGATATAGTCTTTACCTCTTTAATTTGCAGTGTAGACATGAATCTGTTCAAATTGCTGAAGTTCTAAAGTTATTGGGATTGTAAATTGGGCAATATTTTGAAATCTGTTAATCACATTATTGTCTAGAAAAATCCCAACTCCAATTAAAAAGTGATTAAGCTAGCCTTTGATGTCAACATGGGTGAGCTCAGCTGGTTGGGTTTTTAATGTCAACATGTGTGAGCTCAACTGGTTGGGTTTTTAGTGTGGAAACCCATTTCAAAATTTTATGATGAAAACAGATAGGTAGTGACATCTATAGAAGCTGGGACATCTGAAACAATAGAAGTAGAAGCTATATAGACATGATTGGCTTGAGATTCCTCCAACTCTTTTATATGCTTCTGCAACTTACTGATTTAATCATGCCTTTCCATAAGCACACTGATAATTAGTGGCCAACTAAACATGATAATTATTGTCATATTAGCTTTAATAATTCTATTATTTTCTTTTAATGGAATTTTTTTTCAGCCTTCTTTTTTTGTCTTGTATACTCCACACATTGCATGAGCATAATCTTAAAGCACAAGAGGCCCTTCGTTGATGCCTCAAAGATGGGTTTTCACCAGTAGCTCTGCCCCAAAATATGACCCTATCACTTCACTACAACCCCTAAAAGAAAGTCAAAATTATATTTTAAATAGACGTAAAATCATGTGTCCTAATCTGCTTTGAAAGGAGCTTAATGAAAGACTACTATTGAGTCCTTCCAATTCTTTCTAGACTTGCTTGACCAATAAAGTATGAACAAAAACGTTTGAATCGAAGAAATCCCATCCTCCATAGTCCTTCAGTTTAGTCAGAATCTCCCATTTGCACAGATGGAATTTTGAGTCCATGCCCAAGCTAGATCAAAGGAAACTTGATAGGATAGCTCTGATCTTAGATATGATAAGATGACATTAAAAATAAATGTATTTGAAATGTCAAAAGTGAGACTGTTCGTGAAAGACTACATTGATGTGGTTCCCAACAAGTATGCATACTGGAACAGGAGTCTGGGTGCTGATCATTTTATGTTGTCCTGTCATGATTGGGTAATTAATACTTCAGAAAATTCATTCTATAACTCAGTAGGGTTTAATGGTCAAGATTCAAGAACATGCCATAGTTCAGTAGGGTTTAATGGTCAAGAACATGGCTGTTTAAATATTATAAGTTAAAATCTAGATATAGTCTTTACCTCTTCAATTTGTAGTGTAGACATGAATCTCTTCAAATTTCTGAAGTTCTAAAGTTATTGGGATTGTAAATTGGGGAATATTTTGAAATCTGTTAATCACATTATTGTCTAGAAAAATCCCAAATATTTTTTTGAGTGGCCTAAGCCTCCTGCTCCAAGTTAGCCCTAATTCCTTCAGGTCGGCTCCTAATCAGACATGGTTTTTCAAATAATATCATCACTATATTGGTCAGGTCAGCCCTAAGAAAGGGCACCCTGCAATGTGTGTGGAAACCCATTTCAAAATTTTATGATGAAAACAGATAGGTAGTGACATCTGTTTAGAAAACAGAGTTTGTGGTTTAGAATGCCTTTGAGTGACAGTAACAGATGTGAATCCTAGGCAAGGGCTCTACTATTGAGTGCTTCCAATTCTTTCTAGACTTGCTTGACCAATAAAGTATAAACAAAAATGTTTGAATCGAAGAAACCCCATCCTCCATAGTCCTTCAGTTTAGTCAGAATCTCCCATTTGTACAGATGGAATTTTGAGTCCATGCCCAAGCTAGATCAAAGGAAACTTGATAGGATAGCTCTGATCTTAGATATGATAGCAGATGACATTAAAAATAAATGTATTTGAAATGTCAAAAGTGAGACTGTTCATGAAAGAATACATTGATGTGGTTGCCAACAAGTATGCATACTGGAACAGGAGTCTGGGTGCTGATCATTTTATGTTGTCCTGTCATGATTGGGTAATTAATACTTCAGACAATTCATTCTATAACTCAGTAGGGTTTAATGGTCAAGATTCAAGAACATGCCATAGTTCAGTAGGGTTTAGTGGTCAAGAACATGGCTGTTTAAATATTATAAGGTAAAATCTAGATATAGTCTTTACCTCTTTAATTTGCAGTGTAGACATGAATCTCTTCAAATTGCTGAACCATTACTACATTAGAGAGAATACTATATTTCAGAGAAAGATTATGATAGTTTGGTCAAAATTTCAATTTTATATATAGACATGATAGTTGGTATGACATTTCAGTATTACATGAATTGATGACAAAACATCAATTTCATACATTTTTATAATGTCAAAAACCTAAGTTTTGTTTTCATTGTTTCAACATTTTATATGCCAAATTTAGAAAATAAGCTATCATTTTAAAATATAGCTTTAACATTATCTTTATTACAGCTTAAGATTTGGATTAAGTTTTCGGTTATCCTTAAGGTCCATTGGTAGTTGAATTACTTAATCTAAATTTTATTTTCATAGTTTCAATAATAATTATAGTTTCATATTAAATAAAGCTAAGAAAATACTATTTTCTATGTATTGTACAACATTCTTTCTAACACCATCAACATTTTTATGATTTAGTTTTTATATTAACACATAATCATTAGTTTTAATTTAACTAATATTTATATACAAATTATCCATAATTTTTATATGTTACGATTTAGGTTAATTTACGAGAAACTAACTTTTTCGAAGCAATAAATATGGCTGTACTTGTTCTGAGAAAAACCTTAGTTTTCATATAAGCATATTTTTTTAAATCACATACATTATTAATTTTTAACTTACATCTACCTAATAATGGTCCACTTGTTTTCTTTAACTTCTCATGTAGTTCTATAGGAATCGTAATTATACATCTAACTAAAAACAACATATTAATTTTAATTATTCTTTTCTGCTATTTTTAGAAAATACTTGTGATCTTACTAAAAATGCTATTTCCTCACATGCTCTCGGGGAAAAGCGTGTTCGCTTGCTTTTACAAGTAAATTTGAACTTGAACGTATTGCATCAATGCAAACTTCAACGATACGATACCCATGCTGCCATCTCTGATGGCACACATATGAACGCCTTATACTTGAGTAACTTACAATGACCTTGTTGAAAAGCTTGCTTCAAAAGGTTCAATTATACATGTCAAAAAATTGGACTATGCTTTGCTATTGGTCCATCGATATGGTTATGTAAATTTTTTAATTAAACTTTACATATTTCCTTCATATTAATTTTCACTCTAACAATTCCTCTTATTACTATCATTTACCATGTAGGTGGCAACTACTAGACTTTGAAATTTGTACTACATACGCACCTTTATTTGGTATTCCAAAAAATCTGAGTATCCCCATCACTTACGAAGAAGAAGATGCAGCAATCATCGAAACAACAACACGTCGAAAGGAAATTCACCGTTGGAACATTCCTACGCATCCATACACCGGTCCAAATTCCAATCAAAGCAATAAACCCTTACCATTCAACTCGTGCATAAAGGATATATTTAAAGAAAGACACCTCTTCGACAATTCCAAAATCAATATGGTCTGATGATGTTTGGCTTCGACCTCTGATGGAAAGGTAGAAATACACATTACATGTTTCAACAATGTTGTTGGATTCTTTCTTTGATAAGATCACAGAGTTGAAATATGTACATTGTCTCAAAAGGCAATGTGAAAATGGCTAATAAACAATACAACCACTTAAACAATGAGTGGAAATTTTGTTAAAATATACATCTACGATTGATCATGTTAAAGATGAAAGATCCAAGCCAATGGTGCATTTCAATATAAAATCAATCAATGATATCGGAACAACAAACGTCAACTCAATTGTTGATGTACTTGGTATTGTTACTAGCATTTCCAATCCATGCACCATACATAGAAAAAGCATTTCCGGAAGTTACGAAACAAACGGTAAATCTTGAAGACATATACTGGATATAACATGGATGCAATCTTTTGGGGATATAATTTTGATGGAGTATCAAAAATTCCAACTTGTATTATACGAGAAATAATCACATCATAGTAATCAAATCAACGTAAGTATTCTTTGAATTCAACGGCAAAAATTTAGGGTACTACAACGAATCAGTATTCTTGTAGATCACGACATCGAAGAGGCTAATATCCTAAAGTCATGGTTTTTAGAAAAGAGGTTCTAGTACAATTTCTACACCATGACAAAAAAATATTCATACTGTTTTGGCCATCAACCAAAAAATAATGATTGCGGATATTCACAATATCATCCTCGAATATACCTACATTCTACCGAGTCAAGGGGACAATAACAAAGAAGTATACATGGACAATTTGTACTACCTAACATACCCATCTGTTGTTGATAAGAAAAAAATGCTTGAAGAAACTTGTTCCGAAATGCAAAGACATGGTATTTCTAAATGCAAAGACGAAGTAAAACATTTGTGATTACGGATACTTACTAAAGATAGATGTCTGTGAGGTTACCTTTGATGGGTTGCTTTTGAAGAAAATGACGTCTACAATTCTTGGAGTTAATCAAGACTTCTTGTTGTACGAGAATCACAGTGTAATAAAGGAAATTGTCTCCAAAGCAATGTGAATAGACCACATCTTCACACGCTATGGTGAAGACGAAACATTTGGGAACATACCACGATTTAAATGTGTAATCATCGAAAGAAGAGAGCTTGCAATTGTTCAATGATACAGCAACATCATTCAAGCAATCAATAAAAAAATCTCAACTATCATAGATAAATATGATTACAACAATCTTTATTGCCTTATTTATAATTTGTATTATATTTTTCTAAAAATATACTTTTATAAAGAATATTCTTTCATACGCCTTTTCCAAACATATCTCTTACATTTATATATATCCTTCGAACCCAAAACATCTAATTGTATATCATTTCATTTAAGGTATTCACCATACTTTAACTTATTCTAATAACAAATCAACCAACTTTACATTAAATGTCCAATTACATTCATATGCATCTTTAAAATACTTAAATATAATCTGAAACATATTGTTATCAACTGCATTACACATCTTATTATATCCTCTCTAGGCTAGAAATTACTAAAACTTCATTTCAAACTTCAATTTCTTTTTTCCCCTTCCATAAAATATCATGGTTATTGTCTTGTAACTAACATAATCCTCCCATCTCTCTCTTTCCTCTAAAAACATTAATAACTTATAAGATATACTACTAATGATGAACGTGCATGAAGATACTATACGCTGGAAATAAAGAACAAATAAATGCACACCGTGTACGACTTACATCTTTAAAAGCCCTCAAAGATTAAAACAAACAAAGGCAAAGAAAAGTCAAATTTATCATCAACAACATCACAGTGGGAAATTCACAATTACCATCAGGCAAACCACTCTGAAAACCATTCTCTTTCCCCATTTTTACAAATCAACCATCTTCTCGGCAAACCACTCCACCAAATTCATCAAACCTCATTACTTTGACCTCCATTACACATGTGCTTTCGACGATGCTCATGATAATCATATTCGAACAAATTCATCCATACCTCATTCAACCCATCCATCCATTGCAAATGCTTTCAACAACATTCATAATATTGCTACACAACGTGAATTAGTGCAAGAATTGACAGTAGCCTTGCACAAAAAATCGGCATGCTCCATTTTCTTGGATACTGTCACCCGGAATCCATATCCATGTGTCAAACCAAATATATTGTTGTTATAGATGCATGGCTGAAAAAAAAAATTCACCCGTTTCTCATTAGCAAACAACATGGACCCTGGTCCTCGACCACTGTCCTAGGCTGTCTTTCACAATAGAAGAAATGTGCCACAAGGTTATTTTATCCTCCAAGTAACACATGCACGTGGTGGCCGGTGTAAATACATTGGCCACACAATTTTGCTTTCCACAAGACATTACAAAAATAGCATGCATGTTTATGTGGTATTTGAAGACTTGGATATTTTAATCGTTACTAGTCAAAGTAATGACCATCGAAAACCTTATTTGCATTGTAAGTGAACATCAGGTTCTGCTTCACATTACAATACAAATTGACAAATGATCCTTACTATAGGAATGCTTGCATTGATAACAATGCACTATCATCACTTACGGAACTCCCAATGATATCTCCTCCTCCCTTCACCATTCCAATACCACGGATCCAACTTCCAAACCATCCAATCGAAACACCAATTTCCCCTTCTTGAAGATTCCATAGAGCAATACCACCATACATCATCATTCATTCCAACTATACCTAATAGAAATACGGAAAATCCAAGAAATACGACATTGTTTACAATCATACAACCACAATTAACATGCAATCCAATGGCCACCAATAAGCCTCTCCTAATCAATGAATACAACACGAAGGTCCTATATGGCTTTCCAGCACTATTCCCCACGAGTTGCACTACCTAATCAACCAAGAATAAAGAACGGGTGCAATTACGCCAGATACGCACTTCATCTCTTTGCATTACCACGATAACGGATTCGCGAGCACCTGGCCGCTACTACATATACAATACATTGATGCGTCATCGCGGTTAAGCAACAACATCCTTCTTTGTAAAAAAAAAAATTCAGAATGGATTCCCAACATCAATCCAAAAATTGAACATCCGATTACAACAATTTCTAGACGACAATTGAGAACAAGTGATGTGCTTCGTGACTCTCCTAAATGCTTATGAAGATCTTTTAACAAAAACTAAAAATGAACTAACGGACATGATATCTCAACTCGGTTGCCCAACGTTATTCTTCACATTAAGTACGGTGATACAAAATAGCCAGATCTTCATGCAATCATGCTGAGATTCCACCTCCACAGTGTTTCGGTACAACACAAATGGAGAAATGATAACATTATCTCTAACTTCACTTAACACATACGTATATATGCACGGATTCACAATATTTCGTGAAGTTATATTGGAGAAACACTTGCAAACAGACTACGGTAAGGTATCACTTTGCCACACCAGCTTCCATAGTTCCCTATACATCAAAGCTCCTTCTATTTCAAAATTTTCTAAAAAAAAAAAACATCCTTCGCGGTGTAGATAGCAACATAGAGGATCGGGCGCACATCCATAGCTATACGGATACGAAATGCTGATATGGAGGGCCTAATAGTAGGATAACATAGAAGCGGTTGATTGTGCTAAACAATTCTTGACAAATACATATCGACTTGGAACCCTCGGCTTTCTGCAATTTCCATCCAATCATTTTCTCAAACAAATGTGAAGACCCTTGCCTGTCTACGTCGGATATTCTTAGAAACAATCCTTTCAATGATTATATCAACTTATCAATTGCATTGAAAGGCACACAAAATGTGCCGAAAACACATACTTCGAGGAAAAAAAGGCACTCTTCATTCGAATAACGATATAAAAATATTGAAATTACATGCACATTCCTCCTTGTTCATTAACGACTCAACCAACCAAAAAAACATACACTCCCGCTATGATGATAAACTAAATACCCATAACCCTACCATCCTATCTATGCGCGGGCGAACATTGATTCTTAACCCGGTACTCTCAATCCACGTTGTTCGAGAAATATATTGCGAAATATGTCAAAAGCAAGAAAAAAACATCCGAAGCATTCACGTATGCTACGTGGGGTGTACTACTTCACCCAATCTTGACCAATGAAAAATATACGCGATGAAAATTAACAAAACTCTTGTACGATCGTGACATAAGACACAAGCTTTGTCATATGATACATAAATTACCACTAACATTGTGCGGTCATATCATATTCACCCCAAGTAACAGTAACAAATCTATGTGCGCCTCCCGGAAGAATAACACCACCGGCTCCTCCATGCCACACTTCAGATACATACATCCATTGACCATCTCCTTTAGAATCCACATCACTTATAGAAACAACAATATCATGGTCATATGATCCCGTCGTAAGACAAACAAATGGAAACAAAGACCCCAGCAAGCAATTCTTCGTATCCTTACCGCTATTCCTTGATTCCATCAACGACCAACTCTTCTTATGCGCATGCCAGCAAGTTGAACTTATGCTTTTACAAACCATTTCGCCATGTCATGACCCCGTACCGAAGTCTGTGAAAGGGTTGTCGAAGTTGGGAAGCATTTCGTCCATTACCTGGCCGTGTCGACACCGGACACTGTACGATATCGAATCCTCCTACAAATGACAACACAACTACGAAAGAATTCCATCCTCCCGAACGATGGACCTAAACGAATGGGGTGCTCTCTCCGTTGTGCCCTACGGTTAAATACTCATAAATGACATTCGAATTCTTGGTCTTCCGTGTTTTGGATGATAACTATACGTGGAATGATACAACTATTCCATTGCATCTCCAAGAAATAAGCGCACAATTCATTGAGAATACTGTTGTGTCCATCGCATTGTTCGAAAAAATACGGATATATACGTCCTACGGCTCATTATCTTCAATGTAGCTGCGGATATTATTAGTGCTCACTCCATTAAGAAGGATATCTTATCTGCTGCGCAGATAAATAATACAAAACCTTGCTAGAGACTCGGAAATCCCTTCTTATAAATTGCATCGAATATCACCAGCACTTACGCTTAAGAACCACCACCAATCATGCTCCTAGCCCCTACGGTGCATTCAACATACAAGCATCGACAATCCATTCTGCTCTCCATCTTCCAATAAAATATCTTCACCATTACAAGGCGGTGCTCTGCAAAAATTTCGAAGAGCTTAAGCATATTAGGTACCGTATTAATCGATGAAATAAGGCTTCATCGGACTGAAAAGCTTCTTCCTGAGAGTTGATCAACGGCTTCGTAGGGCATTTCCATTACAAAAACTTACCATTCGGCGGTTGCTTTCGATTATAATGATTGGTGATCTCGGCAGTTGCCACCATCCAAGACATACCACTGCTGTCGAGGACAGAGTCATGGAACCGCATTGTGGAACATTCTGTAGGTCATTACATTGGAAAAAATATTTTTTCAACGAGGTTAAACGATTATAGGGTTCTTTTTAGAAAACGTCCTCCAAAACATTAAGTACCAAATCCAACAATTGAGACTACAACATCCTTGTAGCGTGTAAGGCAGAACTCTTTCTTGTCTGTGAGATGAAATACGGTCTTCCATGATTCTATACATCTATTTCCAACAAAACGCTCAAACATTGGACCACGAACGAAAATGATCAAATCTTTAAACACTCTAGTTGCCAAGATCAATCGCGAGAGGACGACAACACATACTCACATTCTCTTCGGAAGAAGAAGCAATTACAGCGAATTGTATACCTTTGCCAAGGACAAAAAGTAATGTTGACTTCCAACCTTTGGGTTTCGGCGGAGCTTTGACCAATGGTTCCTCGGGCAAATCATATCCATCTTCTGCAAAGAAGCAACTTCACCTCCACATCTTCTAACATTTTGTGGTAAATTGAATTTCCAAATACATCGGCCATGCTTGGGATAGAACAAACCCACTCACTTGTTGATTCCTCTGATAAAGAAATGGTCGCACACAAATTCACTCAAAATGGCTTGGGCTTTAACTATACATAAATCTCAAGGTATGACTGTACACAAGCAACGATAGACATTGGAAAAAATTTGAACGACAAGGCCTCACATTACGGCAATTTCAAGGTCACTTCACTACGGAATCTCCGAATTTTCACCACGTTCATTTTAGGTCGTTTCATGAAGGCGAACAACAAAAATATTGCTGCGAGAAAAACAAGCGAGGAAGAACGTCTCAATTCGATGTCTCCCTCTAGATGACCAACGCCATTCCATATGTTAACATCTCGAAAGATTTCCATATCATCGGCTCCATATTTCTTTCATGGCCATTATCATGCCTATTACCAAAACTTAATTAGGTCATTGTCAATACATATTTTACATTATTACATGTTTTATGTTCATAAATATTTGTTTAACATTTCTATCTTTTCACACGGAACATATCGACTCAATATCACGGCTACAAAACACTTGTACAATTTATGTAGCATCTCTAAAAAGGTTTTCAAATGTGCTCAACTCTGTAAATTTTTTAAAAACACAACATTTCTACCTACTAACATTAACCTATTTTACTAATTGTTAATAAATGATTTAAAATATACATTCTTGATATAATACTTACCTATTTGCATCTAACGGTTTTACTTTGTTTTGAAACGAACGAGATAGACTCCCTCATATCGCAATTAAATAACCATCAGAAATAGATGCAACAATTCATTCATTGTGGGAGATACATAAAAGATTCCTTCCGATCAAAAATCCAAATTTCCCACTATATAGACTCCGACCAATGATGGATTTATTAATTAAAATAAAATCAGGTATCAAACATATAATCCACATACACGAACGAGATAAATTGAAGCGAGAAACGGAGAATGGCAATCAAGAAATATGCATGCGCAATTAAGATAAATCTCAATGGTATTAGATGCAACAATAAATCGACACATCTCTTGTTGAACGTTTCCATTCATATATTACGAGTAACTTCAATTTTCAATGATTATAATTTCTCTACAATAGGGTCACACAAAAACCTCATTGAAGTCAACGAACAAGTTATTCTACATTCTAATATATATATATTCCTCCTAATTTCTCAAAAAAAAAAAAAAAACACACGAGGTTCTTTACTACATCGGCACAATATCTCCTGCCTCTTCACCAACAGCGTCAATCATCCTCTTTATGATATACTTGTAGTCTTTTACAAAAAATACCAATTTCATTGCAAAATGCAAACATACGATGTACATTTCTACAATTGCAAACTCTTCAAAATTACATTTTCAAACATTGTACATTCTCTAATTTCACGTAATAAAATAAGTACATATTTCTTTTCCAACCATTAAAAGCAATCTCCATTTCAAACATTATACATTCTACATACGGATCTCTCCAATGACATTATAATATAACTTTCTTTCAACAGTGAAAATGCAATGTCTATTTCAAATATCATATATTACGTATGTACATATATCCGATAAATATATATATCAAAATAATCGACTAATCTCATTCTACCATGTTCATCGTGTTCCTTTTATTAAATTAATTGCTAGTTATATATATATATATATATATATATATATATATATATATTATATATATAATTTCAACAATGATATAACTATGGATTATTATCATGTTTTATTATAAAAAATATAAATATAAATAATATGTTATTATATTTATCATTCATAAAAATATTATGATGTTGATAATTATATTTATTTTATTTACTAGTTTTAAAACAATGTTTGTGAATAGAAAAATTTAGAATTTTGTTTTTTTTTTTTGTGTATATATTATTAAATATAATAGCATGTTTTTATTATTATTATATATTATTAAATTATTTTATATTTAGTTTAATTTATAATTTTATTATTATCATTTATAAGATATTATATTACGTTACAATATTTTTATCATATTAAGCTATATAATGTCACTTTAAATATACATCTACTTTAATTTTCATATTTGCAATTATATTTTATATATTTTAAATTTTGATTAAAACACATAATAATAAGTATTTAAATTTATTTTATAATAAATCATCATAATAATCCTTAGTTGTACCATTGTTAAATTATGTTAGTTTATTATTCTAATTATTATAATTGTTAATTAATATAGATATATACCTAATTTATTATATATATATATATATATATATATATATATATATATATAATTTTTATTAATATTTAAATTTATTTTATTATCTTTCATTTTTTTAATGTTATTTTATATGTTTTTATGATAATAAAAGTATTATTTAAATACGATTAAAAAAATTATTTTAATATTTTGAATTAAATGTTATGTTTTAAATCAATTAAAAATTACTCTATATAAGGCTCTTTTTTATTTGGAGATGTAAAATATCTACTAATAAGGTCAATCACCTGAAAGTGAGAGCTTATATGACCCATAAAACTGTATATCATTGAAATGAGATTAACCACACACATGCAACTCACAATCCATTGCCAATGAGTTACAATCACTCACATGCATACAAGGACACAACAAACAAAGGGTGCACACAAGCCTACATGCATACAAGCACACAACAAAAAAATGGTGCACACAATCCTACACATACATACAAACATTATACACCTTAATTAACAAGGTGACATGTCGACACACATAACATTTATTATGAATCTTAGAATTAACATTATTTTATGCATTTGATTAAGATTGAGTAAAAATATTATTATGTTGACAATTTCATTTATTTTGTAATTTAATTTTATGTTACTAAAACTAATAAATATTTATTTTATTTGTTATTTTAAAACATTATCATTACAAAATTTTTAAAATTAATATTTTTCGTTATATTATTTATTTTTTTAATTTTAGTAGGACCTTTCATTCATTCAAATTTAAAGGACCTTTCACCCATTCAAATTTAAAGAATCTTACGCCATAATAGACGTTTCATTCATTCAAATTTAAAGCATGTTACACCATAATAGACATTACGTGGCCTCAACGTGCCTAGTGAGAATCAAGGTTTGTTGGCCATCGAAAGGCATTATAAGCTATCCAAAATCTGAAGTTTTTGAGTCTATCAAATTCGGCCTTGTAAGCCTTAATGTCTAAAATCGAGTTCCCACTTACTAAAATACCTATAATAAGGCTAACTGACAAAGAAACATCAAAATTTAACCATACTTAAAGAAAATTAAATTTACTATATAGTCCTCATAGAACTCAACCAATGCAAGATCCTTTGCACTGGAACCTAGAATCTCAGAGTAGCGAGGAAACTACAGGTTCCTCTCAATTCGTCCCAAACGAACATTTTTTTTGTCGAATCTCAAAATTGGACAAGGTCGATGTCCTTCTGGATCTCCTAGAGTCCAATCAATTTTGAAATATTAATTTGAATACATGATATCTACTACCATGATATTCTTCATCAAAAAATAAAAATTAATGGTATGTTTATCGAGAAACTATGCCATGAGAGAGTGGTCTCGGTTGAGGACCAAAATTTCTTAATCCTCCTCTTCAGTCTCCTGCTTTGCTTGGTGGTTGAGGTCATCCTCCTCTTCTACTGTTATTTTTCTCGCTTGTTTAGGAGGACTTGTGATATAGGCTTTTATTGCATCACTCATGCTTTGGGCATGTGATTCCTCGACCATATATAACAGTGTCAAATGAGCCACAAAATATGTAATAAGATAGAAACACGGGAAAGCAACCACCCACAACACTGCCAATGGGCCACCTCTCGCTATAATGGCACAGAAATTTTTTAGTGACAAACAAAGTACATATAATGTTAGCACCATGGGTTTTATAATTGCATCTAAGTTGAACATCCAACCTCCTTTGGCGCTTTTCTTCCTTTACCAACACTATATGCTCAAACATTTCCCTGGGTGAGTATACACTAAAGTGGTTTGGGGTTCTTCAGAAAAACATACTAATTAATTATCGACATCATAATATTTTTACTTATATAATTATCAATGATAAACATAATAACATATTATTGATATTTATAATTTTTATAATAAAACATGATAATAATCCATACTGATACAATTGCTGAAATTATGCTAGATTATTTTTATAATATATATATATATATATATATATATATATATAATTTTTTAAATTCTAAATAATATTTAATAATTAAATTTAAATATTTTTATATTTATGTTAGTTTATTTTTATCATTAATTTAATTTTCAATTTATTTAATTATTATATTTCAATTTTCAAATAATGATAAATACTGTTTTATAAAATTTATATCTTTTTAATATAAAAAAAATATTATTAAAAAAAATATTTTAATATTTCCAAATTAATGTTATGTTTTAAATAAACCAAAAATCTATATATAGAAAGCTCATCTTAGTTTTTATATGTAAAATCTCTATTAATAGGGTTAACTAAATGAAGGTGAGAGCTTATATGACCCCAAAAACCGTTCATCATTGGCATGGGACTAACCACATATGCACACCCACACAATCCTGGCATTCAGGCATAATCACTCACATGCATACATGCACACAACAAACATACACATAGCCACAAACATTACACATAATGACTCACAAGGTGACATGTTCACACATATCACACTTATAATTAATTTTAGAATTAATACTATTTTATGCATGTGTTTAATATTGAGTATAAATATTATGATGTTGATAATTAAAATTATTTTATATGTTAATTAGTATAAAATTAGTAAGTATTTATATTTTTTATTATATTTAAAACCATTCATATTCTAAAAAAAAATTTAGAATTAATATTTTTTCCCTATATTATTAAATTATAGTATTATGAAAAATAAAATTATAAATAAGTCAAATTAATGAAAATTTTTAATTAAAATTAATTGAGTTTATTTATTGTATTGATTTTAGTATTAAATAGTTAATTGATATGTGTTATTATAAATTGATGTTGTTATAAATATTTTTTTTATAAGTAAGTTTAATCTATTATAATGGCACATAATGTACATAGCTGTCTTCTCCTCCAGATTGCAAAACTAGCAAATGCTGGAGGGAAGCAAGTTCAGAAAATCCAAAATATAAGTCGCCCGTGACCGGGGAACCGACTCAAAATTGCTGCCCATAAGCAAGAAACTAGCATACATTGTTCTAAACAAGAAACTGAAAATACAGAAAGAGCTAGCATGACTGAAACAGACAGCTTTTCCATAGCTACTTTGATGGTGAAGCCAAAAAACCAAAAAGAGTTAAGGAGGCCCATGAACCTACTAGTTGTCAAGTTGTTTGCCATCAGGTGGTGGAATTTATTCCACGATAGGGCAGCTGTAGTCTTCATCCAGGGCATCCGCAACCTTGTTTTCATGATCTGGGGCTAAGTTTTCTGAAGAGGAGGGAGAACTGGAATGTTTCCATTCCGAGTCCTCACTTGCAGAGCTGTTGCTGCTCGTCCCTGCACTACTAGACATTCTGAGGCCTGGCTTCACCAGAAGGGCGGTGGACTTTCTGGTAGCAGGGGGAGGCTGTACCGAGATAGTTGATTTCCACCTACGCTTTCGGGAGCCAGAGCTAGCAGCATCGGAGGGCTCTTCCTAAAATACCACTATAATCGTTTTTGTGATGTGCGGCTTGTCCAAGGTGCTACTGAACTAAAAACTGGCCTTATTTCTTATTGATGGCGAATAAGCCCAATCGACTCTGCTACTGCTACTGCCCCTTCCTACACCACCTCTACCACTGTGAGAACCACTACTGCTCCTTCCTTCACCGCCTCTACCACCGCCCCCACATCTGCAGCACATTCGTTACGTAAGGATCATGGTCTGCCTGTGGAATCCTGAGTGATAACCTGAATTGTCGGAGGACTGAGATGGCCAAGAGGAGAAGGTTGGGCGGGTAGGCAACAAGGTCTGGGCACAAAGTGGAGAGGGCTGAAAATGGTCATGTGGAGCGGTGATCTCTGCGTCACTGTAGGGTGAGGAATGGCCAGCGCGAATGTCGGTCTGGAGAACAATGTGGGAGTGAAGATGAAGCTGAGGAGCAGAGTGGGGGTGCCGAGGAGAATTAAAGGCAGTTGCAGCATAATAGAAGCTAGCAAGCATGAAAGCCATGGAAGCTGGCAATCACGCAGAGTAAATGCAGCTCGAGGGAGGAGAAGACATCATATCATCGCCTGCTATCGAATTTATGGGAGGATTACAATGATCAGGTGCTTGTAAGTGGCAATACCACATGTTGCTCTCCAACACCTCCACCGATGACCCGCTATTCAACACCCACATCGGGGAAATGTTGTTATAAATGTTATGTTATTTTTCTTTTTCTTATTAGCTTCATGATTTGCATGATACTTTATAACATGATAATGGTTGATTGAGTTGTAACTTGTGGGATAATATTATTTCTTTTTTACTGTTATTGTAGTAAGTATATTATTTTCCAATTTAAAATTATCAAAGTTTAGATAGAAAAAAGATAAATAATAACAATAACAATAATAATAAATTAATTAAAAAATCAATAAAAGAAAAAAAAAACAATAAAAAAAACAACAACAACAACAACAATAATAATAATAACAATTCAAAAAATATTTAAACTAATATATTTATAAATTATTATTTAAACTAATATATCTATAAATCAATATTCAAAATAATATATTAATACATAGAAATAATGAGAGTATATTTATAATCATATAAATAAAAATTAAAAAAATATATTCTCACATATCACACTAATATATTTACATGAAGATAATATATATAGAATAGTAATAAAGAAAGACTCCTACAAATACACATACAAAGAAGACATACAAATGTAGAAAAGAATAGATTCATACACACATGAAGAATACATTTTTACACATACAAAAAATACAAGTTAACAAGACACAGGTGGGAATGTAGCCAAGAATAGATTCATACACATGAAGAATATATTCATACACATACAAAGAGTAAAAATAAAGAAGACACATTGGAATGTAGATTCATACACACATGAAGAAGACATTCATACACATACATAGAATACAAGGAAATAAGACACATTACCAAAGAATATATTCATATACACAAAAAGAAGGTATTCATACACATACATAAAATACAAGTAAATAAGTCACTTACAAAGGTAGGAAAGAATAGATTCATACACACACAATGAATACATGTATTCATACACATGAAGAATATATTCATAAACATACAAAGAATACAAATAAAAAAGACATGTTGAAATGTAGATTCATACACACATGAAGAAGACATTCATACACATACATAGAATACAAGGAAATAATACACATTACCAAAGAATATATTCATATACACATGAAGAAGGCATTCATACACATACAAAAAATACAAGTAAATAAGTCACATACAAAGGTAGCAAAGAGTAGATTCATACTCACACAATGAATACATGTAAACAAGACACATCAAATGCAACAAATAATTTATTCATATACATATAAAGCTCATATAAGTAAATAATTTTCATACAAATACGAAAACTAATACATTCATACACATACAAGTAAAGAATATCCATACAAAATAATACTAAAAAGATACACACACAAAGAAAATAAGGAAGGAATACTGAAAAAAATTCAAGATAATACAACCAACATTTAAAAATAATTAAATGTATATACATAGAAACACTAAAACCACTACTCAAGGCATACCCAAGAAATACACACATATATATACAAATATTGAATGAAAGAATATTCAAAATCAAATAGTCAAAATCATGCAAAGTTAGACATTCATCAACATAGAAGGGTAAACAATTCAAACAAGTACATACAAAGTAAAATAATTCTCATAAAAATACAACAAATAATAGATTCATACACATACAAGTAAATAATATCCATATGAAAGAAGATACACACACAAAGCAAATAAACAAGGAATACTGAAAAACATCCAAGATAATACAACCAACTCTTAAAAATAATTAAATGTATATACATAGAAACACTAAAACCGCTACTCTAACATTCAAGGCATACTCAAGAAATACACACATATACATACAAATAAACAATGAAATAATAGTCAAAAGCATGCAAAATGAGACATTCATCAACATAGAAGAGTAAACAATTCAAACAAGTACATACAAATAATGAAAAAAATCTCAATAATACATTCACACACAACATATAGAAGTATACATCTCGTTCATTGATAAATTCAAAAATAAAAAACACAACAAATATATTCTAACTATGACAATGCAACTAATAAAGACACTATTTCAATTCTCAAAACATTGCATTCATATACATACAAAATAAAAAATCCAAAACATACATTATAACCAAAATACTTTCATAAATTTATATATGTAAGCAAGCACTCAAGAATATATATATTTATTGTATATAAATAATAAAACCAATACATAAAAATCTAGATATAATAAAGTCATACAAATAAATAATAAAAATATTTAAATATTTGCAAACACTCTAAAAATATATATTAGTATTTTATTTAAATTTATAAAAATATCAATAAAAATATTGAAATATACTTATTTATTTATATATATATATGAAAAGAAGGAAAAATATAGTATACTTCAAATATCATAATAACATAGTTATAATAAAAATATATAAATATATAAATAAATAAAATCAAAACCAAATCAAAATCTTATTTAAAAAAAAAAATTAAAATATAAATAAATTTAGGTTATAATTGTTATATAATTTATGTAAATAAGATTCATTTTGTCATTTTTGTGCAATGTATCGGGAAGATGTTTAAAACATTGTAAAATTTTTAAATGATTTAAGTGAATAAGAGAGACTTTTCCATTTATGTGTATATGGGGAAGATGTTTAAAACATTGTAAAAATTTTAAATGATTTAAGTGAATAAGAGTGACTTTTCCATTTGTGTGTATATGGGGAAGATGTTTAAAACATTGAAAAATGTTAAATGATTTATGTGAATAAAATTAATTTTGTGATTTGTGTGTATATTGGGAAGATGTTTAAAACATGTTTATAAATTATTATTATAATAACATGGTATATTTATGTTTTTGCATATTGGAGTTACTATAAAAACTAAAGGTCATGAAAACTATGAACAGAAGGAACACAACTCAGACTCACTCAAGAACAACTTCGGCATTGATAAAATTTCTGCAACATAAAACAATGAAATGATATTGTTAGAATAAAAATCCTTCCTAATAACTTGTAACATAATTAAATTTATTATTAAAAAAAAAAATCTATTTTGTATATTATATATAAAGATCAAGAAAAAAACATTAATACAATATTATTAAATAAAGCTATCAAAATATAATATAATTAACAAATTTAATATAATAACAATAAAATTTAACATATTGAAAATAAATAATTAAAAAAAACACATTTGGTAACTTTTAACTTCTATAACAATAGCATGCTTTTATTAATAAAATTGAATAAATAAAATTCCAAATCTACCGGGTTCTAACTCTAGGGTGGGGTAAGGTATGGATATTCACTACCTAATACAAATATTATGTCTTCTTGGTCAGAAAATGGCACAACAAGCATAAGGAATGAAAAAATTTATCCTTATTTTTCAAATTAAAATATAAAATAAAATAATGAATAACCATTAACACATATTTTCATAAATATAAATATATTTTTTTTAGTAAAAATAAATGTTACAGTGTAAATTTAATAGAAAAAATAAAGGTTGATATATAATTAATAAAACTTCTTAATGTAATTAATAAACAAGAGAGAGGAAAAAAAAATCTTTTGATTACCTGAAACTTGTTTTAGGAGATCGTTGTCAAAGTTGTATCATTGTTTGATCTCATAATCATGACATTCCAATTGTCCACTATTGCATATGTTTTGGGTTCATCTCATAACTACTTATGACCTTCTCTTCACTACTAACCACGCCTTTCAACATTTATCCTATACAATTTCCAATAAACTCACATTCAAAACTACTAATTGGCATAGCTCATAGATTGAACTTATCAAAACCGAATTAGTATTTCCTTCTACTAAACATCACACTACATGTACTTGTCCCATGTTATGCATGTAAATGGAAAGACTCTGCATAAACTGACTAATTGTTGGCAATTGCACATTGTCGTCCACTAAAACTTTAGAAATTTACTATCTACAATTACAACCGAATGAAACGCACTAATATAGTTCAAATTTAATATGAACCACTGGAATCAATTCACAAGGCAACAAAAATTGAGCTCCTATGTTCAATTTCCTTCCACTAAGCATCACAGTGGGAATCCGTTATAACCCATAGCAAAATTAAGGTCAAGCTAGGTGTAAAATTGAATTTATTACATAATACAAATAAAACAATCTGGTGAATGCTAATGGAATTGTGTACATGATATAAATAAATCAATCCCGTGAATGTAGCTATGTAGATATGCATGCTATGTAGCAAACATTTATTTCCATATAAGCCCTACGCGGGAATTTCTGGGGTTTCTTCTTGCTGTCACTTCTAAATTGCACAATTATCAACAGAGAGGGCTCAGTCTGTCACAAATCTGTATATCCCACTCTGTAGGGTTTTGCAGTGTAAGGCTTTGAGCGGTGCCTCCCAACTCAATGAACCACCTTCTCAATCTCCTACTAAATATACTCACCCATAATATGCTACTCAAGGAGAAGCTAATGGTAGTTTTACGTAAATGAGTGGTTCCATGACTGGTGCTAGTACTATTTAAGCAACTCCAGATTCATCTGGTTATGGAACTATTATGGATATAGGACAATTGGAGGCATGAAATGACAAAAGGAAGAGCTGAATTGGGGTTTGGAGAGACAACTGGGTCAATATCCAAAAATATTTATGGCTACATGACTTGTTACATGGAAAACCACCCAACACCTCACATGTCAACATCCTCAACGCAGATGTGAACACAGACCGAGATAGATGACTAAACCTGTTTCAATTTGCGTAATTATTGTACAATGGACATGTTCTGTAAATATATCATAGAGATATTCGTAAAGTGCAACAAGAAACAAGAAACAGGGGAGAACAAGGACATTCAGAAAGAATACTAACCTAATCTTTCTGTTGCTATTGAAACTGTGGAAACTGGTGGTTGAAAAGCCCTCGAAACTTCTCATTCTCTTCTGCAAAAGCATTGGAAACGATGCTCAAGCTACTCTGCTCCAAAAGCATTGGAAACCTTGCCCTAGCTCTTCTGCTCCACAAGCATTGGACACTCTGCTCCAGCTCGTGTATAGAAAATCCCAACCCATCAGAAAAGGAAACATAAAAGAGGTTGAGGAATGAATTTAAAAAATAATTCAAGAAAATACTGCCATGAGTACAAAGTCACACCAACTCACTCTGAAAGCATAATTTTTTCATTAGTTGGCCCTTCAACCACCAGTGCATATTGAATCTCCTGAGCCTGGGCTTTCTCTCTCAATTACCAAAAATGCACAGACACACAAACCAAACATTTGCACACGACACATTGCACATTACATTTATACCACAACACTACACATGACATTCATGCGTACAACACTATACAGAAGATTTATGGAGCGCTAAATAAGATAGACAACTTTAACTTAACATAACAGTGCTTGAGAGAGAAAGAACACCCATGCTTAGCATGTAGATTGAAGAGAGAAAAAAATTTGTCAAGTTACACAAATGTCTCTCTAAAATGAATTAAACACACATATTGAAGGAACAGAAAATTACTCAATCACCTACAGCCTTTCGCTGCATAACCATTTTTTCTGTGGAATTAATTATAAACAAATAGACAAACAATTTAAAGGAAACGGAAAATTACCATCTTTATAAATAATCCAGTCCATCCCCCTACTGTTTTTTTTGGGACTGCAAAAATTTCGATCACCTCATCTTCGTTCTTGAATTTCCTCCAGCGCTCATTCTTCATTCATCACAATCATTGATCCTTCCAATTCATGAGGCATCTCCTCTTCTTTCGTGAATATCTTCTTCTAATTCTTCATTCATCACAATCACCGATTCCTCGCCTTCCTAATTCATCACGCACCTCCTCTTCGTTCGTGAATTTCCTCCTCTCATTCTTCATTCATTACAATTAGTTATCCCTCTCATTCTTCATTCATCAGGCGTTCGAGTATATAATGACCACGACATTAGTGAGATTTATGCTTGTTTTTTTGACCGTTGGGTTCAAATTTAGGTTTTACGAATCTTGTAATCACTATCCATTAAACCAATCTTTTAATTGCCATCCATTAAACCATGCTCGTCAGGCTTGTTTTTTTATCTTTTAATTGCCATCCATTAAACCATGCTCGCCATGCTTGTTTTTTCGGTCCGTTGTTTTCAAATTCAGGTCTAACCAATCTTTTAATCACTATCCATTAAACTAATTTCTTAATTACCCCATCTTTTAACTCAGTATTACTATTTTATAATTTCTGATATTTTTTAAAACTGAGCTTTTTAAAATTTGTCAATATACAGTTCAATCCTAGTTCATAACTTTCTATTTTTATATTTTCAGTACAACTGATTTTTTTTATTTGCGTTTTTCCTCTGGGTGTGGATGTCCATAACACTGATTGGGTGACACTTGTTGATTGGAATATATTTAATATTTAATATGCGTGGTGGAAAGGTTGGCACTATCATTGAGTGGAAGATATATATCTAAAATATAATAATAAATTAATAAACCATAAACGAATGATAATAATAGTAAAAATTTAAATTTATTTAAAATTTATGTGATATTTTTAAATCAAATTTTCTATATATAAAACTAATTTTAAAAATACTTAGTATTATATATATATATGAAATAATGAGAACTAAATATTATTATTGGTAGTAAAAAGATTTAGTAAATATTATTTTTATTAGAGATGTCACGTTTAGTAGAGGAGAAAGACTTTCTCTTTGACTTGTTCTTCCTTCCTATGTATTTTTAAATGGACAACAATTGTTTATACATATCATTAACAGTTAATATCAAGCTAAAAAATATTTGCATTGATATATTTTTAGATCATTTTCTTTGTAATCTATTATTCATGTAATTTTTATATTAAAAGTTTTGTTTGGAATTAATTTGTGGATAATATTACTGTGATGGTAAAGATTGACTTTTTAGTCTTCTTTTTTTTCCCTCCAAGCTTACATTGAGTAAGGGTTGGATATGTGTCGAAGAAAAAGTATAGAATGTCTTGAAGGAAGATATTTTTGGAAGAGTACATTGAGAACGTTATGAATACATTCCTAAAAGTGACAGTCTAAGGTGGCTCTATTTGAGACAATGTAAGCTTCCAAAGAATGTCTTGCACTAATAACATGAGCATGAATACATTCCTAAAAGTGAGAGTCTAAAATGACTATTTGAAACTGTGTAAGCTTCCAAAGAATGTTTTGCACTAATAACATGATCATGGAAATCTAACTTACAATCATTGGAGGATGAGTATCTTGACTCATAGACATCAAATATTTCTCTTAATTAATTTAACAAACTATGTTTTTTTAATTAGTTTATTCATTTCAACATACATATTTCTAAAACTATAATAATAAAATAAGAACTTCCACATAACTATAATATTTCCAAAGGATTTAGAAGTGCGTATGCTTATGATGTTGAGTGCCTTATAGGACAATAATATCAATCTTGCTCTTTATGTAGTTCTCCTTCACCTTACAATTGTACATGTATTAGGAAAACACTCACACCATAATCGAACAGAGATCTTCTTCGAACCATTCTTGCCTATAGGTAAGGTTAAAATAATATTCAATTCATCAAGTAATTACAACCCATCCTTCGATGTGTATCTTGCTAGCTTTCTTGATTGCATTGTAAACCATTCCCCCCTATCAAAGTATACCTCTTGATGTGAATTGTCACAAGCAAGATAGTTAATTTGCAAGATAGTTAGGAGAGGAAGTTTTCGGGGCAGTGGCAGGCATCAAGTTTGCTCATCTCCATCCAACTCCTCCTCTCCATCATCTGAATACTTCATTGGGAATTATCCTACAGCCCGAAGTTTTCATGGCCGTGGGCATCATGGCTCTCCTTTTTCTGACAGGGGCTTTGCTTTCTCCCCCGATACCTGTGCGACCTCTACTAATCCCCTGACTCCGGTGCAAACTGCCCATTTCTACTTTCAAAGCTCCTTGAACTACCCCTGTGTCACAACCATTATCACTGTGGAATTCAAAGAAGAGCCCTCTAGCTCTGCTGTTCTTCCCCTCTTTAATCAGATGAACCAGGGAAACTATCTGCGTGCCAGCATGAAGCGGATGGCTCCTTGCAGCGAAGGCAAGGATGTTGCGGTTGACAAACATGGAAGCTTCGAGACCAACGATGATCATCAGACGGTGGAGGAAGATATGGAAGCCTACAGGTGCCCAGTTGTTGAAGAATCTCCTCCCTCTCCTCATGTTTCTTAACATGCTCAGGATTTGCAGTTTTTTAAGTTTTTGTTTTCCCAATGTTTGGATTACCCCTGAGTATAATGAATTGTTGATAATTTTGTTAATTTTTTTATATGAAACTGCTGAAGAGCCGGTTTCCCCTACGTGGGTGGCTAATTTTCTATATGTTTGGAAAACAGGTAGTGTTCAGGCTCTTAGACTGAGAATGCCCCATAGTTGGGCCAGTACCATAGAGGCCAGTGCCTCCATGTAATTTTTTGTGTCATTAATAGAATTAGTCTAAATTTAGAAAAAAAAAATATTCAAGAAATAAGCCCAAGTTTTTCTTCTGTAATCATCAATGAAAGTCAGCATATAGTGGCTGCTTGCTATTGATGGTGTTTGCATTGGTCCACACAAATATAAATGGAAAATTTCTAAGGGTGCCTTTGCCCTTAGGCTCTTTCTTGATCGAAAGATTTCTCTGTGTTGTTTTCCCAAGATGCAGCCTTCACATAGGCTGCCCAGTTTCTCAATCAATAGTAAGCCCTTTACCATTCCTTTCCTATGCAACAAAATTTGACCTCCAAATCTCCAAATCTCAAATGCCATAACCAATTTTTATCTTTTTCTTTTCTTTGGAATGTATCTTGTGTCTCTGTTGCCATTTCATCTCCTTTCTTCAAATTTTTTCTCATCTTGAGAGGGAAAATTTTGTTCCTTGTCATTTTCACTTGTGCAATGCATTGCTTTCTTGGTGGTTTATCCATGATGGTGCATACATCATCTTCAAAGAAAAAATTGTACCCCTTTTGAATGAGCTGTCCAATGTCCAAGAGGTTAACTTCATACCAGGCACACAGTATACATCTGATATGGATCTTCCTTCTCCTTTCTTTGTGAAAACACTTACTCTGCCTTTTCCCATGGCAGAGACCTTACTTTCTATCCCCAATGTTACTTGAGACTTTACATTTTCATCTAACAGGGAAAACATGGAAATGTTTCCATTCATATGGTTGCTACATCCTAAATCTAGAAACCATATATCTTTATTCATTTCTTCAGCCATATTACATGCTAAAAACAACTTCTCTTGATTGATATTTTCTTTAGTAAAATGAGCACTGGGTCTATTACCCATGTCACTTTGTTTCTTCCTATATTCATTGGCATAATGACCATACTTATTACAATAATGACATTGGACTTGGAATTTATCATACCTTTGTCCATGTGCTTGATGTTGTCCTTCTTGTTGGCTACTACCTTGGCCTTGGTTCTAATTTTGGTTGTTGCCCCTTCCATGAGTATTTGTAGGGTTGTTTCTTTCTCCTCTATTTTGGCTTCTGCCTCTTCCTTTTCCTCTGTAGTTTCCTCTATCTTGACCTCTTCCTCTTCTAAAGGACATTTCGGTCTTCAAGGAATGCTCCAAATATGAGTTTGTTGTTCTACCCAATCTTTGTTCATGTGTCATTAGTGATGCATGAAGCTCATCAACTGTAAATTTTGAGAGATCCTTTGTATCTTCAACGGTTGTTACTATCACATCAAACCTTGAGGGTAAGCTCCTCAATAATTTCTCCACTATTCTTCTTTCTTATACTATCTCTCCATCATATCTTATTTGGATGACCAACCCAATCAGTAGAGTAAAGAATGATTCTATTGTGTCAGTATCTTTCATGAAAATGACTTCAAAATCCCTTCTCATTAATTGAAGCTTTTTTGTCTCTACCTACTCCATACCTTGGTAGGTTGTCTGGAGGGTATCCCACGCATCCTTAGACTTCTTGGCTACTAAAATCCTTAGAAACACACTTTCATACAATGATTGATAGAGATAGAAGAGGGATTTTGAGTCCTTCTCCCTATTGCTCTTTAGAAAATCCTTCTCTGCCTGTGTGAAGGCATTAAATGCATTTTTATCTACTGGTTCTTCTAGACCATCCTCAACTAGCTCCCATAAATCTTGAGAGGAAAATAGAGCTCTCATTGTGATTTCCAAATAGTCATAGTTCTTCCCATTAATTGTGTGAGTTGATTATTTCCTATACTCGTGCTTGTGTTGGCTCCTGCCATGGCTAGCTTACTAAACTATGCTCTAAACTTGACTGTGTTTTTAAATAAAACTTCTCTCTTCTTGAGAGATAAACTCTGTATTCAAAAAGACTTCTCTAGACTACACTTTTTAAACATTAAAAAAAAAATATCTGTTTTTTAAACACCTGGTCTTTGCTGAGCCTTCACATTGCTGGTCAAAAGCTGCAACAACACCTTCTTCCTTCAACTTATTTGACAACTTCAAAGAGCCTGGACTAGCTCTAATACCATGTTGGGATTTCTGAAGTATTCCAAACAACAAAGGAATAAAAATTCCCCAACTTCAACACAAAGATTCAATTAAAACTTTGCTAGACATAGGTGCATATAAAAACCTCTTTCATTAAACTTAAAAGGCTATTACAGAGATTCCAAAGAACGTTTGTTCTAGCATTTACAAAAAAAATTACAACTGCTTCAAACTGCTGCACATGTTGTGTTCTTCAAAACTTTGTTTTACAGTTTTTCTCACTATATTCAAAATGCACACACACAGTCTTTTTTATGTTTCACTTCCTTCGAGCATATACAACAACACAAATCTCTCACACTCTCTATTTTTTTTTTATACACAATCCAACATTCTTTTCTTTTTTCCTTCGGGCATATATATCGCATTTCTTGCTATTGCAAAACACACTAACTTTATATATATTATAAACATTGAGAATGTTTATAATATATATATTAAAACATATATATTAATCCTAAATCAAAATACTTAACAAAACATGCGTCGCGGAATTTTAAAATAAAAACATTAAACATAAAACAAAAAAAAAAATTTAATGTCTCAAAACTCATATGAAAGCCTTTTCATGGATTTGAGGATTCTTTATGCAAACTGGTTTTAGAATTTATCATATCCATTTCTGATGTGGGTGACTGGACATGCAAACCATGTGAAATGAATCTCTATTGACTGGTGGTGGAGCCCGCGGCGGATTTAAAAAAAAATCAATTGTATTTGACAAAGCATTATCGCATCGCAATCTATATGGTTTGGTCTTTGGGCAGTTCGGGTAATAAACTTAATATATTATGCATGCGATATGAGATATGTGTTATCGACAATATCACATCTCAAATGAAACAACGAAACTTGTGATGGTGCAGAAAGGATATGCGAAGTTGCGAAGTTGCGATGTTGCGAAGTGAATTCTCCCTTCTGTGGTTGGTGGTGTTTAATGGTGGTAGGTGATGCGGTTTAAATGGAGCGACGATGGCTCGGTTCTAACTGTAGAAATTCATGGCTACGGTCTTCAAAAAAATGATTTTGTAGGCTCATTTAACTCAGGAATTTATTGCGAGATGGAGTGTAAAGATAGCTCAAATATTTTCCTGTTGTTTGTTGTCCTCTAGTATTCCATCTGTGCTATTGCACGTGAATTTAATATTTCAACATTTTTTTCATTTAATAGCGTCAAACAAAATGCAAACTTCTAATAATATAACATATCAATATTACATACGTGATAGTGTTACACCTTTTGTGAAACTACCAGATAAAACCATACAACTTTTATTGATTGGATTTTATAGTTTTTTGAATGAATTTTAGCATTAAATATATGTGTTTTAGTGGGGTTACTTAACTATTGTAACACCCCCAATTTGTGTGTTGAATTTTTAAAGTTAGACATTGAACTTTAATCCTAAAGGGGGTGGACCCCAAGGGATAAGTATGGTGTGAATGCATTTGCATATTTTATTTGGGGAAATAAATAAAATGATTGTGCATTTTGACCAAGATGAGAATTAGAGATCACTTGCCAAATCCATGAGGATGGATAAGGCAACAAATCCCCAAAATCTTTCAAAAATCCTTGAAAGAAATTAATTTAGATTTGAGGAGGAATCTAAATTTCCCCAATGAAGAGGAGTAGTTGGGAAGAGATAAAGAAAAGCTGGAAAAGCTGAGGAAAAACATAAAACAACTTTAAATAATCCCAAAATGGGAAGCCTAGGCTAAACAGGAAAGAAAGCATCCTGCTATTCTGGACGCAGAATTAGAAACATGCTTTGGGGAAATATGAGCTTAAATAAGTTGCTCCTAGGCAGATCAGAGGTTGATCTGTTCTAGGAGGTGATCTCTGCTCGGGGGTGAGTCCTGGGAGACAAAGAGGACTCTAAGGTTGGGAGGTTGGTCATTTGCAGATTGTGGTATGTTATGAAATTTTTGTTATTCTATTTTCTGATGGTATGAATTGGCTACATATAGAAAAATTAATTAAATGGTGTGATTGATGTTAGTACTACATTTAACAGAATCCATCCTAAGGCATTCACCTTCCAGATTCTGTTTAGTTGTAGACCAGAAATCCATAGAGTAGAAACTCCAGAAGCTCTAAACCAAGGTCGGTTTAAATCTGAAGTTACTTAGCCTCTATAGATGATTAATTATTGTTTTTTTCCCTGTAGACACAAAAGTGATATTATTTGCTCATGTGTATACTAGAGAAACATTATAGCAGAACTAAAGTTACATGGTACAAATCTAAAAAGAAGAAAGTAAGAACATTAGAATATGACATTCGAAACTGTGCTAGAGAAAAATTAACTCTACTTTATAGGATTTTTATAATGGTTATAAGTGTATAGATTTCACTTCTAAATCTGCCTTTAATTTTCAGAACCATGTATCATAGCTACGAAAGACTTAAAGTTATCATACATCTATGTAGAAATCTATTCAAACACTACTGAATACATCTATGTATACAAAAAAAAAAAGAAAAATAAATAGAATACCAGAGCCACGAACTAAAAAGAATAACAATACAGGTATATATATACACAGTAAAATTAAAATGTAAGCGCAGTGGGTGAAACGAATGACTCTTTGACATTCACCAATTGCAACATATAGTATGGTGAGAATATATATATATATTAATAAGGATCATGAACAGACCCAACTAAGTCCTTTTAATATCGACTAAAAATGAGTTATATATATATATATATATAAACGATATATGGCAAGAAGAAGATATAACTACAAATCAGTTATGTTAAATGGAATACATATATGAGCCCTACGGCCCTTGGAATCCAACATATAGTCAACTATATTAATGCGTGTAGATTATCCCAAAATTCAACTATAAAAACGCTGAGAGCTAACAAGTTCTCGTTTCCATATTTCATATAAACGCCGAGAGCTAAAAATAGCTCGTTTCAATATTGCTTGCAATACATCAGATATATGAGTAAAACAGAGAAATAATCTGAGTGCCGAGAGATAAAATAAACGCCCATGTTAAACCATAATAACCATTTCTTATGCCGTATGCTCGTTCACTATAATACCGTAGAATGGAACAACTAATAGCGGCATTTTAGGGTTTTGTTTAAATATGATACGGAGTTCACAGGTTTGAACAATGAGTTTATATTTAATATATAATTCGAAACCAGCAGAGGAATTTCTATTATATACCTACCATATGGATATCCATTATTATCTGAACAATCATATGTTAAACAGTAAGAGGCCATAGACGTGGCCATACAACAGAAGACAGAACGCGTAGCTAATTCCCTATCAACCCTTAACACGATAAATTGACACACAGATAACAATGAACGATTAATCATCCTGGTGCCGAGTATTTCGGGACAACAGAGTCGTCCAGGCGTGCTGCCATGTTATTTTATGTGGAAGAGACTACTATCCTTTAAAAACAATAGAAATAATGAGACGAAATCGTGTTAAGGGAAGAAGGTTACCCATAGAAGAGTTCGGCTCTTCCTCTAGCAGGGTTGCGGAGTCAATAGCACCTGTACAGCGAAATAAGTCGACACAGTTGGAGTCGAACGGCCCGAACGGGGTCCTGACTTAGCCAGGTTAACAAATCACATGCATGTCGCCATGAAATAAGCTCTGGAACAACAACCGATTTCGAAAAACATATACCAATAAAATAAATGTGTAAATATGAGTTACAACATAAAACTGTAGCGCTGCAGCCAGAAAACTGAGATCTGGCATCGATCTAAGGGAAAACTGGCTAAGGGCTTTTATCAGTTGCGATGCATATTGAGTGCAGCCCAGAAAGCCCATCACCTACACCCTCTGCACAAATGATTCATCGACGATTCAGATACAGTGTTATAAAAAAAAAAAAAACAAACATCAGAATAAGTTACAGAATGTAAAGAACGAAATAAACATTACGCATCGACTCTCATACCTTCCCACTGACCTGGTACTCCTGTATCAAAAATCTCCATGGAAAGAGTCGCTCCCTCAGGGAATAAGTGAAAATAAAACCATCAATCCCAACCCGAATGATATCGAACGATACCCGAAACTAGATAAATAAATAAATCGCTAGCAGAGGGATAAGCTAGGGGACGCAGCCGAGGTAAAATGTAAGAGGATGGGAACGCTAATCCCGTTGCCCTAGACAGCAGAGAATCCCAACAACGATTTGAAGAACGACCCGGCTTTGTTGACAGCGTGGTACCCGGTTATGTAAAAACCTTTCAAACTAGGTACTGAGCTGCAGTAGGCGGCTCGCATGGTACTGGGCCAAGCAGGAGTGCAACCGAAAATGTTACACGTAGTATATGGGCTGGGACAGGAATCTGTAATTGTCGGCGTCAAGTACTCAATTTTCTGCGTGAGCTGCCGTCTCTTCACAACAAACCATCAAATATCGGAATGAGATCTCACACGTTAAACCAGAACTATAAAAGTTTACGCAATGAACATCAGCCACATAGCTGCAAGGATCATAGCAGACGGTAATGTGCATACGATTGGACATCGAGAATTAACGCGGCGAATTAAAACGATAAAAAAATAAAATACCGTCACCGAGTTTCAGGGATAGGGATTAGGTATACCCGGAAGGAGTAAGGTCGACGTCGCGTGAATCATAGTCGCACCACAGTCATACCCCGCAAGCAACGCGTTGACGTGGCACGCCAACTGGCCGAGGCTCTGCTATGTATCTCAATGGTCTCGGCGCTTTAAACTCATCATCGTACTCAGTTATGAGAACGTCTCATTGTAACTATGGACAAAGATGATAGGTTCAATGTGTCAATTTGATAGGAATATATATATGCTTCGATTTACGGGGTATGTTTATATAAGTATATATATATATGTAATGAGTTATATATATACTTATATAGGTATTCAACGATAATAACCAGAGGTGTGCCATATATATATATATCAATATATATATGGATGCAAGAGATATGTGTGAAATCTATAGGTGGATTCCAAGGTATATGTATTGGTATATCTATATAGATGAGTTATATACCCATATATGCGCAAGCAAGTGAGTTATCAAAGGCTCTATACCTATATATATGTAATATATAAATATATATATGGAACAGCTGTTCTGGATTTATATTATATATAAATATATATATATGGAGTAGGTGTTTATTATTATATAAGTGATATATAAATATATATATGTGGAACAGCTGTTATGAATTTATATATGGAACAAGTGATATATAAATATATACATGGAACAGCTGTTCTGGATGTATATTAGATCCAGAACACCTCATGTTATGGAACTTTATATGATGGGTTTTAAGGTACACATGGGGAAATATTGAATGTTGTTAGGACATTATCGTGGGAGAAAAATCGTAACTGAGATATTAGATAGAGAAAAAAAAAAAAAAAAAATCTATTGAATTAGGAGGTGTGACAACTATATTGTTGTGATTTCTAGAATATTCATGGACATGAGCGAGTCATTTTTTTGTATAGTTGATTTCCTACTAAACCCTTTCTTGTCTAGTGTCCAACCTAACATATTAGAAGCAAATCACCTTTCCATTCTTGAATATCTTATGCTGTTGGAATTCCTTGGAAAATGGGCTTCGAGATATAATATGAGCCACTTATTAAATTAGAAGGACGGCCCTCCCATGCACCTGTGACACGTCATTGAGGCACCACACAAAGGATGTGTATTCTGGGGAGAAAATATTGCGTTCAATGGGGTGTTTTAAACTTTATGGCCATATTCATATAGTCCAATTTTCTTAGTTGGCAGGCATCAAGGAACACACAGATTTCTTTGTTAAATATTGGGGCTATGTAGAGATGATATACAAATCCCTTCCTGACATCTAAGCCTCTAAAGCTTAGAAATAACTCATATGTCCATGTTCTCCACATTTTGAGTGCCATTCAGAAAGAAAAATATTAATTTGTTGCTCATAAACACCTCATATCTCAATTCCTTCAAAATTCCCACTATCATTCAATAAGGAAAAAAATAATATGTTACCTTGAGAAGGGGTGAGTCGATAAACCTTATATGGAGCTACCCAGGTTGGAGGCTAAGACTCAAGCATTATATGGAGCGTTTGACAAAGTGCATCTTGGAGCACTTTATGAGGAAACCAGATTATAAGTGCATCGTGAAGTCTTTTATGAGGGAAACCATACACTTTTCAGTTGGGTAACTTTTCAATTAGTAAAAAAGACAGAGAATATGTAAATCCCTACCTAGCCGCATATCAACCATTGGGTTGGGACCAAGTTGTAAATCCTATTGGAGAACCAATTGAACCAATTGAATGAATCCCGTAATCACGAACGAGAGGAAGAGAATCTTAGGTATATGACAAACCCAATTCTCGATGTTGATCATGGCCATTTAATATTTAAAATTGATTATTAATTAAAATTATTTTATTAAAATATTATTTAATATAAATATATTTAAAAAATTTGAAGTATGAGATATTTAGAAAAATTTTAAATTAACATTTAAAAAATAATAATTAAAAAAATATTTATGAAAACATAAATTTTAACATAAGACATTAATCATAACTATTTAAAAAATAATAATTTTTTAAACAAATTTGTTAAATTTTATATAGGATGAGCTTTCCAACCTCTTCTCACAATTTGCGAAAATGGAATATCCATAATATATTAAAATGTAACCAGAGTTTCATTGTAAGGGATAATAATAAGAAGTAGAAGCTACCCAACTAGGTTTGCCACTTTTGTGCTCTCACTATTGCTAGTACAAACATCAACAACATTCGTCCAAAATAATAATTTACAGTTTTTCCCTGCATCCCCCTCACCCGAAGGGAAAAACTATGATGAATCAATGCAGATGAATAACTTTAATGTGAAAAATAACAACTCGGAAGCCTATGGATTATCAACATAATATAATAACCTATTATTCTTTAATAATATGCCACTACTACAACAATGAGAAGCTTGCAATTCTAATAGTGGATCAATCCACAAATATCAGAAGATAAAAATTTTAATAGTGTGAAGTGTCAAAAACAATATTTTGAAGACTAATTCTATAATCGAATTATTTGGCTCTTTCTATGAGAGTGTCAATCTCTCCACTGTAAGGTACATTTTATTCATAGAATTTTTAAAATTAAATAAAGGCCGATATGCTATTAAATCGAATTTGTTAAACAAAATGAAGGTACGAGATTTATTTGACAATTGATGCAAAAAGATATATTCTTAGATCCAGGTGTCAGCGATGAAATTTCAATGACGTCGATTTTTTGTTTCATTGTTCCAGTAGGTTCATACCAAGCTATAATGCAATAAGTGTCCTTAGGTTCCTTAGGGTTCTGGGAGAAAGTGATGGTCTAAAGGAACGTCATAAATTTGGATGCAACATTTTTTAATATGAAGATGTATTGGGAGAGATGTCATCATTGGGATTTTTTTAATTCCTCACATGCAAGTTTTTCTTTTCATATCCTTTTCTTAAGTATGTTGAGTTTGGGTAAGAGGGAAGTTTTAGTTTTAGAGATAATTTCAATTGGATGCTTAGTCATTATCAAAAGGTTTAGTGAAGCCTCCTACTCCCTGGATGTTGTTGTGAGGAGATTCAGTCAAATTCAGTGGGGAAATTATTTATTTCTAGTAGGGAAGTTTCATTTTCCATTTTCTCTCGATACTCCTAGTAGCATCCATGGTAAACTCATTATTATTACCATTGCATTCATCACTATCACTTTGTGCCTCTTCATCATGATCATTAGCAAGTTCCATGGATTTTTTTCTTGGATGAATATCACTAATTATATGAAGACATGCACTTTGAAATATAAACCTTATTCAAATGCAACTTGACTCTACTCATGGTGGGATAATGTGTGGAATTGAATATTGAACATATATTAAATTTCATATTTATAACTATTGCTCTTTATACTCCCTTGCAACATTTCTTGACACCCATTGGAAAAATATATAGGTTAAATCATGGTGAGGAATAATTAAATTTAGCTCTTGCAACAATGAAATAAAGTAACTTTTATAAATCATTAAAATCATAGGGATCTTAAGTCACTGACTACGATAGGTAGGTCTATTTAGCTTTTTAATATGTATCTAGATTTTAAGTACATGTGTGTAAATATCATGAAAATTCCATTGAAATATAGTTTGTATAAGATTTAAACATGCATTAATATCATACTATATATAATGTGTTGTATATTGGATATTTTTCATTGTGTCTTTTAAAACTACAATATAATCTCGAGTGTGGCCATTGTCAACCCCATTTTAGTAGAAATTGAAATGTGAGGTTGAGGGGTGTACATTTGGTGTGATGGATTAGGATACATATATGTACATGTAAGCATATGATTTAAAGAAACATAGGTGAGAAAATATAACTTAGAAATTTAATCTGATTCCATGGGCCATAGATGAATTAGTGATATTGTGTTATGTTAAGGCACTCCATGGTGAAAAGGTCACTGGTTAGTTAACACACAAGAAGAAATCAATCCATAAGTATGGATTGGTGTGGGCTAAGGCTAGGTGTGTTTGTTGATTTATTTTTCTATAGTTTATATTCCCTTGGGTCAAATATTCTCAAGCCAATAGTTTGTCATGTTGATTTCTGAACAAACTAGCCAAAAAAAACAAAACAAAAAAAATTAAAAAAAAAACAAAAAAAAACATCACATTTCATACAACTTATGATATAATGGAGGTAATCAATTTATTTTTTAACATTATCCTTAGAATGTTCTCACAATGTGTACTTTATGTTAAATATTCTCTCTTAGATATGGACTCAAGAGATAGAATTTTTTTCTTCATGTGTCCACCCCATCGACAAGAAACATTTTTGAGAAAATGAGATTTTGTAAAATAATTCTATCTTTGTGGGGAGACACACATTGGAAAATAATTAAAGAAAAAAATAAGAAAACGACATATTAGTAGATTCAATATGAAGATAAAGTAACTAAGGAAAAATATTAAATCTTCCGGTGATGGAAATTAGTTGAACAATTAAAAGATTTGGTAGCACCTTTCATGCCAAGGGCAACAAAATAAGTGTATATAGCCTCCCACACATTTTTCCCATCCATATATCAATATCATATAATTTATGTTTCATTTTTTTAAACAGAAATAGTATTTTGGATTATATTAAAAAAACTAGGATGCAACTCATAATCGTTACAATTCTTCTAAAGAATGTGTTCCCAAAATTTCATTAGGATTTAAGATTGAACTTGTAGGATAAATCCAAATCCTTGTTTGAGAGATCCACAAAAGAAAAGGTTTGTTACCATTCTAGCTAAACATTTTCCAAGGACCTCTAATATCCAAATACATTTGCATGTTCTTCTTAATTGTTTGTCATTTTAACTTTTACTAGCTTCTCCTTTTTTGTGAAATATATCTTTCTTTTTCCCTCACTTGGATCTCCCCTATGCTATCCATGATACCTAGAGGATCATTCTTCTAGTTATTATCTCAAATATTTCCTCCACCTTTAAGATTATTTTTTGATTCTTCCTCTTTCTCCTAATCTATATAAGAATTTGGTTTTTTAGTCTTATATTTTTCTAAAGAGACAGAGGAATCACCAAAAATATATGACTTGTCCTTCGCCACTTTTGGAAAATTATCCCAAGGTGTTTTTTTTTACAAATATTTTGAAGACAATCATTTGGGGAACCAAACTTCATGGGATTGGCATAGGTATCCTTTACTAATTCAACCTCAACTTGGCTTTTTGTTGAGTTTACATGAACTTGGTGGTATTCTTTCTTGGATTCACTTGTATGTCGTTGATTTTCCCCGTTGTTGTGATATAGGGGGGACTTAATCTTTAAATAACATATAATTTTCTTAGTTGGAGCCTTCTCACTATATTGATTTGCAACTATTTTTCCTAGCTTTTATATTTTGATATTTGGTACAATTTTTGAAGGAGTCACATGTTTTTAAAAAATATTTACAGGGGAAAGAAATATGCTAATAATCTAGCTTTTTCACCCATAGATAATTTTACTTTGCTAGTTTGTTTTATGCAAGAAATCCTTTACTAATGTCCACTTGCACACAAACGTGAGCGTATGTGTCTCTCAAGTGCTATTTTATATCATCACTACACCGATAAAATCTACTTAAATAATTTCCTATATGTTTCAACGATGGAAGATTCCACAGATGCAAAGGGATATTAGGAAGTTGTACCCAAACTAGAGTAGTAGAAATTGAAGTTGAAAATGGGTTGAAAGATCAGAATGAGGGTTCCATAGACAACCGTGAACTTCCCTAGAACTAAAAACCAAAACTATAGATCAACTCTTGATCTTCAAATTTATCAAATTTTAATACAAAAAATCATCTAGGAAGTGGATACAAATTTAGCTCATTTGAAAGTAGCGGTTTCTAGAACTCAAAATTGAGGAGTGAAGATATGGAAAACATGGTCATAAACCATTAAATATGCAATGTATCAAGTCATACTATGAGAATAAAGTTGTGTCTTTGAATGATTCAACCTGAAAAGGAATGTCAAAATGAAGGGGCTTCATGAACTGACATACTTGAGAAATAAATCTCAGTTGGAAATTTCACAACATCATGAGAAGACAGGTGAAACAAAAATTAATGTGAGCCCTCTATGATTGAGGAATTAATGAAACTCCTTTCAGCATGTTATAAAGAAATGGTTGTATTCAAACCAATTTTCATGGATCAAGAGGATGGAGAAATACACTTCGCATCAATATTCCTATAATAGAGGAAAAAAGGGCTTTTCACCATGGAGAAGGGTGAGTTCATCCCTGTAAATGAGGATGTGATGTCAAATCCATCCACCAAGGAAGGAAAGCATGAGGGCATGAGCACAATAGATGATGAAGTCAGAAATGAGTTTAATTTTTTGGTTGCAATGGAAGCTAGAAAATATATGAGTAGACTAGTGTCTTCGACGGATAACGAGGATTGATATGATACTATAGCATAAGAGATGTCTTCCATATGAAAATTTTTGAGACACGGATGAGAGGTGGCCAGCAAGGACCAAACCTTATCCGCCGCAATAGATAAGCCCCACTCTACTATTACAACATTAAATTTTCACTCCCCATATAATTTATGTTATGTGATGTAAAGCGTGTAACATTTTCTGCTTGTTTGTTTTGGGAATCATGTGCATCTCCTCGGGCCCTACCCCCTCATAATCTTGGCCAATTGCATTTACTTCTTCCTATGTTTTGGATTCTCATGACCCTCCATCACATAGGCTACATATCACTAAATAATATTCAAGAAATGTGGCTAGCATTCCCATTTGCCATATCATTTTTTATTTATTTTATCAATATGACACATGCTCCATTACCAATTCTAATTCAACACAAATTATTTAATCAAGTGTTTAATAATTAGGATGACCCTTGTGCACCACTATGATTACATATTTTACTTAATCTTGTCACTATATTTATTTCCCACGATTTTCCATATCATTTTTTATTTATTTTATCAATATGACACATGCTCCATTACCAATGCCAATTCAACAGAAATTATTTAATCAAGTGTTTAATAATTAGGATGATCCTTGTGCACCACTATGATTACATATTTTATTTAATCTTGTCACTATATTTATTTCCCATGCCGCTTGACCCTCGAGTGTTGTATTCTTAAATTGATGGTTTTTCTTCAAAATGACCCAAAATTTGTTTAATGTAAAACAATTATTGAACTTGAGTGCCACTATGTGTTTATTTGTATTTTTCAATGGGTTAAAATTTCACAGTCTGCATTAAGAGAGAAATTTTACCTTGGATATCTATGTTGCATATAATTCATTTGAGCCATTAAAATTCTATATAGTAAATGTGGTACAAAAATGGAGAAACATCCTTCATTGCAATTGGTTATGAAACTTACTTATACTGATGCATGATTACATTGTACTTGTCATCATGTCATTTTTGTAACTCGCATGTATCTATAATGTGCCAGAACATAGAATCAATTTCCTCTCAAGAAATATTCTTGAGGAATATATAATATGGAAATATAGGTTTTTGACCCATTATAAGAAACGCCCACTTAGGTACGTATAGTGAATCCTACTTCTTTGTTGGCTTCTAAAAATCTCTTTATATTAAGTGGTTGTGAAGGCGCTTCCGATTTTGTGCTTTAAACTTTATGTGTGATGGGGATTGCCATGATGGTAGTGATATAAGGGTAGTTGGTTTTCCCTTGCATTTTTGTTGAGTGAAAATGAGCTTCGTTGATTGGAAAGAAAGTGTTTTTTTCTAGGAAAGCTAGTTTCATGGTGGCATCTATAAGTATGATTATCTACAAAACAGTCATAAGCTAATGCATGGGCCAAGATGAGAACTAGTAAAAATGGATAAGTAGTTGTAAACCATCACAAACCAATGCATGAAGCAATATTGTTGCTACCAAGAATGTATGGATGACCAAGTTAGAAGTGGAAGTCATTCAATGCAAATTATATATCTTTCTTGTGACAGTTAACATCAAGAGGTACACTTTGCATCGGGGGGAATGGCTTACAACGTAATCAAGCAAGCTAGAAAGATACACATCGAAGTATGGGTTGTAATTACTTGATGAATTGAATATTATTTTAACCCTACCTATAGGTAAGAATGGTTCGAAGAAGATCTATGTTCGATTATGGTGTGAGTGTTTTCCTAGTACATTTAAAATTGTAAGGTGAAGGAGAACTATATAAAGAACAACATTGATATTATTGTCCTATAAGGCACTCAACATCATAAAAATACACACTTCTAAATCCTTTGGAATTATTATAGTTATGTGGAAGTTCTTATTTTATTATTATAGTTTTAGAAATATGTATGTTGAAATAAATAAACTAATTAAAAAGCATATTTTATCAAATTAATTAAGAGCTATATTTGATATCTATGAGTCAAGATACTCATCCTCCAGCGATTGTAAGTTAGATTTCCATGCTCATGTTATTAGTGCAAGACATTATTTGGAAGCTTACATGGTTTCAAATAGAGTCATCTTAGACTCTCACTTTTAGGAATGTATTCATGCTCATGTTATTAGTGCAAGACATTCTTTGAAAGTGTACATTGTCTCAAATAGATTCATCTTAGACTCTCACTTTTAGGAATGTATTCATAATGTTCTCAATGTGCTCTACCAAAAATATCTTCCTTCAAGACATTCTATACGTTTTTTTTTGACACATATCCAACCCTTACTCAATGTAAGCTTGGAGGGAAAAAACAGAAGACTAAAAAGTCACTTTTTACCATCAAACTAATATTATCCACAAATTAATTCCAAACAAAACTTTTAATATAAAAATTACATGAATAATAAATTACAAAGAAAATGATCTAAAAGTATATCATTGCAAATATTTGTTAGCTTGATATTAACTCTTACAAACTTATCTTTTTTAGTTTTATAAATAACTATTTTTAAAATTAGTTTTATATATATATATAAATAACTATTTTTAAAGTTAGTTTTATATATACAAAAATTGATTTCAAAAAATCACATAAATTTTTAATAGGTTTAAATTTTACTATTATTATCATTGGTTTAAGTTATCTTAATTTATTATTATATTTTAGATATATATATTCCACTCAATGATAGTACCAACCTTTCCACCACGCATATTAAATATTAAATATATTCCAATCAACAAGTGTCACCCAACCAGTGTTATGGACATCCACACCCAGAGAAATGAAAAGCTCAGTTTTATTGAAAATATAAAAATAGAAAGTTATGGACTAGTATTGAACTGTATATTGACAAGTTTTAAAAAGCTCAGTTTTAAAAAATATCGTAAATTATAAAATAGTAATACTGAGTCAAAAGATGGGGTAGTTAACAAACTAGTTTAATGTATAGTGATTAAAAGATTGGTTAGACCTAAATTTGAAAACAACGGTAAAAGAACAAGCATGGCGAGCATGGTTTAATGGATGTTAATTAAAATATTAAAAAAAAAAAGCATGACGAGCATGGTTTAATGGATGGCAATTAAAAGATTGGTTTAATGGATAGTGATTACAAGATTCGTTAAACCTAAATTCGAACCCAACGGTCCAAAAAACAAGCATAAATCTCACTAATGTCGTGGTCATTATATACTCGAGCGCTTGATTATCTGATGAATGAAGAATGAGACGAGGAAATTCACGAACGAAGAAGAGGTGCGTGATGAATTAAGAAGGCATTGTGATGAATGAAGAATTAGTAGAAGATATTCATGACAGAAGAGGAGATGCCTCATGAATTGGAGGGATCAATGATTGTGATGAATGAAGAATGAGAGGCGGAGGAAATTCAGGAACGAAGAGGAGGTGATCCCAAAACAACAGTTTCCTTTTATGGAGTGGATTATTTATGGAGATGGTAGTTTTCTGTTTCCTTTAAATTGTTTATCTATTTGTTTAATTAATTCCACAGAAAAAAATGGTTATGCAGCTAAAGGCTATAGGTGTTTGAGTAATTTTTTTGTTCCTTTAATATGTGTGTTTAATTCATTTTACAGAGACATTTGTGTAACCTGGCAAATTGTTTTCTCTGTGTAACGTGACAAATTGTTTTCTCTGTTCAATCTACAGGTTAAGCATGGGTGCTCTTTCTCTCTCAAGCACTGTTATGCTAAGTTAAAGTTGTCTGTCTTATGGAGCGCTCCATAAATCTTCTGTATAGTGTTGTATGCATGAATGTCATGTGTAGTGTTGTGGTATGCATGTAATGTGCGATGTGTTGTGTGTAAATGTTTCGTTTGTGTGTCTGTGGATTTGTGGTAATTGAGAGCGAAAGCCTAGGCTCAGGATATTCAATATGCACTGATGGTTGAAGGGCCAACTAATGAACAACTAATGTTTTCAGAGTGAGTTGGTGTGACTTTGTACTCATGGCAATATTTTCTTGAATTATTTTTTAAATTCGTTCCTCGACCCTTTTTATGTTTCTTTTCTGATGAGTTAGAATGCTATATACACGAGCTGGAGCACAGTGTCCAATGTTTTTGGAGCAGAAGAGCTGGGACAGGGTTTCCAATGCTTTTGGAGCAGAGGAGCTCGGGCATCATTTCCAATGCTTTTGCAGCAGAGAATGAGAAGTTTCGAGGGCTTTTGCAACCACCAGTTTCCACAGTTTCAATAGAAACTGAAATATTAGGTTAGTATTCTTCGTGAATGTTCCTGTTCTCCCTTATTTCTTGTTTCTTGTTGCAGTTTACAAATATCTCTATGATATATTTACAGAACATGTCCATTGCAGAATAGTTATGAAAATTGAAACAGGTTTAGTCATCTGTGTCGGTCTGTGTTGACATAAGTGTTGAGGATGTTGACATGTGAGGTGTTAGGTGGTTTTCCATGTAACAAGTCATGTAGCCATCAATATTTTTGGATATTGACACAGTTGTCTCTCCAAACCCCAATTCAGCTCTTCCTTTTCTCATTTCATGCCGCCAATTGTCCTATTTTCATAGTAGTTCCATAACCAGATGAATCTGGAGTTGCTTAAATAGTACTAGCACCAATCATGGAACCACTCATTTACGTAAAAAAACCATTATCTTCTCCTTGAGTAGCTTATTATGCATGGGTATATTTAGCAGGAGATTGAGAAGGTGGTTCAGTGAGTTGAGAGGCACCGCTCAAAGCCTTACACTGCAAAAACCAACAGAGCGGGATCTACGGATTCGTGAGAAAGACCGAGCCCTCTCTGTTGATAATTGTGCAATTCAGAAGTGATAGCAAGAAGTAACCCCAGAAATTCCCACGTAGGGCTTATATGGAAGTAAATGTCTGCTACATAGCATGCATATCTACATAGCTACATTCACGAGTTTGATTTATTTGTATTATGTACTCAATTCTATTAGCATTCACCAGATTGTTTTATTTGTATTATGTAATAAACTCAATTTTACACCTAAGTTGAGCCTAATGTTGCTATGGGTTATAAGGGATTCCCACTATGATGCTTAGTGGAAGGAAATTGAACATAGGAGCTCAATTCTTGTTGTATTGTGAATTGATTCCAGTGGTTCGTATTAAATTTCAACGATATTGGTGCGTTGCATTCTATTGTAATTGTAGATAGTAAATTTCTAAAGTTTTAGTGGACGGCAATGTGCAATTGCCAATAATTAGTCAGTTTATGCAGAGTCTTGCTATTTACATGCATAACATGGGACAAGTGCATGTACAAGTTTAGTGTGATGTTTAGTAGAATGCAATATTAATTCAGTTATGATAAGTTCAATCTATAAGCTATGCCATTTAGTAGTTTTGAGTGTGAGTTTTTTGGAAATTGCATAGGATAACTGTTGAAAGGCCTCATTAGTTAGTAGTGAAGAGGAGGTCATAAATAGTTATGGGATGAACCCAAAACATATGCAATAGTGGGCAACTGTTGAAAGCTGTCATAACTGGTTAGTAGTGAAAAGGTGTTCATATCCTAAAACATATTTCACGTAATCAAAAGATTCTTTTTCCTCTCTCTTATTTATTAATTACATTACCTCGCTTTATTAATTTTATAGCAACTTTTATTTTTTTATTAAATTCACAATGTAACATTTTTTTTTTTAAATATATTTATATTTATATTATATTATATTATATTTGTTAGTTATATTATATTTTGATAACTTTACATAATTGTATTAATGTTTTTTTCTTGATCTTTATCATGTATAAAATGGTTTTGGTTTTGGTTTTGTTTTTTGTTTTTTTTGTTTTTTTGTTTTTTTTTTCTAAATCTGACTAATTCTATTTATGTAAATATAATAGTACAAAACTGCCTCAGCTCAGCTGTACTAGCCTGAGACTGGGCTTGAAAGCCAAACATAGTTCTGGAACGAAGCTGCCCATATAGGGAAACCAGCTCTATAGTAACAGTCTCACCGCCCTTGTGCAGGGAAACCGGTGGAATATTAGTGATTGTTATGAGACAGTAGCAAAAAACTAGTACTATCATAAACGAAAGCCAGAAAACTGTAATATACTGTAGATAACCAGCATTGCTAACAAGATAAACAAGTTGAAAAACCATACTGCGCCAAGGCATTGCAAAGTCAGATGGAGTTGGTAGGCATTGGCTTTTCCTCCTCTATTGGGCAGCTGTAATCAGCTTCAGGATCTTCCACTTCACTTTGCTTGTTGCGTTCTTCAGCGGCCTGTTCAGCTCCAGCATTGACCTGCAGGGGAGAGGGACCAGAGGGGGGATTGGCAAAGCCTGCCACGGGAAAGTCCTCGATAGGTGAGGAAGCAGGGGAGGAACGAAGCTCGACAGGGACATGATGAGGGTCGAAAGGAGCAGGATGGGAGACAGTCCAGGTAGGAGGGTTAAGGGTGGCGTCCTCGCGCAAAGTTACAGTGATGAAAGAAGTGATGGAGGGTCGATTGAACGCGCTGTCAAACTTCAACTCTGCCCGTTGAGTGGTTTGTCGAATGAAACGACTACTGGCAGGCTGAGGGGCGGGAGAGGAGATGCGCTGGGGAACGACAGGCGGAGGAGAGGCTGAAGGATGGCCATGGTCACAGAAAGGAGGAATCTCAGAGAAATGCCTGCTGGATGAGGGGCGATCGCCAGATGATCTTCCTCTCGTGCCTCCACGCCTTGCGGTCATGCGTTGCCTGAGTCGAGGCATGGCGAAGCCGAGAGGCACAGGTTCTAGAGGCTTGGGAGACTGGGGCGGATCAACAGCAGAGAAAGAAACCAGAACGAGCTACAAAGGAGTGCTGGAGTTTTGCTGTGGAGCAGTAGAAGCACTTGAGCAGAAATTGATGTTGGAGAAATGAGCATCCGGTTCGAATTCTATGCAACTGTAGAGCGAGCAACGCCTGCCCGTAACTGTGCGAGCGCTTGGCTCAGCGCAGTGGGCAGGGCATGCGCCGTCCAAGGGCACCATACAAACGCTCAGAGAGATGGTGAGCTCGTCCAAGGCCACCATACAATCGCACAGAGGGACGGTGAGCTCGTCGAGCCAGGAGCAAGGTAACATAATGCGCAAGCCAGGCGGGACAGGGAGAATGTAATGCCGGCGATGAGAGTTAATGCAATCTGCAAGCAGAGTAAATGCAGTGATTATGGCGCCGTGGAGGGCCATGTGGCTACCACGCGCCGAGAGCGTTGGGAAATGGCCGGAGCCAATAATCCCTATGCGCTTATTGTGCATCCGCATCCGGAGAGTTTTGATCATTTTGCACCAAGTTGATGCAATTCTGGAGTATAACCCTGTCATTGATAGTATGAAGAGGGCCATGGTTGAGAGTGTCTATGCTTTCGACTCCTAGATTAGCTAGGAGGTCCGCAACCTTGTTACCTTCTCTTCTGGTGTGAACAAAGGAAATAGCTTGATTGTTGGCCAACCATCTGCTGAGATTGTCGAGACGAGAGGCCATTCTCCAACTACTGGCAACTTTGGAAGTTCTGGTGCTTTGAAGAAGTTGAGTAGCTATGACGATGAGGATCTGAGAGTCTCCTTCTACTATGATAGGGGAAAGATTGTATAGGTGAGAAAGGATAAGTCCTTGCCAGAGACCTTCCAGTTCCGCCGAGTTGTTAGTGTCCCAGCCTATCGATCCATAGTAGATAGCAAGAGTGTTCCCTTGAGAGTTTCTGAAGATGCCTCCAAAGCTTGCTGGGCCAGGATTCCCCTTAGAGGCTCCATCAAAGTTTAATTTGTAGATGCCTGGAGGAGGAGACGTCCAATGGCTTGAATTGTCAGGAGACTTTTGCTTGGGGGTGCTAGACTTGGTCTTTATCTGCAGTTGCCAATTTTGCCATACAGCTGCTTCCTTTGGTTGTGTGGGGAGATCTTCTTCCTGCCATGTATGGAGAGCAAGAGTTTCTTGTAGATTTTTGCTGAAGTTTTCCCAGATGATGTCCAAAGGAGTTGTTTGATGTTTGAATAACCTTCTGTTTCGCTCCTTCCAGAGAGTCCAGAAGATGATGTCCAAAGGAGTTGTTTGATGTTTGAATAACCTTCTGTTTCGCTCCTTCCAGAGAGTCCAGAAGAGGAAACCAGGGATTAACTGCCAGAGATAGTTAAGTATGGAACTGTTGTAAGGTCGCTGGGGCCAATTGCGCATGATGGTGATGAGGTCTCCTTTTGCCTTATTGCGTTGACTTCTGAAACATATTTTTTCCCATTGTTGATGGGCAAGTTGGCAAGTTAACATGAGATGCTGAGATGTTTCTTCATCTTGCTTGCAGTTTGGGCATTGAGAGGGTCTGCTGAAGCCACGCTTGAGCAAGTTGTCCCAAGTTAAGATTCTTTTGTGACTAAGAAGCCAGAGAAAGGTAGAGATTTTAGGCCAAGTACCTGGAGCCCAGACAAATTGCCAAAGCCTATCTTTTGGAAGTTGGATAGGGTGCATTAAAGAGAAGGCTTCTTTCGTAGTGAATGAGCCTTTGGGGGAGTAACCCCGAAATGGCTAATATCCGGTTCCGAGACCTTATTTTTCCTTCGTTGCACCGTTGAAGAGCCGCTTCAGATATCGTTAGCATTCGTTAAGATTGAGGTTGAGCAAGCATTATGTAGCAAGAATCAGCTGAGCATGATGGGCCATCAAACTTACTGATTCTGATTTCTTCCAGTGGATTGGGTCGATCATAATTGGACAGGCTGAGAATGTCAGTGAGTTGAGGATGTTGTTGCCAGGAGTCTGTCCAAAATCTGGCAGTGTGTCCATTTCTGAGCCAGTTCCACCACAGTCTTGCCCCCATAACTTCGTTGCTGTGTATGGGATTTCTGAGCCCCAGACCTCCGGCTGTTTTGGGGGAGCAAACCGTGCTCCAATTGACAAGGGCCCATTTGCATTTTTGTTCTGAGGAACCCCAAAGGAATCGGCGTTGTAGATTTCTGATTTGGTTGAGCACCCACTTTGGAGCTGCAAGCACAGAGAACAGATATAGAGGCATGGATTGCAGGACCGCTTTTATGAGGATGAGTCTGCTAGAGAGATTGAGCGCTCTGTAAGTCCATGAGGAGAGCCGAGCTTCCAGTTTTTCCAAAAGAAGATTCCAAGTGGAATGTTTGATAGCAGTGGCAATAAGAGGGGCACCTAAATATTTGGAAGGGAGATGGGCTGGGGAGAAACTTAGAATTCTGGTGATGCTGGACTGGATGATAGCAGGGGTGTTAAAGAAGAAGAGCTGGGACTTGGAGACATTGACAGTCATACCAGAGGCTGTGGAGAAGAGGTTAAGAATCTTTTTGAAGGATCTAGGTTAAGAATTATGTTACAAGTTATTATGAAAAAATTGTATACTAACAATATCATTTCAGTGTTTTATGCTGCAGAAAATTTATCAATGCCGAAGTTGTGTAAATTTTTAATGTTGTAATTAGAAAAAAAAATGAATTTTTTTGTTTGGATATGCTCATAAAACAATGTACATGAACTATCATTAATAAAAGGACTAGGCTATTTGTTGTGTGGATGGGAATTCAACCCCCTCCAAATGGCTCTTAGGAAGGTTAAATTGTAACCCTCTTTTGAGTTGTGTTCCTTGTGTTCATGGTTTTCATGATCTTTAGTTTTTATAGTAACTCCAATATGCACAAACATAAATATATCATGTTATTATAATAATAATTTATAAACATGTTTTAAACATCTTCCCAACATATACGAAAATGACAAAATTACTTTTATTCACATAAATCATTAAACAAATTTTCAATGTTTTAAACATCTTCCCCATATAAACGGAAATGGCAAAATCACTCTTATTCACTTAAATCATTTAAATTTTTTACAATGTTTTAAACATCTTCTCGACACATTGCACAAAAATAACTCACTCTTAATAAATTATATAACAATTATAACCTAAATTTATTTATATATATATATTTTAAATAATATTTTAATTTAGTTTTGATTTTATTTATTTATTTATTTATATAGTTTTATTATAACTATGTTATTATGATATTTGAAGTATAATATTTTTATAGATTTAAATAAAATACTAATATTTTTTTAGAGTGTTGGTAAATATTTAAATATTTTTATTATTTATTTGTATGAATTTTTTATATTTAAATATTTATGTATTGGCTTTATTATTTATATAATTCTTGCTTACATATATAAATTTATGAAAGCATTTTGGTAATAATGTATGTTTTGGATTCTTTATTTTGTATGTATATGAATGCATTGTTTTGAGAATTGAAATAGTGTTTTAATTAGTTGCATTGCCATAGTTATAATATATTTGTTGTGTTTTTTATTTTGGAATTTATCAATGAATGAGATGTATACTTCTATATGTTGTGTGTGAATGTATTATTGAAATTTTTTGCATTACTTGTATGTACTTGTTTGAATTGTTTACTCTTCTATGTTGATGAATGTCTCATTTTGCATGCTTTTGACTATTTTTTCATTGTTTATTTGTATGTATATGTGTGTATTTCTTGAGTCTGCATTGACTATTAGAGTAGTGGTTTTAGTGTTTCTATGTATATACATTTAATTATCTTTAAGAGTTGGTTGTATTATCTTGAATGTTTTTCAGTATTCCTTCCTTATTTGCTTTGTGTGTGTATCTTTTCAGTATTTTTTTGTATGGATATTCTTTTATTTTATGTGTATGAATGTATTATTTGTTGTATTTGTCTAAGAAGTATTTACTTGTATGAGATTTATATGTATATGAAACAATTCTTTGTTGCATTTGATTTGTCTTGTTTACATGTATTTATTGTGTGTGTATGAATCTATTCTTTGCTACCTTTATATGTGACTATTTACTTGTATTTTTTGTATGTGTATGAATGCCTTATTCATGTGTGTGTGAATATATTCTTTGGTAATGTGTCTTATTTCCTTGTATTCTATATATGTGTATGAATGTCTTCTTCATGTGTGTATGAATCTACTTTCCAATGTGTCTTCTTTATTTGTATTATTTTCTTTGTATGTGTATGAATGTATTCATGTCTATGAATTTATTATTGGCTACATTCCTATATGTGTCTTGTTAACTTGTATTCTTTGTATGTGTACAAATGTATTCTTCATGTGTGTATTAATCTATTCTTTTCTACATTTGTATGTCTTATTTGTATGTGTATATGTAGGAATCTTTCTTTCTTACTATTGTATATGTATTATTTTCATGTAGATATATTAGTGTGATATGTGAAAATATATTTTTAAATTTTTTATTTATATGATTATAAATATACTCTCATTATTTCTATATATTAATATATTATTTTGAATATTGATTTATAGATGTATTAGTTTCAATATTAACTTATAAATATATTAGTTCAAATATTTGTTAAATTATTATTATTATTATTATTTTTGTATTATTTTTTCTTTTATTGATTTTTTAATTAAGTTATTATTATTGTTATTATTGTTATTATAGATTTCTTTTCTATTTAAACTTTGATAATTTTAAATTGCAAAATAATATACTTATTACAATAACAGTAAAAAGAAATAATATTATCCCACAAGTTACAACTCAATCAACCATTATCATGTTATAAAGTATCATGCAAATCATGAAACTAAAAATAAAAAGAACAATAACATAATATTTATAACAACATCAATTTATAATAACACATATCAATTAACTATTTAATACTAAAATCAATACAATAAATAAACTCAATTAATTTTAATTAATTTTTTTCATCAATTTGACTCATTTATAATTTTATTTTTCATAATACTATAATTTAATAATATAGGGAAAAATATTAATCCTAAATTTTTGTTTAAAATATGCATTTCTGTAAATATAATAAAGAAAATAAATACTTATTAATTTTATACTAATTAACTTATAAAATAATTGTAATTGTCAACATCATAATATTTATACTCAATTTTAAACGCATGCATAAAATAATATTAATTCTAAAATTAATTATAAGTCTAATGTGTGTGAACATGTCACCTTGTGAGTCATTATGTGTAATGTTTGTACACATGTGTATGTTTGTTGTGTGCATGTATGCATGTGAGTGATTATGCCTCATTGGCAATGGATTTTGTTAGTAGAGATTTTACATCTCAAAACTAAGAGGAGCTTTGTATATATCGATTTTTAGTTTATTTAAAACCTAACATTAATTTTGAAATATTAAAATGTTTTTTATAATAATGTTTTTTAAAAGATATAAATATTTTAAGATAAAAAAATTATAAAACAATAAAATAAATTAAAATATTTATAATTATTTGAAAATTAGAATATAATAATTACATAAATTGACAATTAAATTAATTATAAAAATAAATAACATAATTATAAAAATATTTAAATTTAATTATTAAATATTATTTCAAATTTTAAATTATATATATATATATATATATATATATATATATATATATATAAACTAGCATAATTTCAACAATGATATAACTATGGATTATTATCATGTTTTATTATAAAAAATATAAATATAAATAATATGTTATTATATTTATCATTCATAAAAATATTATGATGTTGATAATTATATTTATTTTATTTACTAGTTTTAAAACAATGTTTGTGAATAGAAAAATTTAATTTTTTTTTTTTTATATATTATTAAATATAATAGCATGTTTTTATTATTATTATATATTATTAAATTATTTTATATTTAGTTTAATTTATAATTTTTTTATTATCATTTATAAGATATTATATTACGTTACAATATTTTATTAATATTAAGCTATATAATGTCACTTTAAATATAGATCTACTTTAATTTTCATATTTGCAATTATATTTTATATATTTTAAATTTTGATAAAAACATATAATAATAAGTATTTAAATTTATTTTATAATAAATCATCATAATAATCCTTAGTTGTACCATTGTTAAATTATGTTAGTTTATTATTCTAATTATTATAATTGTTAATTAATATAGATATATACCTAATTTATTTTTATTATATATATATATATATATATATATATATATATATATATAAAATTTTTATTAATATTTAAATTTATCTTATTATCTTTCATTTTTTAATGTTATTTTATATGTTTTTATGATAATAAAAGTATTATTTAAATACGATTAAAAAAATTATTTTAATATTTTAAATTAAATGTTATGTCTTAAATCAATTAAAAATTACTCTATAGAAGGCTCTTTTTTATTTGGAGATGTAAAATATCTACTAATAAGGTCAATCACCTGAAAGTGAGAGCTTATATGACCCATAAAACTGTATATCATTGAAATGGGATTAACCACACACACGCAACTCACAATCCATTGCCAATGAGTTACGATCACTCACATGCATACAAGGACAGAACAAACAAAGGGTGCACACAAGCCTACATGGATACAAGCACACAACAAACAAATGGTGCACACAAGCCTACACATACATACAAACATTATACACCTTAATTAACAGGGTGACATGTCGACACACATAACATTTATTATGAATCTTAGAATTAACATTATTTTATGCATTTGATTAAGATTGAGTAAAAATATTATTATGTTGACAATTTCATTTATTTTGTAATTTAATTTTATGTTACTAAAACTAATAAATATTTATTTTATTTGTTATTTTAAAACATTATCATTACAAAAATTTTAAAATTAATATTTTTCGTTATATTATTTATTTTTTTAATTTTAGTAGGACCTTTCATTCATTCAAATTTAAAGGACCTTTCACCCATTCAAATTTAAAGAATCGTACGCCATAATAGACGTTTCATTCATTCAAATTTAAAGCATGTTACACCATAATAGACATTACGTGGCCTCAACGTGCCTAGTGAGAAACAAGGTTTGTTGGCCATCGAAAGGCATTATAAGCTATCCAAAATCTGAAGTTTTTGAGTCTATCAAATTCAGCCTTGTAAGCCTTAATGTCTAAAATCGAGTTCCCACTTACTAAAATACCTATAATAATGCTAACTCACAAAGAAACATCAAAATTTAACCATACTTAAAGAAAATTAAATTTACTATATAGTTCTCATAGAACTCAACCAGTGCAAGATTCTTTGCACTGGAACCTAGAATCTCAGAGTAGCAAGGAAACTACAGGTTCCTCTCAATTCGTCCCAAATGAACATTTTTTTTGTTGAATCTCAAAATTGGACAAGCTCGATGTCCTTCTTGATCTCCTAGAGTCCAATCAATTTTGAAGTATTAATTTGAATACATGATATCTACTACCATGATATTCTTCATCAAAAAATAAAAATTAATGGTATGTTTATCGAGAAACTATGCCATGAGAGAGTGGCCTCGGTTGAGGACCAGAATTTCTTAATCCTCCTCTTCAGTCTCCTGCTTTGCTTGGTGGTTGAGGTCATCCTCCCCTTGTGATATAGGCTTTTATTGCATCACTCATGCTTTGGGCATGTGATGCCTCGACCATATATAACAGTGTCAAATGAGCCACAAAATATGTAATAAGATAAAAACACGGGCAAGCAACCACCCACAACACTGCCAATGGGCCACCTCTCTGCTATAATGGCACATAAATTTTTTAGTGACAAACAAAGTACATATAATGTTAGCACCATGGGTTTTATAATTGCATCTAAGTTGAACATCCAACCTCCTTTGGCGCTTTTCTTCCTTTACCAACACTATATGCTCAAACATTTCCCTCAGTGAGTATACACTAAAGTGGTTTGGGGTTCTTCAGAAAAACATATTAATTAATTATCGACATCATAATATTTTTACTTATATAATTATCAATGATAAACATAATAACGTATTATTGATATTTATACTTTTTATAATAAAACATGATAATAATTCATACTGATACAATTGCTGAAATTATGCTAGTTTATTTTTATAATATATATATATATATATATATATATAATTTTTCAAATTCTAAATTCTAAATATTGTTTAATAATTAAATTTAAATATTTTTATAATTATGTTAGTTTATTTTTATCATTAATTTAATTTTCAATTTATTTAATTATTATATTTTAAATTTCAAATAATGATAAATAATGTTTTATAAAATTTATATCTTTTTAATATAAAAAAAATATTATTAAAAAAAATATTTTAATATTTCCAAATTAATGTTATGTTTTAAATAAACCAAAAATCTATATATAGAAAGCTCATCTTAGTTTTGATATGTAAAATCTCTATTAATAGGGTTAACTAAATGAAGGTGAGAGCTTATATGACCCCAAAAGCCATTCATCATTGGCATGGGACTAACCACATACTCACACCCACACAATCCTGGCATTCAGGCATAATCACTCACATGCAAACATGCACACAACAAACATGGGATGCACACAAACATAAACATAGCCACAAACATTACACATAATGACTCACAAGGTGACATGTTCACACATATCACACTTATAATTAATTTTAGAATTAATATTATTTCCCTATATTATTAAATTATAGTATTATGAAAAATAAAATTATAAATAAGTCAAATTAATGAAAATTTTTAATTAAAATTAATTGAGTTTATTTATTGAATTGATTTTAGTATTAAATAGTTAATTGATATGTGTTATTATAAATTGATGTTGTTATAAATATTTTTTTTTATAAGTAAGTTTAATCTATTATAATGGCACATAATGTACATAGCCGTCTTCTCCTCCAGATTGCAAAACTAGCAAATGCCGGAGGGAAGAAAGTTCAGAAAATCCAAAATATAAGTCTCCCATGACAGGGAAACCGACTCAAAAGTGCTGCCCATAAGCAAGAAACCAGCATACATTGTTCTAAACAAGAAACTGAAAATACAGAAAGAGCTAGCATGACTGAAACAGATAGCTTTTCCATAGCTACTTTGATGGTAAAGCCAAAAAACCAAAAAGAGTTAAGGAGGCCCATGAAGCTACTAGTTGTCAAGTTGTTTGCCATCAGGTGGTGGAATTTCTTCCACGATAGGGCAACTGTAGTCTTCATCCAGGGCATCCGGAACCTTGTTTTCATGATCTGGGGCTAAGTGTTCTGAAGAGGAGGGAGAACTGGAATGTTTCCATTCCGAGTCCTCACTTGCAGAGCTGTCGCTGCTCGTCTTTGCACTACTAGATGTTCTGCAGCTTGGCTTCACCGGATGGGCGGTGGACTTTTTGGTAGCAGGGGGATGCTGTACCGAGATAGTTGATTTCCGCCTACGCTTCCGGGAGCCAGAGCTAGCAACATCGGATGGCTCTTCCTAAAATACCACTATAATCGTTTTTGTGATATGCGGCTTGTCCAAGGCACTACCACCGCCCCCACATCTACAGCGCATTCGTTACCTAAGGATCATGGTCTGCCTATGGAATCCTGAGTGATAACCTGAATTGTCGGAGGACTGAGATGGCGAAGAGGATAAGGCTGGGCGGGTAGGCAACAAGGTCTGGGCACAGAGTGGAGAGGGCTGAAAATGGTCATGTGGAGCGGTGATCTCTGCGTCACTGCAGGGTGAGGAATGGCCAGCGCGAATGTCGGTCTACAGAACAATGTGGGAGCGAAGATGAAGCTGAGGAGCAGAGTGGGGGTGCCGAGGAGAATTAAAGGCAGTTGCAGCATAATAGAAGCTGGCAGGCATGAAATCCATGGAAGCTGGCAATCACGCAGAGTAAATGCAGCTCGAGGGAGGAGAAGACATCATATCATCGCCTGTTATCAAATTTATGAGAGGATTACAATGATCAGGTGCTTGCAAGTGGCAATACCACATGTTGCTCTCCAACACCTCCACCGATGACCCGCTATTCAACACCCACATCGGGGAAATGCTGTTATAAATGTTATGTTATTGTTCTTTTTCTTATTAGCTTCATGATTTGCATGATACTTTAAAACATGATAATGGTTGATTGAGTTGTAACTTGTGGGATAATATTTAAACTAATATATTTATAAGTTATTATTTAAACTAATATAGCTATAAATCAATATTCAAAATAATATATTAATACGTAGAAATAATGATAGTATATTTATAATCATATAAATAAAAATTAAAAAAATATATTCTCACATATGACACTAATATATTTACATGAAAATAATATATATACAATAGTAATAAAGAAAGATTCCTACAAATACACATACAAAGAAGACATACAAATGTAGAAAAGAATAGATTCATACACACATGAAGAATACATTTTTACACATACAAAAAATACAAGTTAACAAGACACAGGTAGGAATGTAGCCAAGAATAGATTCATACACATGAAGAATATATTCATACACATACAAAGAGTAAAAATAAAGAAGACACATTGGAATGTAGATTCATACACACATGAAGAAGACATTCATACACATACATAGAATACAAGGAAATAAGACACATTACCAAAGAATATATTCATATACACACAAAGAAGGTATTCATACACATGAAGAATATATTCATACACATACAAAGAATACAAATAAAGAAGACATGTTGGAATGTAGATTCATACACACATGAAGAAGACATTCATACACATACATAGAATACAAGGAAATAATACACATTACCAAAGAATATATTCATATACACATGAAGAAGGCATTCATACACATAAAAAAAATACAAGTAAATATGTCACATACAAAGGTAGCAAAGAGTAGATTCATACGCACACAATCAATACATGTAAACAAGACACATTAATTGCAACAAATAATTGATTCATATACATATAAAGCTCATACAAGTAAAAAAAAATTCAAGATAATACAACCAACATTTAAAAAAATTAAATTTTTATACATAGAAACACTAAAACCACTACTCAAGGCATACCCAAGAAATACACACATATACATACAAATAAAGAATGAAAGAATATTCAAAATCAAATAGTCAAAATCATGCAAAGTCAAACATTCATCAACATAGAAGGGTAAACTATTCAAACAAGTACATACAAAGTAAAATAATTCTCATAAAAATACAACAAATAATACATTCATACACATACAAGTAAATAATATCCATATGAAAGAATACTGAAAAGATACACACACAAAGCAAATAAAGAAGGAACACTGAAAAACATCCAAGATAATACAACCAACTCTTAAAAATAATTAAATGTATATACATAGAAACACTAAAACCACTACTCTAACATTCAAGGCATAGTCAATAAATACACAGATATACATACAAATAAACAATGAAAGAATAGTCAAAAGCATGCAAAATGAGACATTCATCAACATAGAAGAGTAAACAATTCAAACAAGTGCATACAAATAATGCAAAAAATCTCAATAATACATTCACACACAACATATAGAAGTATACATCTCATTCATTGATAAATTCAAAAATAAAAAACACAACAAATATATTCTAACTATGACAATGCAGCTAATAAAGACACTATTTCAATTCTCAAAACAATGCATTCATATACATACAAAAATAAAAAATCCAAAACATACATTATAACCAAAATACTTTCATAAATTTATATATGTAAGCAAGCACTCAAGAATATATATATTTATTGTATATAAATAATAAAACCAATACATAAAAATTTAGATATAATAAATTCATACAAATAAATAATATAAATATTTAAATATTTGCAAACACTCTAAAAATATATATTAGTATTTTATTTAAATTTATAAAAATATCAATAAAAATATTGAAATATACTTATTTATTTATATATATATGAAAAGAAGGAAAAATATAGTATACTTCAAATATCATAATAACATAGTTATAATAAAAATATATAAATAAATAAAATCAAAACCAAATCAAAATCTTATTTAAAAAAAAAAAATTTAAAATATAAATAAATTTAGGTTATAATTGTTAAATAATTTATGTAAATAAGATTCATTTTGTCATTTTTGTGCAATGTATGGGGAAGATGTTTAAAACATTGTAAAAAATTTAAATGATTTAAGTGAATAAGAGAGACTTTTCCATTTGTGTATATGGGGAAGATGTTCAAAACATTGTAAAAATTTTAAATGATTTAAGTGAATAAGAGTGACTTTGCCATTTGTGTGTATATGGGGAAGATGTTTAAAACATTGAAAAATGTTAAATGATTTATGTGAATAGAAGTAATTTTGTGATTTGTGTGTATATTGGGAAGATGTTTAAAACATGTTTATAAATTATTATTATAATAACATGGTATATTTATGTTTTTGCATATTGGAGTTACTATAAAAACTAAAGGTCATGAAAACTATGAACAGAAGAAACACAACTCACACTCACTCAAGAACAACTTCGGCATTGATAAATTTCTTGCAACATAAAACACTGAAATGATATTGTTAGAATACAAATCCTTCCTAATAACTTGTAACATAATTAAATTTATTATTAAAAAAAAAATCTATTTTGTATATTATATATAAAGATCAAGAAAAAAACATTAATACAATATTATTAAATAAAGCTATCAAAATACTCTAGGGTGGGGTAAGGTATGGATATTCACTACCTAATACTCTGTTTGGGCTCGAAGGAAATATTATGTCTTCTTGGTCAGAAAATGGCACAACAAGCATAAGGAATGAAAAATTTTATCCTTATTTTTCAAATTAAAATATAAAATAAAATAATGAATAACCATTAACACATATTTTCATAAATATAAATATATTTTTTTAGTAAAAATAAATGTTACAGTGTAAATTTAATAGAAAAAATAAAGTTTGATATATAATTAATAAAACTTCTTAATGTAATTAATAAACAAGAGAGAGGAAAAAAGAATCTTTTGATTACCTGAAACTTGTTTTAGGCGATCGTTGTCAAAGTTGTATCATTGTTTGATCTCATCATCATGACATTCCCATTGTCCACTATTGCATATGTTTTGGATTCATCTCAAAACTACTTATGACCTTCTCTTCACTACTAACCACGCCTTTCAACATTTATCCTATACAATTTCCAATAAACTCACATTCAAAACTACTAATTGGCATTGCTCATAGATTGAACTTATCAAAACCGAATTAGTATTGCCTTCTACTAAACATCACACTAAACATTTACATTTACTTGTCCCATGTTATGCATGTAAATAGAAAGACTTTGCATAAAGTGACTAATTGTTGGAAATTGCACATTGTCGTCCACTAAAACTTTAGAAATTTACTATCTACAATTACAACCGAATGCAACGCACTAATATCGTTGAAATGTAATATGAACCACTGGAATCAATTCACAAGGCAACAAAAATTGAGCTCCTATGTTCAATTTCCTTCCACTAAGGATCACAGTGGGAATCCGTTATAACCCATAGCAAAATTAGGGTCAAGCTAGGTGTAAAATTGAATTTATTACATAATACAAATTAAACAATCTGGTGAATGCTAATGGAATTGTGTACATAATATAAATAAATCAATCTCGTGAATGTAGCTATGTAGATATGCATGCTATGTAGCAAACATTTATTTCCATATAAGCCCTACGTGGGAATTTCCGGGGTTTCTTCTTGCTGTCACTTCTAAATTTCACAATTATCAACAGAGAGGGCTCAGTCTGTCACAAATCTGTATATCCCACTCTGTAGGGTTTTGCAGTGTAAGGCTTTGAGCGGTGCCTCCCAACTCAATGAACCACCTTCTCAATCTCCTGCTAAATATACTCAACCATAATATGCTACTCAAGGAGAAGCTAATGGTAGTTTTACGTAAATGAGTGGTTCCATGACTGGTGCTAGTACTATTTAAGAAACTCCAGATTCATCTGGTTATGGAACTATTATGGATATAGGACAATTGGAGGCATGAAATGACAAAAGGAAGAGCTGAATTGGGGTTTGGAGAGACAACTGGGTCAATATCCAAAAATATTTATGGCTACATGACTTGTTACATGGAAAACCACCCAACACCTCACATGTCAACATCCTCAACGCAGATGTGAACACAGACCGACATAGATGACTAAACCTGTTTCAATTTGCGTAACTATTCTACAATGAACATGTTCTCTAAATATATCATAGAGATATTCGTAAAGTGAAACAAGAAACAGGGGAGAACAAGGACATTCACAAAGAATACTAACCTAATCTTTCTGTTGCTATTGAAACTGTGGAAACTGGTGGTTGCAAAGCCCTCGAAACTTCTCATTCTCTTCTGCGAAAGCATTGGAAACGATGCTCAAGCTACTCTGCTCCAAAAGCATTGGAAAACTTGCCCTAGCTCTTCTGCTCCAAAAGCATTGGACACTCTGCTCCAGCTCGTGTATGGAAAATCCCAACCCATCAGAAAAGGAAACATAAAAGAGGTTGAGGAATGAATTTAAAAAATAATTCAATAAAATACTGCCATGAGTACAAAGTCACACCAACTCACTCTGAAAGCATAATTTTTTCATTAGTTGGCCCTTCAACCACCAGTGCATATTGAATCTCCTGAGCCTCGGCTTTCTCTCTCAATTACCACAAATGCACAGACACACAAACCAAACATTTGCACACGACACATTGCACATTACATTTATACCACAACACTACACATGACATTCATGCATACAACACTATACAGAAGATTTATGGAGTGCTAAATAAGATAGACAACTTTAACTTAACATAACAGTGCTTGAGAGAGAAAGAACACCCATGCTTAACCTGTAGATTGAAGAGAGAAAAAAATTTGTCAAGTTACACAAATGTCTCTCTAAAATGAATTAAACACACATATTAAAGGAACAGAAAATTACTCAATCACCTACAGCCTTTCGCTGCATAACCATTTTTTCTGTGGAATTAATTATAAACAAATAGACAAACAATTTAAAGTAAACGGAAAATTACCATCTCCATAAATAATCCAGTCCATCCCCCTACTGTTTTTTTTGGGACTGCAAAAATTTCGATCACCTCCTCTTCGTTCTTGAATTTCCTCCAGCGCTCATTCTTCATTCATCACAATCATTGATCCTTCCAATTCATGAGGCATCTCCTCTTCCTTCGTGAATATCTTCTTCTAATTCTTCATTCATCACAGTCACCGATCCCTCGCCTTCCTAATTCATCACGCACCTCCTCTTCGTTCGTGAATTTCCTCCTCTCATTCTTCATTCATTACAATTAGTTATCCCTCTCATTCTTCATTCATCAGGCGCTCGAGTATATAATGACCACGACATTAGTGAGATTTATGCTTGTTTTTTTGACCGTTGGGTTCAAATTTAGGTTTTACGAATCTTGTAATCACTATCCATTAAACCAATCTTTTAATTGCCATCCATTAAACCATGCTCGTCAGGCTTGTTTTTTTATCTTTTAATTGCCATCCATTAAACCATGCTCGCCATGCTTGTTTTTTCGGACCGTTGTTTTCAAATTTAGGTCTAACCAATCTTTTAATCACTATCCATTAAACTAATTTGTTAATTACCCCATCTTTTAACTCAGTATTACTATTTTATAATTTATGATATTTTTTAAAACTGAGCGTTTTAAAACTTGTCAATATACAGTTCAATCCTAGTCCATAACTTTCTATTTTTATATTTTCAGTACAACTGATTTTTTTTTATTTGCGTTTTTCCTCTGGGTGTGGATGTCCATAACACTGATTGGGTGACACTTGTTGATTGGAATATATTTAATATTTAATATGCGTGGTGGAAAGGTTGGCACTATCATTGAGTGGAATATATATATCTAAAATATAATAATAAATTAATAAACTATAAACGAATGATAATAATAGTAAAAATTTAAATTTATTTAAAATTTATGTGATATTTTTAAATCAAATTTTCTATATATAAAACTAATTTTAAAAATACTTAGTATTATATATATATATGAAATAATGAGAAAGAAATATTATTATTGGTAGTAAAAAGATTTAGTTAATATTATTTTTATTAGAGATGTCACGTTTAGTAGAGGAGAAAGACTTTCTCTTTGAATCTTACTATAGAATCAAAATTCTTCTTCCTTCCTATGTATTTTTAAATGGACAACAATTGTTTATACATACCATTGGAAACCTAGTAAATTTGTCTACTTAAAAGTGATAAGTTTGTAACAGTTAATATCAAGCTAACAAATATTTGCATTGATATATTTTTAGATCATTTTCTTTGTAATCTATTATTCATGTAATTTTTATATTAAAAGTTTTGTTTGGAATTAATTTGTGGATAATATTACTGTGATGGTAAAGATTGACTTTTTAGTCTTTTTTTTTTTCCCTCCAAGCTTACATTGAGTAAGGGTTGGATATGTGTCGAAGAAAAAGTATAGAATGTCTTGAAGGAAGATATTTTTGGAAGAGCACATTGAGAACGTTATGAATATATTCCTAAAAGTGACAGTCTAAGGTGGCTCTATTTGAGACAATGTAAGCTTCCAAAGAATGTCTTGCACTAATAACATGAGCATGAATACATTCCTAAAAGTGAGAGTCTAAAATGACTCTATTTGAAACTATATAAGCTTCCAAAGAGTGTCTTGCACTAATAACATGATCATGGAAATCTAACTTACAATCATTGGAGGATGAGTATCTTGACTCATAGACATCAAATATTGCTCTTAATTAATTTAACAAACAATGTTTTTTTAATTAGTTTATTCATTTCAACATACATATTTCTAAAACTATAATAATAAAATAAGAACTTCCACATAACTATAATATTTCCAAAGGATTTAGAAGTGTGTATGCTTATGATGTTGAGTGCCTTATAGGACAATAATATCAATCTTGCTCTTTATGTAGTTCTCCACCTTACAATTGTACATGTATTAGAAAAACACTCACACCATAATCGAACAGAGATCTTCTTCGAACCATTCTTGCCTATAGGTAAGGTTAAAATAATATTCAATTCATCAAGTAATTACAACCCATCCTTCGATGTGTATCTTGCTAGATTTCTTGATTACATTGTAAACAATTCCCCCCTTTCAAAGTATACCTCTTGATGTGAATTGTCACAATCAAGATAGTTAATTTGCAAGATAGTTAGGAGAGGAAGTTTTCGGGGCAGTGGCAGGCATCAAGTTTGCTCATCTCCATCCAACTCCTCCTCTCCATCATCTGAATACTTCATTGGGAATTATCCTACATCCCGAATTTGTCATGGCCGTGGGAATCATGGCTCTCCTTTTTCTGACAGGGGCTTTGCTTTCTCCCCCGATACCTGTGCGACCTCTACTAATCCCCTGACTCCGGTGCAAACTGCCCATTTCTACTTTCAAAGCTCCTTGAACTACCCCTGCGTCACAACCATTATCACTGTGGAATTCAAAGAAGAGCCCTCTAGCTCTGCTGTTCTTCCCCTCTTTAATCAGATGAACCAGGGAAACTCTCCGCATGCCAGCATGAAGCGGATGGCTCCTTGCGGCGAAGGCAAGGATGTTGCGGCTAACAAACATGGAAGCTTCGAGACCAAGGATGATCATCAGATGGTGGAGGAAGATATGGAAGCCTACAGGTGCCCAGTTGTTGAAGAATCTCCTCCCTCTCCTCATGTTTCTTAACATGCTCAGGATTTGCAGTTTTTTGAGTTTTTGTTTTCCCAATGTTTGGATTACCCCTGAGTATAATGAATTGTTGATAATTTTGTTAATTTTGTTATATGAGACTACTGAAGAGCCGGTTTCCCCTACGTGGGTGGCTAATTTTCTATATGTTTGGAAAACAAGTAGTGTTCAGGCTCTTAGACTGAGAATGCCCCATAGTTGGGCCAGTACCATAGAGGCCAGTGCCTCCATGTAATTTTTTGTGTCATTAATAGAATTAGTCTAAATTTAGAAAAAAAAATATTCAAGAAATAAACCCAAGTTTTCCTTGTGTAATCATCAATGAAAGTCAACATATAGTGGTTGCTTGCTATTGATGGTGTTTGCATTGGTCCACACAAATATAAATGGAAAATTTCTAAGGGTGCCTTTGCCCTTAGGCTCTTTCTTGATCGAAAGATTTCTCTGTGTTGTTTTCCCAAGATGCAGCCTTCACATAGGCTGCCTAGTTTCTCAATCAACAGTAATCCCTTTACCATTGCTTTCCTATGCAACAAAATTTGACCTCCAAAGTTGAGATGTCCAAATCTCAAATGCCATAACCAATTTTCATCTTTTCCTTTTCTTTGGAATGTCTCTTGTGTCTCTGCTGCCATTTCATCTCCTTTCTTCAAATCTGTTCTCATCTTGAGAGGGAAAATTTTTTATCATTGTAACACCCCCAAATCTATGCTTTTCAAATTAGAGATTTGAACATACATCCATAGGGGAGTGGACCCCAATGGATAATTATTATGTGGATATGGTTAAATACTTAATTATGAAAAATAAATAAAATATTGTGCATGCACTATGACCAGATGAGAAAGTGAGATCACCTGCCTAATCCATGAGGTAATGGAAAAGGAAAAAGACTTTCCCCAAATCTTTCAAAAAAATCCTTGAAAGAAGTTATTTCTAATTTAGATTTTTGAGGAAAAATCTAAATTTCCCCAATGAAGAGGAGTAGTTGGGAAGAGGTGAAAAAAAGCTGGAAAAGCTGAGGGAAAGCTTAAAGCAGCTTTAAAGAGTCCCAGAATGGGAAGCCTAGGCTAAACAGGAATAAAGCATCCTGAAATTCTGGACGCAGAATTGGAAACAGGCTTGGGGAAAGCACAGCTTAAATAAGCTGCTCGGGGGTGAATCCTGGGAGATAAAGAGGATTCTAAGGTTGGGAGGACTGGTCATGGTAGAGGTGTGCATGCAGAAATTTGGAGAAATCTGTAAGTCTGTGCTAATCATATCCCTGTTTTTATGAAATGGTGATGTTATATTCCTTTACTCAATTTATGAAATTTTGATATGATATTCCTTTATGAAATTTATGAAGTTGTGATGTTATAGTACATTATGTAATGTATGAGCTGTTATGTTAGGTTGCATTTTGCAACTGTTAGATGGATTAATGATTCAGTAACTTCTGTAATTGCAACCACAGCTATTGACAGTAGAGACAAATGGTTGAGTGTAGAGATGAGTACATTGTAATAATGATAGTTGAGATGGTAGATTAATATAATAACCATGTATAGGTATAGATGGCTATCTTCTAAAGGAGTATTTAATTCTGTGTGTATAAACAGAAGATGTTAACAAATCAGTACCCCCGAACATTAAGTTCCAAATAAATTAATCTATCATAACAATACTGATGGCACAGAATTCACTGTGATCAATAACAGAAAGTAGGGAACAACAACCCTCAGCTGTATCACAATGGGAAGAATTGTGAAAATTAGAAATTTCAGTATTCTATTAAATGTAACGGTACACATATGGAGGTAGCAGTGGAATCCTAACTAAGTACGAGGATTAATAATAGGGATTCTAAACTATCCAGTTCAATATTCTCTCCCTCCATTGGAGTGAAGCAAGAGGGGCTGTTTCCTAGTCCCCCCCTGGAACAGTTGAATCTGTACCAAAAAAATATCACACATGTTGAATATCTATAACAGTCAAATAAGGGGGAAAAAGCCTATTGCCAAATATATTGTGTAATAACAGTCTATGTGAAGGAAGATTGTAGGCATGGGTAAAATACCATGAACAGAGCATCTAGTTACCATCCATAGAACTACTGGGAAAGTAGTGGAACAATGGTGGTGAACTGCGTAGAGATAAATGTATGCGAGGAGGCCTACATCTATACTTCGATGCTGAAACTTTAACTTATTGAACATATTAGCAGGCCAGCAAACTGAGAAGTTTGATTAAGGGCTTAGTGATCATCCTGCACAGAAAACCTGAGACATACAAGGTAAAATATGTAGGTATATAAGTCTACTATATGAACTGAGAAGAGGGGAGGTTAATCCCAAAAATCCTCATGGAAATTCTTGTATTCCAGGGCTGTCTGTAGGTACTGAAAAGAATCTAAACCAGAGTTAAGAAATTTAGTAGGATTAAACAGGAGGATGAGGTATAACGGATGTTATTAAATAATAACATAATCCTATAAAAAAAAAAAAAGGGTATGGGGAGACGTGACAAATGGTATCGGAGCAAAGTTCAAAAATTGGGCAAGATATGTGCTCACAAAGAAATGGTTAACTGTTATAAATTTTAAAATATTAAAAATATTTCTTCAAGTATACAAATATCTTGGATATACTTTCAGGTATACATGTAACAGATGGTGAGGAAGTAGAAACATTGATATGGGAGGTTGGTCATTTTGCAGACTTGTGGTATGTTCTGAAAATTCTTGGTTATATGTCTCATTACAGTATGAATTGACTACATATCAAAATTAAATTTTATGGCATTAAGCAATTTTGGTACCACATTTAACAAAATATATCCTGAGGCATTCGCCTTCCATATTGTGTTTAGTTGCAGACCAGAAAGTCCATAGGGTAGAAAACTTCAGAATCTCTAAACCCAGGTCGGTTTAAATCTGAAGGTTCTTGGCCTCTATAGATGATTAGATTTTGTTATATTACTGTAGACAAAAGAAAAAAAAAAAAAATTAACAACATGTTATGCTTATTTGTATGTTAGAGAACCATTATAATAGCACTGAAATATACATGCTAGGTAAAGAAAGGAAAGGAAGCCTGACAGTATCCTATAAATTTCATATATGAGTATTCTCATAGTTATAACATTTTAAACTGTATATAGGCGCATTTTAAATCATCAAAATGAGGCTGGAAAAAGAGATTCTATTCTAGATGAGTATTATACTACTTATCTACATACCTAAATTATATTCTACTTCTTGACAAAATGGTCACATTGAAAAATAGAGTCGCAAACAAGTATAGCATATATGTGGTTGTAAGCAACCAAATTTGGAATCGTTGTAATGATATTACAATGGGCTAAAAAACCTAACCCCTCTAAGAATTTATTAAACATATAAATATAAACCTTTAACAATGAACCCATACATGTATATTAAATTTCGGTCAAACAAAAAAAAAGGGGGATTTCACATCTTACGGATCTATCCTTAAGCAATATATATATATATATATCGGTAGGAATTAAATAAAGGAGGAAATAAGAGGTGATCTAAAATCATACGTTACCTATGCATGCGACTGAAAGAAATTGGATTAGCCGGAGGCCGAATCCAAAAGGGTTAACCGACGTGCAAAAAAAATAAAAAAAAAACAGAAAAAAAAAAAAATCGAATAGGATAATAATGGTAAGTGGGTCGGTGTGTACCCTACGGCCATCTTTAAAGTCTCTAGAAGAAATATTTCTAAATTTTAAGAGATTGAGTCCTAACAACAAACTGAAAATATTGACCTACTTCATAATTATGGAGACGTCGAAGTCTTATACTCAAAGGTCAAATATAACAACTGTTTTGACAGATCGGAATTCATATAACTCATTTACAAAAATTTACGATGCATATATGGACAAGAGGCATTGTATATTCTACAACAGAGGCTCGAAACCTATATCCAACTATAACCCATTTAGCATGTACATGGTATATTAATGATTGAATGTCTACGTTAAACAAGAAGTAATTCTATTAAATGGGTATTGAACGCGACAGTCAAGAGAATTCTTATATAAGCTATAATCACGTAGATCCAATAAACTCCATACAAGCCGTGAGCCATAGGTCGATCCTTTGTATGTATCTTTTACGGTTGGCAAGAAATATAAAAACAAATGAAATAGGCGCACTGCTGTTTTGGATGGCGGCAACTTTTTTTTCAACTCTGGTAAACAAATAACGTGACAGAGTATCGACCCATCGGTACAAACCAGAAGTTGATGATGTTTGTTTTTTTCAAACACAAAGGGGTTACCTATACTGAAGGTTCACAGCGTAAAAATCTAACAAATTAAAATTTGAATGCGCGGAGAGTCTAGCTTGTATTTGGTCCTACCTCCATTTCAATGTCTGTAAATCTGGGGGTCATTACAGGTCAAAGTAAAAATCATAAGCGCAAAGAGTAAAGCGGCAGAACCATGTGAAAATAGGTCAGGAATTGCAAAAGTGGAAACAACTACGTGAATAGGAAATATATATTACTGATCCCTACGGCAAACTTATTGTAATACATAGCTCAACTTAAGCGTGCGCAGGTAGAGATGCTACTGGCAACGAGTGCCGAGAGCTAACTCTAGCTCCTCGCAGCCTGGCACTATGCGTCATTTAAAAAAAAAAATCGACATAAATAATAATTGCTTCAGGAAATAAAAGAAAAAGGAAATTATTAATGTCATGCCACGCTATTCCAGTCGCGGCCTCATCGCACTAGGTTACACAGAGAAGCCCTACCCAATCCAACCCATCCTCAGTGCTGCTCGACAGCCGGATTCCAGCGGATTCTGTGGTAGGCTGGTCTGTACGTAACCCAGGTGACCGAAAACAGATATTTCAAAACCGCATTGAGATAGGGTTTCCAACAGAAGACTCGACAGAGGATTGAGGATAGAGACTACCCCCTCTGCCGACACGCTAATGGTGGCCCTATCGAAGCGTATAAAACCCTGAGTGGGTAACTGAAGGAAGACAGAAGAATGGAACCGAGAACAGAGATGATTCAAGCACGGAAATTTAATACCGACTAGAACTCTGTCTCGGAGAAATTCAACTATCACTGCCTCTCTGCACCCTCTACAATCACAGAGGCAACATTGTAGAGAAAAAAGAAGAACAAAAACACAACAATACGAATCAGTAGAAAGAAGTAGAAAAAAAATTCCATGGGTAAGAGTTATAAGGAAACCTCAAAAACCCTAACCGGGTTGCCCAGTAACTTCCACACATCTCGAGGGAGATCTAACAGCTGTAGTGTATCAAGAGAAGCGTACTCAGTCATATTCGTCTGAGCCACGGAGGTATGGGGTCAGATGCATGAACAAACGAATTAAACCTAAAGGTAACGTCTGGCACTTTGGAAGGGCGGCGCTCTCTGGACCTGTAGCCGTCGTATCGACCCATTCAAATCCAGAAGTGAGTTACCAAGGACGGAGGGGCAGAGTACGTCGTCTCTTGCAAACCTCCTTTCTCCATGGGAAGTTACTGCGCCTACACATAAACCCAATTAACGTTAACATATAGACTGTACACCTGCGATTGAACTGACGAAGCCTGTAGCAGGGTAACCTGGTCAGAGTGAATCTCTGCCAAGCCTCCTGCTAGCACTCCTTTCGATGGGACAGGGTGACAAGTCGCCACCGATCGGGGTTAGTCATGGGGAATCACCACAAAATTTCATAATGAAAAGCCGTAAACCTACAGCGACCGCCCGCGCGAAACTAGGTATAGGTTACCATCGAAATGAATCATTGATAACTATGACTGTACCAGCGATGTATTAACAATGGAGCTCATGTTTACAGTGAACAACGAAAATCCGGCGTATGATGATGCCGGAACGGGAATTAACCAACAGTCGCGGCACGTCAAAATATATTGATAACTCGAAATAGATGTACGCGTACAAACCCTAGGTGGCAAATAAACGTAATTACTGCAAGTTGTGTGGCGTCGGATGAGAAAATTCCCGGTATAGAATCATAATTATAATGGTGGGGTAGGTATTATCGGAGGCATCACTTCGTTGACCGAGCCACTAATATATGTATGTATGAGTGAAATACTAATACAGCCTAAAAATCAATAACTATAAGTATTGTCGATTTTACTCAAAATTTGTATGCAGATGCATAAGCCGATATCTATGTAGATACCTAGGTATTGGCTGGACCCATGTCGACCTTCGAACTATACACTGAGATCCACAATATATATTATACTTGGTGTACGTGTTGGATATTTATGTAAATCTTTTTGCATGTGTAATAAATGGGAATATAGGTATTATATATATATAATACCTTAGGGAGTCGAAACTCGATGATTGATATATCCATATGGTTGATATATATATATATTATATATAGAATATATGGAGTATATATGCCATAAATATATGAGGCCTAAGGGAATAGAGTAAATACCTGTACATAGAGTTATAATAATTCTATAAGGTATTTATAAATTCATATATAATTATATCCACATGTAATTATATTGATATGTTGATTCATAAAGTCACTTCAACCTTTGGGTACTACCCTAGGTAATTAGACCCATCTCTATGTATAATTATACGTGTAACCACTATGTGTATGATTATACCATTCTATGACATTATGAAAGGGCGCATTCATTTCTACGTGGCATATGATATTTATGAGCTTGATATCGGTATGGACGTATTATAGAGTTACGAAGTAGACCTATTGTGTATGGTATATACAATTATCTTGGGTATATATATGCGAGTTATGAACTTAACATATATATAAATATGTTACATATATATATGGATGCAAGATGTATACCTATGGTATGTAGGATATACAATTACCCTATGATATATAGATGTGATATATGAATTTGATATATACCTAGATGTGGTATATATATATATATATATAGAGGTAAGATGCATACAAATCTTATATAAATTATACAACTATCCTATGTCATATTTAGGTGAGATATATGGAGTTAATGGGAATAGTTTAAGAGAGTCATGGATTTGATAATGGAATTCAAAGGTACCTGAACAAAAAAAAAAAAAAAGTATTAATATAATACTGAATATTAATATTGAATATTCGATGGGTAGGATATTGAATATTAATATAATATATATATATGTAACAATATATATATATAGATTATATGAATGAAGTGATATGAAGGGAAATAAATGCCACCTTTGAACTTAATTAGTCAAGTATATGAAAAAAAAAAAAAAAATCCCTTAACTAAAGGTGTTACAAATGGTATCAAGATTTTACAACTGTCACTACGCAGCAGAGGTATGAAAAAAAAAATATAAAAGGGATTATTTCAAAGTATGTGGTAGCACTTTCAAAAAGCCTTTGAACTTATATAAGAATATATATAATATAGGGATACATAGATATATTCATATGTTCATCAAATTAATATTGCTAAGGCTATATATATATACATATATATATAGATATCATGGTTACTTACACAATAAGGTTTGGAAATATATATGATATATACAAACCTAGTGGATATATATACATGCTCATGAGATTTATATCGCCCAAGGCTTGAGATGTAAGTAGTATATGAGTAAGTGGGAGATGTATCCTATAAATAAGGCATGTATACTGCTATAAAAGAAAAGAAGATTTAAGTACAATTTTTAATTACAATTAAATGGTTGATTTAGTAACTGTGGAACCATTACCTAGAGTTAGGCAGGAATGTATGAAGGGATAAATTAAAATTTTCCTGATGAATTATTTAAGGAAGAATATTCTTGTGACAGTGGAAGAATGATTCTTAATTAATTGGTTATATTCTTTCAGTTGGTATATTTTATAAGTTTAGAGATAATGAGTAAAAGAATTGGGAAAATTTTTGGAGAAGTGATATTTCTCTCATAAGAAAAAAAAAACAAATACAGATTAAAGATAAAAGCATGAGAGATTTATTGGTTGCTTTTATTAGAAAAAAAAAAAATAAAAAAAAATAGAATGCTTTTATGCATTAGGAAAGAAGAAATCCTTTTATAATTCAGGAAAAAGTTGGAATACTTTTAGGATTTATTTCCATTTTATATAAACCTATGAGAAAAATAGAAGAGGAGAACTAGCAAAGCATGAACATACAATTAAAAGTGAATGCATAAATTCCGGTAAGTCTTTGAAAAAGGGGAAACTGTGTCAAATTTATTTTTGGCATTTTCACATATTAATAATTGTGAATGTGATGAATTATAGAAATTTCATTTATCACCTGAAAAGGAAACATATATTCACACTATAAAATTTTGTGGGATAAATTTTATTAAAGTAATTTTCTTGAGTCTTAAATTCAAAGACAGAGAAATGATGTACAATCATCCAGCTACAAACCGAGAGAAAAGAGGATGAGCTGTATTTTGGACTTGGGTGTGGGGGAAACCCATCAGCTCCAAAATTGTTTCACTTAAGTGTTGAACTAGTGGATACAATTTCATGTGAGAGGTAAGCATGGAATTGTAGAGATTATTAATAAGTCCAGTTGTTACTAGTTAAATTGATTTACTAACAAAAGAAACAATGAAAAGATACTAGAAGTACCACTATAAAATGAGAAAGGGTAAGCATAACCATGCATATGATACAATTGTTTTCTCTCATTATGAGTACTAATGAAAAAGTTGGAAAAATTGTTTAGCCAAGTGTGTAACAGGAAATTGAACACTTTGGAAATAAAGAGGAAAAAGGTGAAGGTAAATCACCTAGAAAATCAAGAGAAGTTGAACTGGATCAAGTCGAGTGAGGAAAGGATCTCACTGAAAAACAAAAAAGGATAAGCAGTGTACTAAAAGTGCACTAAACTATTATAAACCTGAACGGTTTGATTAATAACTGAATTTCTTAAGTTATTGAAATGCAGAATGCTGTTGTGAATTATCAATTATATGTAACTAATATTACTTACATTGGTATGAATTGTGGACAGAGAAACCAGAATAAAAGATCTTCCAAACAGACTTCTTGCAAAGAAGTAGGAAGAAAACCAACTGCATAAGGCATCAGTAAATAGAGTGGAGGCAGGAGAGTACTCTGCTGGAAACTAATGGCTTATACATTAGCCCTACCATTGCTTATTAAATTTCCTGATATATTTCATGTCTCCTTGTTGGAAAAGAAAAGTTATAAATTTTGTACATGATGCTTCTCACATGATTGATTTGAAATGTGGTCCAGGTGGAACCAGAAGAGGAATTTCCTTCCAGAGTCGCTTCAAATATGAAAGCGAGAAGGAATTGAATTGCGAAAACGAACAGTAGCTAGAGTAAAGGTGCAGTGGAGCACTTTACTGTTGAAAAGCTACATGGAACAGAGAAGCTAAGATGATGGAAAAGCATTCATAATTATGTTCAAAATAAACTAAGTAGATAGTTGGCAACACCGAGGACGGTGTTTATTTTCAGAGGGGGAATATGTAACACCCCCAAGTTCTATGCTTTTCAAATTAGATATTTGAACATACATCCATAGGGGAGTGGACCCCAATGGATAATTATTATGTGGATATGGTTAAATACTTAATTATGAGAAATAAATAAAATATTGTGCATGCACTATGACCAGATGAGAAAGTGAGATCACCTTCCTAATCCATGAGGTAATGGAAAAGGAAAAAGACTTTCCCCAAATCTTTCAAAACTCCTTGAAAGAAATTATTTCTAATTTAGATTTTTGAGGAAAAATCTAAATTTCCCCAATGAAGAGGAGTAGTTGGGAAGAGGTGAGAAAAAGCTGGAAAAGCTGAGGAAAAGATTAAAGCAGCTTTAAAGAGTCCCAGAATGGGAAGCCTAGGCTAAACAAGAATAAATCATCCTGAAATTCTGGACGCAGAATTGGAAACAGGCTTGGGGAAAGCACAGCTTAAATAAGCTGCTCCAGAACAGATTGAGGCTAGTCTGTTCTGGGAGAGGATCTCTGCTCGGGGGTGAATCCTGGGAGATAAAGAGGATTCTAAGGTTGGGAGGCTGGTCATGGTGGAGGTGTGCATGCATAAATTTGGATATATCTGTAAGTCTGTGTTAATCATATCCCTGTTTTTATGAAATGGTGATGTTATATTCCTTTATGCAATTTATGAAATTGTGATGTTATAGGCTTTTATGAAATTTATGAAGTTGTGATGTTATAGTACATTATGTAATGTATGAGCTGTTATGTTAGGTTGCATTTTGCAACTGTTAGATGGATTAATGATTCAGTAACTTCTGTAATTGCAACCACAGCTATTGACAGTAGAGACAAATGGTTGAGTGTAGAGATGAGTACATTGTAATAATGATAGTTGAGATGGTAGATTAATATAATAACCATGTATAGGTATAGATGGCTATCTTCTAAAGGAGTATTTAATTCTGTGTGTATAAACAGAAGATGTTAACAAATCAGTACCCCCGAACATTAAGTTCCAAATAAATTAATCTATCATAACAATACTGATGGCACAGAATTCACTGTGATCAATAACAGAAAGTAGGGCACAACAACCCTCAGCTGTATCACAATGGGAAGAATTGTGAAAATTAGAAATTTCAGTATTCTATTAAATGTAACGGTACACATATGGAGGTAGTAGTGGAATCCTAACTAAGTACGAGGATTAATAATAGGGATTCTAAACTATCCAGTTCAATATTCTCTCCCTCCATTGGAGTCAATCAAGAGGGGTTGTTTCCTAGTCCCCCCCTGGAACAGTTGAATCTGTACCAAAAAAATATCACACATGTTGAATATCTATAACAGTCAAATAAGGGGGAAAAAGCCTATTGCCAAATCTATTGTGTAATAACAGTCTATGTGAAGGAAGATTGTAGGCATGGGTAAAATACCATGAACATAGCATCTAGTTACCATCCATAGAACTACTGGGAAAGTAGTGGAACAATGGTGGTGAACTGCGTAGAGATAAATGTATGCGAGGAGGCCTACATCTATACTTCGATGCTGAAACTTTAACTTATTGAACATATTAGCAGGCCGGCAAACTAGGAAGTTTGATTAAGGGCTTAGTGATCATCCTGCACAGAAAACCTGAGACATACAAGGTAAAATATGTAGGTATATAAGTCTACTATATGAACTGAGAAGAGGGGAGGTTAATCCCAAAAATCCTCATGGAAATTCTTGTATTCCAGGGCTGTCTGTAGGTACTGAAAAGAATCTAAACCAGAGTTAAGAAATTTAGTAGGAGTAAACAGGAGGATGAGGTATAACGGATGTTATTAAATAATAACATAATCCTATAAAAAAAAAAAAATGGGTATGGGGAGACGTGACAAGTTCTTCAAGCTATTCCTCAGTTCATGCTCTCCATCCTACCAGCGCCCAAAGGATTCCTCCAAAAGATAAGAAATATTCATCGGACCTTCCTTTGGTAGGGTAGAGCAGTCAAACAGAAGTGGGCTCTTGTGGCTTGGGAGAAACTTTGTAAACCCAAAATCCTGGGGGGTCTTCGGCTCTGCGACCCAAGAACTGTGAATAAAGCCAGTGGGGAAAAGCTTTGGTGGAGGTGGATCAAATATCCTACTTATCCCTGGGATGGAATGTGGAAAGCTAAGTATGTTGAGGATTGGAATCAGTAAGAACTCATCAGAATGACGAATATTCAAGCTGGCTCCCCCATCTACAACTTGGCAAAAGCTAGCAGAAATATTATCTCTAATCACTTCTTTTGGGAAATTCGAAATGGAAAAATGACCCTTTTCTGGGAGGATGCTTAGCAACAATTGCCTAAGCTGGAGTGCCTTGAATATCTCTCCCTTCAAAGAAAATACCAGAAACAAGAAAATTTTCGAGCTTTTCAGTACTAGGCGGACAACAGGGAGAACCCTCATTAGAGACAATGGAACCTCAATATACCCTTTGATATGGATGATATGGCCAACCTTTCTCTTTCCTTGTTTTCCTCGTTGGAAAATTGGAGGGAGGAAATTATAACCTAAAGGAAGCTAAGCTCTACATCGAACAACGTCATCTGGAAGAGAAGATGTAAGGGGATCAGAATGTTTTGGATGCAATTTTGTGGCCAAAAATTAAAACCTTCTTATGGATACTTTTACAACGGAAAACCCTAACTTGGGAGAACCTCCTCAAAAATGGCTTCTATGGACCCTTCCGTTGTCTACTCTATTTCAGCACAGAGGAGTCCATGAACGATCTCCTCAACACTTGCTAGTGGACGAATAATCTTTGGTTGTGGATGTAGGACATCTTTAGGCATACAGAGAGAGACAGGGCTTCCATTCAGAATACAATAGTCAATTGGAGGTCAAATTTTCTAAATGCGACACTGTCAACAACCTCTGGAAACTAAGCGCTGGGTTCATTATTTGGTCTACTTGGAAAGAACGAAACAGACGAATCTTTCTGCACGAGACCAGGAATGAAGATGAAAAAATTAACCATTATGCAGAATATGAAAGAAACAGTTCTAACCCACAACAAAGCTTCTTAGACAGAGAAAATTTCAGAAGATGACAAGTGTATCTTACTAATGTTTTGGTTGGGGGTGGCCACGAACCTCAATTCCCCTGTGCAGCAGCCTCAACCTCCTCCATCTCAGCAGCCCTGGAAGCATCCTATTCCGGGTTTTCTCAATCTGAATTTCAATGGAGCCTCCAGGGGCAACCCTGGCTTGCCTAGATATGGTGCTGTCATTCGCAATGATAAAGGTAAAATTCTCCACATTTTCAGCTTGTCCCTGGGAGAAGCCACAAACAATGAAGTGGAGTTTGTTGCCTTGGAACACGGCCTACAGAACCTTATTCATATGGGAAATGGAGCAGCAGTGGTGGAAGGTGATTCCCTTCTGGCTATCTCTATGGCCAGGAAGATTCAAAATGGCACTCGGCTGGAGAGGGTTTCCAAACATTGGCTATTAGCCATGGTTACCAGTCTCATAGCCAAATATCTCACTATTCTCAAAGGTATCATCCTTCAGGCTATCTGGCGAAATGATAGCGCTTTGGCGGATGCCCTAGCTAACCATGCGGTCAACCACCCACATGACATCATCGACACTTGTTGGCACGATGTTACCTGTCTTACACTCCGTGATGAATGCACACTTATTTGGAGACAAGACCTTTCGGGTACATCTAGGATGGTGAATAACCTTCAGAGTACTAATCATCAATGATTCATGTGGGTTCTACAGATCAGCGTTTCAATGTTCTTTGTTATTCGAAGTTGGCAGCTCAGGCATTTGTACCTTGTCAAGCTTTGGAAAAGATGGAATTATTAGAGCAATTTCAAGAATCAGAATAAGTGTAAGGGAAGATCGGACACATGGCCCTGGCTCTTGAGGTTGGTTCTTGGTTTCCTATTTGGCATGCGCTCTCATAATTGGCCGATCAGAGCTCACCTTAGAGGAATCCAGGATGGCGGCTGGCGGGACGGGGCGGCTTCCCCTTACCATTATATCGCGCTCTAGGCCTCTCCTCTATATATTAATTCTATTCCTAACAGGTTCCCTCAGCATAGTTTGTGGTTCAACTTTGGTTTTAGGCTCTGCTTTGTAGTTTCTGATAGTAGTTTCACTCTCTTTTCCTCTAGTTTGGTGTTTTCTTCCATGTTTGAGTGAGTGCTTCGCAGCTCAAACGCTGCAAAGAATGTCAAGTGGGCTCGGGACAAATTTGAGAAATCGATCCTTGACAAAGGCAAAACTGTTATCCATGATCTCGAAAAGGAGGCCAGTCATGCCAGAACTAGTTTAAACAGTAAGGACATCGAGGAGGAGATGGAATGGATCAAAGATCCTGGTACCCCGACCATGCGTGCCACACAATTTCTGAGAACACAGGAAATGGCGTGGCATATGAAAACTCTGCTTGCCAAAGCCCTCAACAGTCAAGGCGCGATGGTAAAATAGGCCTTCCATGATCACTCTCTAGCCTCAGGGAAGAATTCAGCCCATCTAGACAAGCTGGAAGTCTCCTTCAATTCGCTCAATGAGGAGATGAAAATGCTCACCAGACGCCTTGAAGGTTTCATTTGACTCTTTGAGTTGTACCTGCGTTATGTTTTAAATGTTTTGAGAGAAATCCTGACTGGCAACTCCAAGACCACCATTATCTATCACCACCGTCCTCAAAATGTGCCTTAGAGTGAATATGAAGAGGGTCCTAGTGCAACGGGTCAGAATGCGGCGAGTCCAAGTGTGGCGGGTCCTAGTGCAGTAGGGCCAAGTGCGTCTGAAGGACTAAGTAAAGTTTAAATGGACCTTTCGTCTCCTACTAGATTGTTTCCTTCTGCTAGTCTATGTACTTCCCTATTTACTTGTTATTTCTTTATCAGTTTTAAGTTGCTATCTAATGGCATCCTTGCGTGGAGGGCCAGTTCCTAGTTTACAGTCTTATGGAAAGTTAGTTTTGTTTGGCGAAGCTGTTAGCTTCTGTTATGTCTATTTGTCTATCTCCTGACCACAGTTTTTGTGTCTGTGCCTTTGGGCTGTTTGGGCTGGCCTGCTTTCCTACCTTCAAGTAATGGCAACCTTTTTTGTATCTTTTTGTATACTATTGTGATCTAATATATCAGCTTACTTACAAAAAAAAGAGATACACTTATGCCAAATGCCAACCATGTACTTTTAAATATTTTAAAATTTAATAAAATAAATATTTTATTAATTATTTTCTAATAATTTTAGAAAATATTATTAATGCGTTATTAAAATATTGTATTTTAAAATGTTTCAATGTTAAAGTTATGTTTTATAATATCTTTCTTTAAATAAAATAATATATGATTATTTAAATAAAATAATATATGATTATTATGATTTAATTATTTTTAAACATTTTTGGAAATGATTCTTTTTAATATTTAATGATATAATTTTAAAATGGTGTTTAATTATATTTTAAACTTTGCTTAAATATATATATATATATATATATATATATATATATGATTTTTTTTATATTTAATGATATAACTTTAAAGGTTGGTTTATATATTTTAAACTTGAGTAAAATAAATGTTCAATGTTTTTAAAATTTATTATAAGTTATTATGATTATGTTTTAATAATTAAAAGTTTTTTATAAATATAATAATATATTACTATTTTTCTTTTTCCTTCAATATATAGACTTTGTTTTTCATGGAATATATAGACTAAGCCATCATGAATGGTATATGTATATATATTTTATTAAATATATATTTTAAAAATTTGTTGACATTATATTTGTTTATTTTATAATTGTTAAACAAATGATAAAATGAAAAAGTAGGATACTAATATAAGAAATATAGACTTCATTTTAACACAGGATATCATTGATATTGATCAAATTTCTTCAAATAGAAACTTTTTTAAAGAATGAAAAGAGATTTAATCTCTCTTTTGATATTTTAATACTGTGTAGTTGATATAGGCTAGTTTAATTTCACATTTTTTTTTTCACGAGGGGAAAGCTCACAGGAAACCCGAGCGTACTTCCCCAAAAATTTTGGATGGTACGTGCGGTAAACCATTCGACAGACTTTCGGTGCCTAACCCCAAAGGACTCAAGGATCGAACCCGTGACCTCCCACAACGGAGAGGACCACGTATTGGCTCACTACCACTTGAGCTAACCCTTGGGGCTTTAATTTCACATTTTAAATAGACTAGGCTAGCTTAATTTCACATTTTAAATACACTATGTTTCACATGAATATTTTTATTTTTAGTATTAGTTTATTTTTATTTTTCTATTTTTATTTCCATTTTTTATTTTGACTTGGTTAAAATGTTTACGTTGCACTAATGTTTTCATTTTATTTATTTATTTGAACCTTACAACATTTTCAACATAATAAACTAGAGAAAAAGACTTAGCACAAATATATATTTATTTCATTTTTAAAAAATAATATGTAACAAAATAATTTGAAATAATTTTTAATTATATTTTATATATTTTAAAGTTTAATAAAATAAACCATAATTAAATTTTAACATTTTTAAATTACATTTTATATATTTTAATAAAATAAATAACAATATAATTTATTTATTTGTATTATTAGGATTTAATAATTAAATGTGAATGGTAAATATAATAATATATACTTATTTTCTAAATATTGTTATCATAAAACATAATAATAATTATTTATTTTTATTTTTAAATAATATTTAACAAATTAATTTAAAATAATTTTTAATTAAATTTTACATATTTTAAATTTTAATAAAATAAATAATAATCAAATTTTATTTTATTTTTAATTACATTTTGTATATTTTAAATTTTAATAAAATAAATAACAATATAATTTATTTATTTATATTATTATTATTTAATAATTAAATGTGAATGATAAATATAATAACATATACTTTTTAATATAATTAGTTATTTTTATTTTGCTATTTTTACTTCCATTTTAATTTTATTTTAACTTTGTTAAAATGCTTACATTATATTAATGTCTTAATTTAATTTAATTTAGTTTATTTATTTATTTGGACTTTACAACATTTTTACCATAATAAATTAGAGAGCAAGTCTTAGCACAAATATATATTTATTTTATTTTTAATTTTTAATAATATTTAACAAATTAATTTTTAATAATTTTTAATTAAATTTTGTGTATTTTAAAGTTTAATAAAATACATAATAATGAAATTTTAAAAAAAATTTAATTACATTTTATATATTTTTAATTTTAATAAAATAAATAACATTTATTTTATTGTTATGATTTAATAATTAAATGTGAATGATAAATATAATAATATATATATTTTCTAAATATTTTTATGATAAATCATAATAATAATTAACAATTAAATTGTATTAGGTTAGGTTTATAATTAATATAGTTGAAGAAATGTTATATATATCTATATCTATATATAAAGTTGTTATATTTATAGGTTTTTAGAATAATGGAAATATCATTTAAATATTATTAAAAAATCATTTTAAAGTTTTGAAGTTAATGTTATGTTTTAAATAAATTTAAAACTATTGTATAGAAAGCTCTTCTTGGTTTGGAGATGTAAAATCTCTACTAACAGGGTTAACCACATGAAGGTGAGAGCTTATATGACCCCAAAAATAGTTCATCATTGGCATGGGATTAACCACGCGCACCATCACAATCCATTGCCAATGAGGCACAATCACTCACATGCACACATGCACACATGCACACAATTGACAGACAAAGGGTGCACACAAACATTACAGACATTGACTACAAAATGACATGTTCACACACATCACACTTATTATAAATTTTAGAATTAACATTATTTTATACATGTGATGAAGATTGCATATAGAGATTATCATGTTAACAATTAAATTTGTTTTATAAATTAATTAGTATGTTATGAACATTGCGAAGTACTTATTTTATTTATTATTTTGAAAACAATGATTAACATTAAAAAAAAAAATCAGAAATAATATTTTTTCCACATACTATTAAGTATAGTGTTATGATTTGTTTTTTTTTAATTATTAAAATTAATGAAAATTTTAAATAAAGTCAATTAAATTTATTGTAATGAATTGATTTTAATATTAAATAATTAAGTTATATGTTTTATTACATATTGATGATATTATAAATATTATGTTATTAGTTTTTCTTTTTTAAAGGTTTTGAACCTTGAGTCTTATGGTTTTCATTATACTTTATAGAGTGACAATCATTAATTGAGTGGTACAATGAGGGATAATATTAAGTAATTTTTTATGTTATGGTAATATATATATTATTTTTCATTTTAAAGTGATATATTAATATGATTAATATTTAAAAATTTGATAGAAAAAAAAATTAAAAAAAAAAATTAAAAAACAAAAAATTGATTAAAATAAAAATAAATAAACAAAATAAAAATTTATAAATTAATAATAAAATAAAAAAATAATATATTTTAAAAAATATTTAGACTAATGTATTTATGAGTTAATATTGGAAATAATATATTTATATATAGAGATAATGATACTATATTGATAATCATATAAATAGATAGTTAAAAAAAAAATATATATTCATGCATATCACACTTATGTATCTACAACTAAATAATACATAGAGAAATATAGGTAATAATAGATTCATACACATACAAAGAGTACATGTAAACAAGACACATACAAATGTGGAAAAGAATTTCATACACACATGAAGAATACATTCATACACATACAAAGAATACATGTAAACAAGAAAAGTACAAATGTAGCAAAGAATTTCATACACACATGAATAATACATTCATAGACATACAAATAATACAAGTAAACAAGACACATACAAATGTAGCAAAGACACACATGAATAATACATTCATAGACATACAAAGAATACAAGTAAACAAGACACATACAAATGTAGCAAAGAATAAATTCAAACAAACGTGAAGAATAAATTCATACACATACAAATAATACATGTAAACAAGACACATACTAATGTAGAAAAAAACCCATTCATACCCATACAAAGAAAAAAATTAAACAAGACACATGCAAATGTAAACAAGAATTTCATAGACATGAAGAATACATTCATACACATACAAAGAATACAAGTAAACAAGACACACATGTACAAATGTAGCAAAGAACACATTCATACACACATAGAGAATACATTCATACTTATACTCAAAAGCATACAAAATGAGACAAGAACAAATATTATAGAGAAGTACATAGAAGAAATAAAATCACTCTCAATAATACATTCACACACATCATATGAAAGTAGATATTCTATTTATTAATCCATACCAAAATATAAGGTAACAAAATGCATAATAAAATATAAGGTAACAAAAAGCAGATATTGTTACCTTATATTTTGTTACCTACATTTGTACTTTTCTTGTTTACATGTATTCTTTGTATGTGTATGAATGTATTCTTCATGTGTGTATGAAATTCTTTTCCACATTTGATATGAAAGTATTGATATGAAAGTAGATATTCTATTTATTAATCCATAACAAAATATAAGGTAACAAAATGCATAATAAAATATAAGGTAACAAAAAGCATGTTTATTTTAGAAATTCTAAATAGATTAGAGTGATTCCTGGTAAATATATTTTTGTGAGTAAAACTAAATGTTACATTGTAAACTTGAAAGAAAATAAACCGTGAAAGCTAAAACACTTTGTGATCTAATTAATAAAACTAAGTGATAACACCTTGTGATATAATTAATAAAACTACCTGATTAATAATAGTGAGCAAAAAGGAATCTTTGTGTTACATTGCAAACTTCAACAAAATAAATAAACGCTGAAAGCTAAAACACCTTGTGATATAATTAGAAAATAAAACTATAATAATGGAGAGGAAAATGAATCTTTGATTATATAAGAGTTTCCACGTGAAACTGGTTGTAGGAGATGGCTTATGATTGTTTTATCTCATCATCATGACATTCTGAATGCCCGTGTTGTGTTTTGGGACTGCGCATGCAAGAGTGAAGGGTTCATCTCATAATTTCTTGTTGAGAACTAACCAGTGTTGTGTTTTGGGACTGCGCATGCAAGAGTGAAGGGTTCATCTCATAACCAGTTATTTCTTGTTGACAACTAACCAATGTTCACTTCACATTAATGAACAGGGGATTTTTTTCATCGATGAATAGGGGATGAGTATTGATAAACAGGTGTTGCACCACGCAATAATTGCTAAAATTGATTAAACAGAATATATATACCAGGTTATACTTGGTAGAATTGTATATATATATATATATATATATGAAAGAGGCTAGGCATGAAAGTGTAAGGATAACAACAAAGAGGCCTGATGTGAAAGTGCATGGATAATAACAAAGATGCGTGACATGAAAGTGTAAGGAACGTGAAAGTGGAAGGATGACAACTAGGCATGCGAAAGATGGACATTGGAGCAGAATTTCGTTTAATAAAGAAACAAGTAACAAAGATACATTTGAAATCCTCAACTCTTACAAGTACACTACTGGTCAAGATACATATGAAGTCCACGGCAAACTCTATTTCCGTCGAGGCATTGGTTTCGAGTATATTTGGATATTCTAGGTTTCCGATATGGCTTCGTATTGTATTGAGCACAGAGCCATGTTCTTTATGGGGCGGGAAACTATCATGATTTTTTCAAAATATAATTAAATTAAATAATATTCCAATTAAATCTAATGTTTTTTGAACGGAGTACAATTCCAGCTATGCAGCTATCTAGCTAGCTTCTTTCCTCCTAAGCCCTGCCACTGGAATCTATACATCTCAAGTTTCTTCCAGATATCTCTTTTGAATTGCACAATCAACAAAAAGGGTCGGGCCTTTCTCACCATTGTTTAAATCTGGCTCTGTAGGGTGTCTCTATATATGCAGGTTTTTGGCGGTGCTTATCAAGTGACTCAACCACCTTCTCATAGGATCATAAGCATCAGATCTCGGTCCCGAGCATCTAACAATTTAGGGATAGTCAGATCTCGCAGCTCTAGAGCATGTGACTGTTTAGGGATAGTGAGCATGTGACTGTTTAGGGATAGTGAGATCGGATCTCGCTGTCCAGCATCTGACTCTTTGGAGGCTGCACGAACAGGCCGGGTTTAGGGCTACTCTATGTGTGAAGAACAGGCCAGTTCTAGGGCTACATAACATATTGTTTCTCTGTCGTAAGGTTAATTACTAATAAAGAGAGCAACCATGAAATGAGAAAAGGTTAATGACTAATAAACAGAGCAGCCGTGAAATGACAAGAGAAGGAGCTCAATTTGGAGTTTGAAGAGGCCAATGTTGTAACAAATAGCGCAACAATGAAATGAGAAAAGGAAGAGCGCAATTGGGCGTTTCGAGAGAATTCTGTAATAAAGAGCGCATCCATGAAGTGAGAAAATGAGGAGTTCAATTGGGCATTTGGAGGGACCAATGTTGTCAATAGCCTGCGACATGACTTGTTACATGACAAAATACCTAATGCCTCAACATTTATGTGAACACACACGGACACGAAGTACTAAAACAGACTTAGAGGGACTAAAAATATAAGACATATATTATTACACTGCAACAAGAAACAAAGGAGAACAAAGCCATCAAAATTGAATACTAACATTTCTTCCTCGGAATCTTTCACTCGCTGTCGAAACTCTAAAAACTTGTGGTTGCAAAAGAGCTGGAAAATCCACATTTTCTGTTGCAAAAGCACTGAAAATGCTGCTGGAGCTCCTGTATTTAAAATTCCAACTTATCAGAAAAGGAAACGTAAGAAAGGACCAGGAATGAATTTAAAAATAACCAAAGTAAATATCTCCATGAATACCAACTCACTTTGAAATCACTATTTGTTGATCAAGATAGCCCTTTTACTATCTGTGCATATTCTCCTCTCCTCACCCAAGTCTTTCTCTCTCAATTAACACAAATCCAAACACACAAAACAAACATTTACACACAACACTTACAACAACACAGCACACATTACAAACATACCGCAACACAACACATGACATTGATGCATACAAGACTGCACAAAACATTTATGGAGCGCTCCATAAGACAGGCACATTTACATCAGAGTGCTTGAGAGAGAAAGAACACCCATGCTTAAACCTGTAGACAGAGAAAATAAATTTTCAGGCTACACAAATGTCTGTGTAAAATGAATTGAACACACAAATTAAGGGAACATAAAATTGCTCAAACTCTTACCAACTCCTACTCCCTTTCTGTTGTTTTCAGAGTGCAAAACTTTCGATCACCTCCTCTTCATTTCTGAATTTCCTCCTCTCATCTTCAGTTCTGAATTTTCTCCTCTCATTCTTCATTCATCGCATTCAGCCTTAACCAATCTTTTAATTACCAGTAGTTAAACCAGTCTTTTAATTACGATTTATTAAACCATGACTTGGGAATTTTTGAGTTTTACGATTTTCGTATACAATGACTTGGGAATCAGTGAGTTTTATGCTTGCTTTTTTGGACACCAAAATTAACTTTAACCAATCTTTTAATTACCATTAGTTAAAACAGTCTTTTAATTACCATTTACTAAACCATGACTGGGGAATTTTTGAGTTTTATGATTGTGAATTTTTGTGTTTTATGATTGTCTTTTTTGGACCGTTGCGTTCAAAATTAGGGTTAACAAATCTTTTAAAGACCATTCGTTAAACCAACCTTTTAATTACCATTCATTAAACTATCTTTTAACTCACTACTACTATTATATAATTTATGATATTTTTTAAAACTGTGCTTTTTAAAACTTGTGCAAATACAGTTCAATCCTAATGATCCTCGTCCATAACTTTCCATTTTTATCAATAAATGCAAGGCTGTAGTTTTTTTTACCTGTGTTTTAAAGTTTTTTACTTGTGCATAACAGTATTGGTTGAAAGTTACAGTTTTTTCCATGTGCAGAACATTATTAGGTTAAACTTATTGATTGCAATGTATTTAATATTTAACGTCAATGGTGCAAAGCCTCAATGAAATATATGTATATATAGATAGATATAATAATGTTAATGGTGTAAAGACTAGTGGTGTTATTGAGTGGAATATAAATAATTTAAATAGTGATAATTGTAAAACTTAAATTTATTTAAAATTTATGTAATATTATTATATATTAATTTTAGAAATAGTTATTTTGTTTTTTATATATATGAAATAATGAGAACCAAATATTATTATTAGTAGCAAAAAGATATTTTTAATATTATTTTTATTAGATATTTCAAATTTAGTAGTAGAGGGAGACTTTCTCTTGAGGCATGACTAGGGAATCAAAACTCTTCTTCTCCCTATGTATTTTCAAATGGATAACAATTGTTTATACATACCATTGGAAACTTAGTAAAATTGTCTAACTAAAATAGATACTTGTAAGAGTTAGTACCAAGCTAACAAATATTTGCATTGATATATTTTTAGATCCTTTCTTTGTAATCTATTATTCATGTAATTTTTATATTAAAATTTATGTTTGTAATTAATTTCGGAATAATGTCACTTTGAAGGTAAATTATAAGTTTTTCTTCTTTTCTTCCAAGATTACATTGAGCAAGAGTTGAATATCTCTCAAAGAAAAACATGACGATGTCTTGACTGAATATATTTTTCGGAGAGCACATTGAGAACATTACTAATACATTGAGAGTCTTATATGACTCTATTTCAAACAATGTAAGCTTTCGAGGAATGTCTTGCACTAATAACATGAGCGTGGATATCTAACTTACACTGAGATAATATAGATTTTAATTAATTTAACAAACTATATTTTTTAATTTTATTTTTTATCAACATACATATTTATACCACTATATTAATAACATAAGAAATTCAACTTAACTATAATTTTTCTGATGGATTTGGAAGAGCGTGTATGTTTATGACATTCACTGCCTTATAGGACAAATATAGCAATCTTGTTCTTTATGTTGTTCTCCTTCATTTTACAATTGCACCATAATCAAACATAGATATTCTCCAAACCATTATTTCCTATATTCAAAGTTGAAATGATATTCATTTCATCAAGTAATTACAACCCACCCTTTCATGTGTTTCTTGCTAGCTTGCTCGATTACATTGTAAACCATTCAATGTACTTCTTCATGTGAGTTGTCACAATCAATTCAACTAATTTCTAGTGGATGACTTCCACTTCATAATTGGTCATCCATCCCTTCTTGGTAGCTATATGATCTTGCTTCATGAATTTGTTTGTGATGGTTTACAACTACATATCCATTTTCACTAGTTTTCATCTTGGACCATGCATTAGCTTACAATTGTTTTTGAGCTATTCAAACTTATAAATGCCACTTTAAAACTAGATTTATTTGAAAAAAAACAGTTTGTTTCCAATCAAATAAGTTCATTCACTTGAAAAGAAATTCAAGGGAACATCAACTACCCTTATATCGCTAGAGAAATGGCAATCCGCGTCACACATAGAGTTTAACGCACAAAATTAGAATTCCATTCACAACCACTTAATATAGAGATTTTTTAGAAACCAACACAAAAGAAGGATTCACTATACATACTTAAGTGGGTGTTTCTTATATTGGATCAAAAACCTACATTTCCATATTATATATTCTTGCATTGGATCTCTGGAGAAACAATTGGTTATGTGTTGTGGCACATTGTGGATGCATGTGCATTGCACAAATGACATGATGACAAGTATAGTGCAATCATGCATCACTAGAAGTATGTTGGATAATTATTTGCAACTAAGTATGTTTCTCCATTTTTGTACCACATTTACTATATAGAATTTGTGTGGCTCAAATGAATTCTATGCAATAGAGATATCAAAGTTAAAATTTCTCTCCTCACCCAAATGGTGGACTTTGAATCCACTGAAAAATAACAATAAATACATAGTGGAACTCAAGTTCAATCATTTTTTTACATTAAAGGAATTGTGGGTCATTTTGAAGAAAAGTGAACAATTTAAGAATACAAGATCCTAGTTTCAAGTGGCATGGGAAAGAAAAACAGTTACAAGCTTAAGAAATATATGTAAGAATAGTGGTTCACACCAGTCATTCTAATTAGTAAACATTTTCTTAAATAATTAGGGTTGAATTGAAATTGGTAATGGAGCATGTGTCTTATTGATTAAATAATAAAACAATGATATGGGAAATGGGCATGCTAGACATGTTGCTTGAACATTTCTTAGCGATATGTAACCTATGTGATGGAGGGTCATGAGCATCTCAAACATTGGAAGAAGTAAATTTAACTCGCCAAAATTATGAGGGTGTAGGGGCCTAGGTAGATGCACCTGATTATCAAAACAAACAAACAAAAAATTTTACAAAATTTACATAACATAAGAAAAATTATATTTGGAGTGAAAAAATAATGTGCTAATGGCACAGTGGGGCTTCTTTATTGCATTGGATAGGGTTCAGCCCTTGTCGACCAATTCTCATCCCTCTCTCTGAGATATTTTCATATGGTGGACATCACTTATACTATATTATCATCTCACTGCTCTTTATCCGTCGAAGAACCTGGTATACTCATAGATTTTATAGTTTCCATGGAAACCAAAAACTTTAAATCCTTAGGGAATTCATAATTTATTTTGATCATTACCTCATCCATTCATTCCGTGGGGGATGGGTTTAAGATCACGACCCTAGCTAAGGGGATGAGATCACCCTTCTCCATGGAGACAAGTACATTTTTTTTATATACTATAGGAATTATTGTTGTAAAGTGTGCTTCTCCATCCTCTGCATTGATGGAAATTTTCTTGAATACACCCTTTGGTTTAGAACATGCTAAAAATAGTTTTATTCCTTCCTCACTCCCTAGAGGGCTCATGTAAATTTATGTTTCACCCATATTTTCATAATGTTGCGAAACTTACAAATGAGATTTATTTCTCAACTACATCAGTTTGTGAAGTCCCTTCATTTTGCGGTTCCTTTGATGGCTCAAGATTTCAAGGATGCAAATTTCTTCTCATAGTGTGGCTTGATATGCATATTTAATTATTTAATGCCATCTTTAGTAGATCTTCACTCCTAGATTTTTTAGCACTAGAAATTGTTAATTTCAGATGAGCCAAATATTTATCCATTGACTAGATGGTTTTTTTTATCAATCATTGATAAAGCTAAAGATTAGGAGTTGATCTCTAGTTATGGTATGTGGTTCTAGAGAAATGCAAGGTTGTATATGTAACCCTGGTTCCCCTCCTTCGACCCCTTTTCACATTCAATTCCTACCGGTTTAGTTTGGGTAAGGCTTCCTAATATCCATTTGGATCTGTGGAATCTTTCATCATTGAAATCTATACAAAATTCTTTAGGTATATTTTTGTTAGTGTAGTGATTAGATAAATAGTACTTGAAACTTGTATATGCTTACATTTGTGTGCAAAATTACTTCACTAAAGATTTATTCGCTAAATCAAACTGACAAGCCTGAATTATCTATGGGTGAAAAATACAGACTATGAAAATATTTCTTCCCCCTGTAGAGCTTATTACAAAACAAGCCATTCTTTAAAAAATTGTCCCAAACCTCAAAAGATACAAGCTAGGTAAAATAGTTTCAAACCAAGATAGTGGGAAGTTTCCAAGTCATAACATTAAATGATATTTAGATATGAACTCCCCCTAGATCAGAAAAACTATTAAAATCAACAAGAGACATTGTAATCCAATAAAGACTCCCACCAAGTTAATGGAAACTCAACAACAAGCCATGTTACAGTGGAATGTATAAATGATGCCTATAAAAATCCGAATAAGTTTGGGTACCCAAATGATTCTGTTGAAAATAATTCTAAAAAAAAAAAACCTTGTGATAATATTCAAAAAGTGGCCAAGGACAAGTTAGATATTTTTTGGTGATTCCTCTTCCTCTTTAGAAAATAAGACTAAAAAAAAAAATTCTGAGGAAGATGAGGAAAAAGAGGAAGAATTGTATAAGACTCTTCAAGGTGAAAACAATATTCTAGATAATAACTACAAGAATGATCCTCTAGATATAGTAGATAACAAAGGTTAGATCAAAGTGAGGAAAAAGGACATATATACTTCACCAAGGGAAACAAGAAGTTAGATGAAGCTAAACAAAAAAGAGAAGCTATTCAAAGTTATAATGATCAATAATTAAGAATGGGATGGAAATGTATTTGGATATTAGAGGTATTTGGAAAATCTTTAGCTGGAATGGTAACAATTTTTGTTTTTTTTATTGAGATCTAAATTAAGGATTTGGGTTGATAATGCATGTTCAATCTCAAATCCTTCAGGAATTTTGGAAGCACTTTTTTTAGAAGAATTGTAACAATTATTTGTTCGATCCGAGCTCTTTTGATATAATCCAAAATACCATTTCTGTTAAAAAGAATAAGAAACAAAAATAATATGAGATTGAGCTAGGGAGGATTAAAGGGGATGCGATGGGATATACATTGCTTTTTTTTCCCTTGGCATGAAAGGCGCTGCCAAACCTTTTAATTGCTCAACTAATTTCCATCACCATAAGATTTAATATTTTTACTTAGTTACATTGTCTTCGTATTAAATTTACTAATATCTTTTTTTCTTATTTTTTTCGCTTTCTTTATTTACCAATATGTGTCTTCCCATAATTATAACATTTTTTTTACAAAAGCTCATTTTCTCAATTTGTTTCTTGTAGATGGGGTGGACACATTAAGAAAAAATTTACATATATTTAGTACATAGCTAAGAGAGTATAGTTAACATAAAGGATACATGTAATGAGCCCAATCTAAGGATTAGGTTCATAAATACATTGATTCCATCCATTATATCATACATTGTATGAAATTTGAAACTTCTCCCTTCTTTTTTTCCTTTTTTTTCCTTTTGTTTGATATATTTTTCACAATTTGGCATGAAACAATAGTGGCTTGAGAAACTTCAACCCAAGGGAATATAAAATATAACAAAATTAACCAAAAAAATCACCTATTCTTGGCCACAGCAACCCATACTTATGGATTAATTTTCCCTGTGTGGTAACAAACCGTGATCATTTTACCATGGAGTGCCTTAATAAAACACCTTATCACTAATCATACTAAATGTGAGTTATGTTTCCTCACCTATGCTTCTTTAAACCATATGATTACGAGTACATATATGAATCATAACCTATCACATCAAATGTACAACCTTCAAACTCAGATTGTAATTTCCACTAAAATGGGGTTGACAATGACCACCCTTGACATTACAATGTAGTTTTAGAAGATGCAATAAAAAAATCCAATATACAACATATTATATATGTTCTGATATTAATGCAGTTTTAAATCTGCTACAAAATATATGTCAATGGATTTTCATGATATTAACACACATTTACTTAAAATCCAAATTTAGATTGAAAAATTAAATAGACCCACTTATCAGAGTGAGTGGCTTATGATCCCTAGGAATTTAATGTTTTGTAAAAGTGACTTTTTTTAGTTGTTTCATGAGCTAAATTTACTTCCTCCCCACCATGATTTAACCTATATACTGGTACAAAGGGTGTAAAGAAATCTTGTAGGAGAGCATAAAGATAAATATTTATAAATATGAAATTTAATATTTGTTCAATATTCAATTCCACAAATTAGCACACCATGGGTAGTGTTAGGTTGCATTTGAATATGTATTACCTTTGAAAGTGCATGTCATCATATAATTAGTGATATTCATCCAAGAAAGAAATCCATGGAACTTTTATCTTCATGATTTATAGGTAATTTTCTTGGAGTATTTTACATTTGAATTGATTTTTCCCAAGAAAAACATAAATGTATTCCACTCACATTTTCCAAAATGCAATTGTGTCTTGCATGTATATGTGTTCTAATTTCATCATTTCAATTATGTTTCCGTTATTTTACATTTGAAAGCATTATCCCATGACCAACAATTAAGTAAAAAATTAGGAAGACCTATGTTAGATAATCTCAAGTCATAGAGTGTACGTAACACTCTCAAAGATGATCCAACATAATAATGTTGCTAAGTAATCTTTCAACTTCTATATGGACTAGATTCAAGGGTAAAAATTATCATTTGTAACTTGTATTAGAATATTTTTTTATATTCTCAAGTGTTTATTGACATTACATTCTCATGAAAATTTAAGTTAATTTTTTCTTTCATATGCATTGAATCTTATTATTTATTATACATTTTCTATTGTTTTTTTTTTACATTATAGAAAGGTATAGACAAAAAAAAATATCATTTTCTATTTTATATCACAACATGCTTCACAAGAAAAGGCTCAAGTTATGCCTTTGAATTAATGATCTCATTTCATTTTTATATAGTATCATTCGAAGTATATTGTTATGGATTAAAATTTATATCTATGGATAACATATAAATCTATCTCTTTACTTTATCTATAATAATTATTTGTACTCAAAAACCTCATAAAGCCTCCCCTAATGTATGTTAATGACACAATATTAACATCGATAGTCATTTTTTATATGCATAATATAGGAGGAAAAATAAAAAAATTAACTCAAAATATGAAAAAAAAGTGCATTGATGAATTAATTAATGGAAGATAACAAAGAATGTTCAAGTAAAGAGTATACTATATAATAAATCCATGTAGAATAAGAACAATTTAGAACCCTTTGAGTAGAAGTGGATGTATTATATTTCTTTCCAGCATAATGTGTAACACAATATTGCAATAAATGGAACCTGTTAAGTCACTTTGGCTTTAGTGTATCATGATTTCTCATTTTCACAAGTCTCGTCCACTAATCATGCTATCAATTTTGAAATTTCACTCTCTCATATCATAGATATATTTATTAGGATTATAGAATAAAATATAGGTGGTAGTGGGATCTTTTAGTATTCTATCCAATATTAGAACCTATAGATACATAAAAAAGAGTGAAGATGTACACTATAAATACTTACCTGTCCATATATACTTTATGAAACTATATGTTAGAAATTAAGATATCTATCCAATGTTCTAGTTATCTTGAGAGGAAAAACAAAGTTAATATGATAAATACAAATAACCACAATACATTTTGGTTTAAACAGAATCTCCAAAATGAAGAGACTTACAAAAGTATCTTCCTTCCATTTTCAAAAATTTCAAACAAATTTGGAAGAAGAAAGCTTGGCGACAAAATAATATGAAGGTTTTGCATAACATTGATATCTATCCTTCAAACAAAATTTAATATTTTACTTTCAACAATGTTCAACATTATATGGCTATATGACTTTGTATTTATTGAGTTTTTCCATCTTGGTATGTATTGTTCTGATCATTATCGTTTTCATTATTTACCATCATTATAATTGTTATTATGTATGTGGAAACATACATTATTAATTTTACTATTCCTCTTAACTTTTAATTTAAAAGGAGGTATTTTCCTATTCTCAACTATTCAATACCATATATTTAAATAATTATATTATCGAAGATATAATATCATAAACAACCCTTTCAAGATTTACTAGCATTCAATATTTTATTCACATTTGATATTTTATCAAATGTACCACTAAATTAATGAATTAACATACAATTGGATTTATCTCAGGGGGATGAAGGAATGATTATCATCCTTCCCGCCAAGGTTTGATTCCCACATGTGACATTTTGAGCTCATAGAGAGCAAATTTCTCTAATGGATTTCATCCTTATTGTGGACTAGCATTGTAGCCATAGTAATCTAAGGTTTTAACTATGTATCATAGTTTAAATGAGAGAAATTTTCCAAGGGTTCCCTCGAGATTTGTAACATTGAAAAAAAACAATATGTCAAGGAAACCTTATGTACCAATAAGTTTTTCCTTTATAAAAAAGTGGTCATACTAGTGTAATTGTGGATGAAGGTCATATATATCTAAATGTATTCAAGGGGCAACCATTTGTACTACTATATATTCAAACATACACGAAATTTTTGTGCCACTATAGATTCAACATACACTAAAAATAGTATAATTGTAACATGATAATGTTTCCACTAGTTGCAAGAAAATTATAGTTACTTGATTAATTAATAAATATTTCCATATGCAAAAATACTATAACAAATTTTGATTACTTATAGTTGTCTTACATGATCAGATCTTGTTACATTGAGCGTTGCAATATCTAAAATAGAATAAAATGGAAACATTAATAATGTTAGTAATGGAATTCAAAAACCAAAAAGAATCTCATATGTTTTTCTTTCCTCCCCTCCTTATGAGAAATATATTTATATTCCATGTTAGGAACCTGCAGATTTTTTTCATATAGGGACTAATCAAACTCAACAATAAGGCTCAAATCCATTACAGCAAACCTCAACATGTGGCTTGCAAGAACTGAACCTACATGGGGAGAACAACAATTATTTCTCCCAACCACATAAGATAAACCCAAATGGAAAAACACATTTCTTAAGGAATTTTGGAAAAAAAAATTAGAAGAATTGTAAAAATTATAGATTGGACACAAGTTATTCTAATATAATCCAAAATACCTATTTCTATTAAAAAAAAATGAAAATTAAATTATACGAGATTGATATAGGGTGAGGTAAAGGGGATGGGAAGGGATATAAATCTCTTTTGTCGCCCTTGGCATGAAAGGTGCTACCAGAACTTTCAATTGTTCAACTAATTTTCATCACCATAAGACTTAATATTTTTTCTTCGTTACTTTGTCTTCATATTAAATTTACTAATATGTGTTCTCCTTATTTTTTTTCACTTTCGTTATTTACCAATGTGTGTCTCCCCATGATGATAACATTATTTTAAAAAAGTTCATTTTATCAAAAAAATTTCTTAAGAAGTCATTAGTTGTGGTCGTTAAACTAGTGGTTCTATGACTAGTTCCAATAATAGTTAAGCAAGTTGGGGTTCATTCGGTAATGGATATGGGACAACTCACTATGTAATTCTTTTTTCCTTCGAGAAAAAAGGAGGACTTAGTGGCTTTGAATTTTTATATGTATAAGTATTTCAGGTTAGGTTCCTATAAGCATTAAGAACCCTACGATGAAGTTTTTTCATCTTATAATTAATTCCCCACTAAATAAATTGGATTTCCACTGGTAAGATCTCTATATAATATCAGTGGTACTAGTGCTCCTGTAGAGGCTCTAAAATTGGTAACTCTCTATATTGATATCAATATGGAGATTGGTATAAGTAGTTGGGGTTAGGTGATTATGAAAAGATGAAATTTCACCATCTTTTAATGAACTCCCCACTAGGTCAATCAACTCTCCACCGATAGAATATCTATATAATATAGGTGGTGCTCCCCTAAGGCTATGGAATTGGTAAATCCCAGAGAAATAAATCAATCTTGATCTCGTTCTGGAGCATCTGACTCTCTAAGGACTTATACTGTCATAATAATTAGGATCTATCTTTCGTGAATTTGATTCTTTGGGGGCTCATAGATTACTCAAGGCTGCATAATATGGATCTCAATAAACAAGTGGATAGGGATATTCTATCAATAACTGTGTTAGGGACTAAGAATAAGGGCATAAAAATGCCAAGGTTTGATTTGTTTAAACCCTAGAAGATAAATAGGCTAGGCCATTTACAGAAAAAATATGTTTTCCTATTTCTAAAATAAATGACTAAACTCTACTGATATTTACCCTTTCCTTCAAGGTGAACATAGCCATCAACAAAGAATACTAACCTTGCTTCTTAGGCATATTTCCTTTGCATTTGGAAGTCTAGAAACTGCTAGTTGAAAAAGAATTGGAAACTCCCCATTCAGTGCTACAAAAGCACTGGAAACATTGCTTTGTATCCTACATATAAAATTCCAACCCATCATAAAAGGAAATAAAAAAAGGGCTTGGATTGAATTTTAAAATAATTGAATAAAATTTTGACATGAATACGAAATCACTCTAAAAGTGCATTCTTTGTTGATCAAGTTGGCCATTGAACTACGAGTGCATATTCTTCTTAACCATGAATTTATCTCTCAATTAACACAAATCCAAAAACACATAACGCAAAAATTTATGCACACATAACACATTTATACAAAAAAACACATTGTAAGCATACGAAAACACTATAGAGTTCATTAATGCATACAACACTACAAATTACAATACATTTATGGAGCACGCCATAAGACAAACAAATTTTCATCAAATTTCGTGAGAGAGAAATAAAGATCTGAAATAGTTCATGCTTAACCCATAGATTGAATATAGAAACAAATTTTGTGAGATTACAGAAACGTCCTCGAGGAATGAATTAAACACACACAAAAATTAAGGGAAAAAAAAGTACTCAATCACCTACTACGTTTCCCTACTTAACCCACTGAATAAAAAAAGAAACCAAATCCATCAAAATTCCCTATGGAATGTATTTCCCTGTGACATAATTATAGGTTAATTAATTATGTCAGATCATCTAAATTTTTTATTTTTCTAAAAGAAGTTTTTGGATGACCAATGTATTGAGGAAATAACAAGTATATTTTTTAAACTTTGATTGTATTGAGTATTAAGAAAAGGGTTGTTTTTTTACATCAAAACAGTGATTTGATTTAGCATATATGAAGGCACAAACTGTAAGATAATATGATTAGCTATATATCTAGTTTGGATTTTTATTTTACCATAAGTATGAAATTCTAACAAACAATGTTTACAACTTAACAAAATATATTTAACATTATGAAGATTACTAACAATTAATTGATATAGAGGGACTTATACATATAGATATTCTAATAAATCAATCTCTAAAATAGATTATAACTTTAGAGGATTTAAGATAGACTGAGATACAATTTTCTCTTACCTACTTATATCCATAAAACCTAAATATATGCGGAAACAGAATGAAATGAATACTGGAAAAACTTAGAAGGATAAAAATTGTTTGAAAAAAATCCAGAACCATTTTATTCATCATCATTGATTGAAACTTAATGCAATTATACTTTACAAGTGCTCATCCAAGGGTGAAACCCTTAATAACTCGAATGGAGTGTCATTTATACTAGATTTTTTCTACTAGAATCAACTAAACATATTACAAAAATAGTATCGAAATATAGGAATACAAAAAATGTTGAGTTGAGATGTCACTATCTTCAAGGAAGTGGTTGTTGAAGTGGCCCCAAAATGTGTTTCTTTTCTAGCATGATGTTGGAGATGAAATTTACTTGATATTTTCAGATAAGTGATCCCATATTTCTTAACTTTGTATATCCAGATTAATCAGCCTTCTAAAAACTTCATCTACTTAACTATATCTCTCAAAAGTAGGCTTATTAATAAATATATGTTTTATTTCATGTCTTATTTAAAAATCAAACTCTAAGGCCTCGAGAAATGACTTTCCTTTCATATGAACTTTAATCCCTACAAATTTGGCTTTGCCAATTGAAATTGTCTAAAGCTTCTTGAAATGCTCCTCCAAGATGATTAACTTGTCATTTCATGCTATTAATCCTAGAAATCCTCTTTGATTTATCAGGTTGAACTTAATGTGAAATATTTGGACAACACTATCCAAATTTTGACACTTGGTTGTTCTAATTCTCATCTTCTCTTCAAATTTAGCACCTTAATCATATTTGAAGCTTTGGATGGTTTTTGCTTAAGTGCTTCCTTTTCCTGCTCAATGATTTCTTTGCACTTAGTGATTAGTTCTTCCTCTTCAAAAATAATATATATGGGGGGTCATACTTCATTCATAGCCTGACTTAAGTACCGATGCTTTCCTTGGCTTGGGCAAAGGTGTCTAACATCAATAAAAAATTCTCTAACTTCTGAAATTTCAGTGCTAACCTGTGAGATTTATGCATTTGTTTCATGTAAAGAGTATCATTCTTTATCTTCTAAGCTTCTAGATTCTTGAATTTCTACAGAAGCTTTTCACTCTCTTGCTTTTGTCGAGATAAATCCTGCATAAGTTTTCTTGTGTTACCTTCTACTGATGTGGATTTTGTTTCTATTAATGAAGAACTTAGCTCTATGCCTGCAACTACAATAGGTAAAAATGGTACTGGAATCATGACCAACTGAGTTGATTGTTCCTTCTCCTTCAGTAGACCTTCAATTTGTTCCTCCATCTTCTTGATTTGAATGTTCTACTCATAGATAAGTTTGATCATTTCCTCTCGATTTTGTTCACTTTCCTCTATCTCCTTAGTTTGGGGATCTTCTATAGAAGGAAATTTGAGTTTCTTTTGAAGAGGTGCAATGTATGAATTCTTCTTATTAAGAATTTATTCTATATATTTGACATCCTTAGGGTCATACCCAAATTTTATTACTATATCTTCTAATGATTTTAGCTTATTATATTTAGAAAAAGAGGAATGTTTCTCAATTTTCAACTGTGATTATACATTTGATAGAGTTTTTCTCAATTTGGACAATGCCATGGTAGTGTTAGTCATTGAAGAGAAAAAAGTTTATCCTGACTGTCTGTGGATGTCCATTATGCCAATGGGATGAATATGATTTGCATCAAAATAGAATATGGTCTTATAGTAATCAGAAGGGCCTTTGAGAAAAGGGACACAGACCTATAAAAATTCCATCTGCATCCTTCCTTTTTCACTGTCAAAATATATAAATATCCTATGATGTGATGTAGAGGTATGTTTCCAAAACTGACTATAGACATTGGATTTTAGAGCTTCATTCTCATGTTTAATCTCTAAGAATTTAGAGAAAATATTTTGATCACCATGTTCACTGGTTCCTACTGATTGAATAATATCCATGGGATCTTGTGAAGCTAAAGAGGAGGATAGGGTATTAGGAAAATTTCCATCTGATTCTATAGAAACTTCTGTATCACCCAAATCAATGATATCCAACTCTTTCCAACTTTCCTCAGTGGAAATGGTGAAATCCATATTTTTCTTCTTCTATTAGATAATGAATTATTTGGCAATTTTTTTTGAAGATGATGGTTCCTGTCTATGCCTTTTCTATTGTTTTTCTTGAGAAATTGGATTTTGCAGAGTGGAGGTAGAAAGAATCTATGCCTTTGCTTCTTGCAGTGTGTTTTCTTCATACTGATTTTGGTTCATGAATTTCTCAATCTCTGACCTAGGAGTATGATTGTAAGTTGTTGTCTTCAGTTCCAGCCTCAAATTAGAAATAATACTGAATGGATCATATGACCGAGTGAAACTTGGATGAAAATCCATCCTCTTGAGGATTGCATCTACTCCAATTCCTGTTGTCCTAGTGTTGCATATGAAAGAGCCCACCCTAGTCTTGATCTTAAACTGGAATTTTATTTTACCTGAAACAAAATGCATTTCATCCATGTTAATCATTTTCCTAATATATTTAAGAGATAAAAGTCTTATTGGAACTTATTTGGGCATCTTGTAAGGTGCCAATTCACAACCATATACTCTGATCTCTGTATAATTATGGTAAAGATACTTATATTTTATTTTAGCTTGATCACTTAGATGAAGTATCCTTTTGATGTCTGGCCCAATCCTAGGCTCATCTTGACTGCTTAAAAGTTAGGAAACTGAATGAATTAAGGATTCAATGAAATCTGCAAATAAAAATTCGATTGAAATGACTCTAACCAATTGAGTCCAATGAATGACTAATTGATTAATTCCCTGATCATCATGTTTATGAAACTTAATTGGTAAGGAATCCCCCTACTGAAATAGAAACATACAAACTAGTACATAAGTGTACTTGAACATGCCTTGTGTAGTTAATTTCATCATATGTGCATGCATATTAACAACTAGGAGCTTTCTGTAATTGTAGATGAAGTTTGGCTAAATGTCTTTGGAGAAAATGGAAAAGCAACCCAGAATTGAATCTTCTATTGTTCTAACATTTTGATAGTGTAAAAAATAGGAAATTAAGGATATAATGTGCTTGGTTGCTTCATGAAACATAGTGGATGGGTAAGCAGGGTTCCTTTTCAGAATTTTCAACATCATCTGGAAGAAATGTTTTGAAAATCTAAGCTCTTTGAGAAAAATTCAGTTTTTGGTATAAGTCCATGTGAGCAGCTTGGGAAAAATCGCCGAGGGAATCACTCTGTGGGATCGACAACATTTGGTTTATGGTCTCAGATGTAATATAAATCAAAATGTCTTTATTTTGAGCTACTATTTTTTTTTTAAGGGGATCATACCTAGCTTGACACCAGGTGACTAGATCAGGGATCTGATGGGTTTGATGAAAGGTGAATAGAGGCAATAAAGTCTCCTAGAGCTTGAATCCATATTTTTTATTTAAATAATTTTTTTTAACCAAATATGTAATTCATAGATCTCGAATTCA